>JAMPIV010022911.1:0-600000 GCA_024509875.1 Oreohelix idahoensis
GTAACTCAATAATGACTTTCCCTTAAGCACTAAAAAATTACCTATGTTAATATTGTAAGATATCAAAGACTGCACGTAACACGGATCTGCTGCTCCAAAGATTTGACAAAACAATGGAAAAGAAGGAGGCCAGAGCTGTGATAATATTTCTGATCTTTCAGGGAAAAACACCTACAGAAATACACAGGGAGATGGAACCAGTGTTTCGTGATTCTTGTCCTTCATATACTTCGGTAAAAAACTGGTGTCAACAGTTTAAGTGCGGCCGCTCAAATGTTGCTGATCTGCCAGATCTGGTAGACCAGCCTCAGAGTGCAACGATGAAAATGCAACAAGAGTGAAGAAAATCATTGACCAGGATCGAAAAATGACAATTGTGGAGATAGCTTAGTAGAGTAAAACTAAGAAAGAAAGAACAGTTTATAGAATATTACACAACAGACTGAAACATGAGAAAAGTGTGCAACGCTGGGTTCCGCAACTTTGACACGTGAACAGAAGCAAACGAGGGTAAACTGCTGTCAACAGTTGCTCAAAAAGTGTCTGTGAAAAAAAAAAATTTTGGAGACCATGGTGACAGGAGATGAGACTTGGTTACACCATTATGACCCCGAATCCAAAATTGCCAGCATGCAATGGAAAACCCCAGGCTCCCCAACACCTGTCAAGCCGAGGGCGCAGAAATCTGCAGGAAAAGTGATGCTGACTGTTTTTAGGACGGCAAAGGTGTCCCTTTTGAAAAATTTTTCTGCCTCGTGCAACACAGTTAATGGACAGTACTATGCAGATCTTCTCACAAAACTAAGAAAGGTTGTGACCAGGAAACGAGGGATAACGCGCACTCAAAATCTTCTTTTTGCTTCAAGACAACGCGCCCTCTCGAAAAGCACGGCTTGTGCAGCTAGCAGGCAACGATTTGAATATTGAAATTCCTCCTCCACACCCACCATATTCTCCAGATTTAGCTCCATCAGAATTTTTTTCTATTCCCAAATCTTAAAAAACAGCTAAAAGGAAATCATTTTTGACAGCGATGAAGAGGTTATACTGGCATGTGATGACTGGTTTAGTTTGAAAAATAGGGTTTTCTACTCCCAAGGTCTTTTCAAGGTCAACCAGAGATGCAGAAGTGTGTCAATTCAGACGGTGGCTATATTGAAAAGGAATAACACTATACAAAATTTCAGCTCTCTGTGACATGTCCTTCCTGTCACCCAAGACTTATGTCAATCCCCTTGTGTATATAATATATATATAAATATATATATATATATATATATATATATATATATATATATATATATATATATATATATATATATATATTCATTCATAACCCTCCACTCCCAAAGGAGCATAGGCCTTCAACAAATACATGCCAAGTCCTCCTGTCACGTGCCATCATCTCAAGTTCTTTCCATGTTCTCCTCATCATTTTCCCCTCTGTTTCCAGCTCTCTTCTCCATGTGCTTCTTGGTCTACCTCTGCCTCTCTTGCCCTGGGGGTTCCAGAACAAGGACCTTCTTGTCTACCCCCTTCCACTTTGTTTCACACAGTCCCAGAACCTCGATTTTATATTCCCTTTCTTCTGTTGCTATCTGTGCCATTTTTTCTTTTTCGTTAAATGTCCGAACATTCCAGGTGCCAAATCTGGAAGTTCTCCTAGAAGAAAGAAGGTTAGTCAGTAACACAGACTCCTTTCGGATTTCTCTGTGTTGCATCATACGCCTCCCTGCGAGAGGACCTTCCCCTGTCTTGGACGGCTGTGTTTTATTTTCCGTAGTTGACTTGTCCATGTTTGTTGCCGTCTTTTGTGGTTTAAATTTTTTACAAGATGGTGTAACCAGTCCCATGTCCAACCCTCCTTAGTCGCTTTCTACGACATGCTTGGCAGGGAACAGTGTTTCTATTCTTTGCTCCCCTTACGGGCCCTGGTAACACACGGGTTATATATATATATATATATATATATATATATATATATATATATATATATATATATATATATATATATATATATATCGAGATTGGCAAAACCTTTTAAGATTTGTTCTTTATATATTGTCACGAAATGGATTTATGACTAGAGACTGTCTACATATAGTGACAAGACAATAGTAAGAAGAAAGACTGAAATGATAGATTCCGATAGAAATATAGTGCAAAATGTGAAAGTTGAGACCATTGGCTCCGAGGTTGAGAACCGAGGTTGATTCTTTCCTCGCCACTTCGGACGTTTAAATTGCTATGGCCTCGAACCACCTCTAACTACCCTATGGGGATAAGGTTCAAGTATGATTCACATACACCACAATACAGACAACATCTAGCTACTGTACTTAAAGGAAATGACTGATGCCAGCTACAATTTGTACAAGTTTATTATACACCTATAAACAAACTCATATACATGTCAAATACATAAAGTGCGAGGATGCACACCTGAAACAAAATCAAGCACAGTTAAAAATGCATCAACCCCAACCCGTCTCCCACAATTGCAACCTGTATGGAGAAAAAAGGTAAGGTTAGCTGAAATGAACTACACTGCGCGTGATGTCGCCTACACTCCAAACTAGCTGTCCTAAATTCTAACTCTAACTCTAAGTCCACTGATAGCTGGAACGACTACGAAATGTCTACACAATCTCTGCACAGACTTCGGTTCTACACAGCCTATCCTGGAATCTCCTGAACACAACTAACTGCACCTCTAAACTTCAGCAGCGGTTCTCTCCTATGATTCACCAAAACTATCAGTTCTGCCTATCTGTGCTGACTTCAGTAGAGAGAATGTTTACCCTCTCTCTCTCCACTAACTCTGGAATTGATGACTAAGGTTTAACAGAACCCCACTTGATTCTGGACTGGAACTGTAGCTGACTTCTCCTAACACCTCTGAGGTTACCTGCCCGATTACCTATGACTGCGCGATGGGGCTATCGGCTTTATTATGGCCGTGAAGAAGCGAACATAAAATTACCACAACGCTGGCAGCACGCCAAATCTGCATGTGTAACCGACCGAGCGTCAGAACTCAGGATTTATCCACAAAAATCCTATTCGCTGGAAAATGTCTTCCCCTGGCTGGGAAAACGTATTTTCTTCCTCTCCTTCCACCACTGGCAATTCATGTGCGACTTAGCTTGTCGGCGAATGCCACAACTTCGCCGTGGGAGAAATTTTTGTGGTATCAAAAATTCTGCTCTTCCCCACAAAAAACCGGTACCTGCTGTTCAGACGAAACAAAACAACAGCTAAACAAAACGTAATAAATCTATTTCTAATAACACCACCTCCCTGACTCTTCAACACGTTATGCACCTCCATACAAAAAATCATGCCAACACCGTCCGCTCCTCTCCTGTTCCCTTCTCTACCTGAGCCTACAAAGTAAACATTGGCTAACCCAGATCGCTTGTTCTGCCTGACTAACTCCGAGCAACAACAATATTTTCACTGGCCCGTCTGGGCAGACGTACTGTGGCCTACTTCTTACGCTGACACTAATGCCGTAATGATTAATACAAAATAAAACTAGCCCTCTCTAGGAATTCCTAACATTCCCGTCAGTATGATTAATCACCTCAAAATTGAAATAAAATATTATTCCCTTAACATAATTAAATTTCATCTCCATCATCTGAATACACAGAATAACAATGCACAATCAATAACATATAACCCTGTTTACGCTAGCATCTACATGCCGTCAAAAGTTATACATAATGGTTATCAATTAAATCTCAGTAGTTACAAACACGTGGTTACAATTTTATGACCACGTGCTTCTCTCCCCCTCGTCCCTCTGAACATCGTATCAATAAATAACCGTAACCAACGCGCCCACGTGCTTTACAAATTCCACCTCTTCTCCCCTCGTCCACCTATAGAAGTGTACTATAATATAATACTTGCAGCATTACATTCTCAATAAAATCACAAATACACAGACTCCCGTTATTCTGTAAATAAATATGATTCGAGATGCGAGTTTCTCTCCCGACCGACTTTGCAATAATACAAAGCGGTGATATCTCAACTTTTAAACCCTGCCGCTATTCCTGCAATAAGGAAGTAAATGGACCTCTTAAGTTTCTCAAGTCTATCACAAAGATCGTATTTGATGGCTCTGGCTTTAAGAATTAACATTAAACTTAAACTGCCCAAAGAAACTTAAATGATTGGCCTAGGCCTAGAAAAATTAAATAAAGTCCTCACACAAAAATTCATGCTTACCAAATCTCGAATGTCCTACTGATGGCAATCGACTTGACTCTGGCAACCGGCTTGGCAATTTTTCATTAAAAGAGAAAGAGGCTATGAAATATAGGCCTTTTTATAATCAAGACCCCCACGCGCCGACTTCATGACGTCATATGCGCGGCGTGGTTCTAAAGCCAATGGGAGCTCTGCATTTCAACTGCAGTTAGCTCTCAGCCAATCAGAACCTTAGATCATGCTGATGCAACGTACATGAGTTTTTGACAAAGAAACGGGATTAAGCCTAGCCCTCTAGTGGCAATGAAACAAAATTGGCCAAAATATATATATATATAAAATCCCGAAAAATGTGTCTAGCTGCATGCCTATCTTTAAAAAAAGACAATCTGGTGCCAATCCTGATCTAGCATCTATAATCTTTCTTCTAGAAAAATACTGTCTAATTCCCTACACCCCCATTCTAAACACATAAAGAAGAACCATAAAGCAGATGAGATCAAACTCCCTCGTGATCTCATCTTGAAAAAACGTAAATAATAGAAGGAGAAGAAACATGGAGAAGGATTACCTGTAATCCCTCCTAAAAATATAGTGAACAAATTGCAAGGAGAAAAAGACATGGGCCATTTGAAAGACAGAATCTCAGTACTTTCGTCACATCACTCCCCCCTTCGAAGATTGAGCAACGATCTCATTACTGAAATCTCTGTGTTTCACACTGGCCCATTTTCCTGTCTACCAAGCTGTCTGTGAGCCCTTCCTCCTTTGCGTTTGCTCCTTCTTCCTCTCCTAGAATGAGCTCCTATGCTCCGTTGGGAGAGTTGATCTCTCTTCAGACCTGTGCCGTCTAATGGCAGGTCTGAACTTTCCCTTGCTATGACCGTCAAAAGGCTGTCCTGGTCATCTGATGTGACCGGCGGGCGCTGTGGCGATCTGGCGATGGCGACTTCCTCGCTGCGCGTCAGCAGGTTTGTGAACGCTGGTACAGTGCGAGAACGATGCAACGTCTCGGGTTCCTCTGGTGTAGAGCCTCCGATTTCTTGCTGGGTGTCTATTGGATCACGATCGACCTCAATAGCTTCTACCTTTGAAGAAAGGTAGGTAAGATCTGCCCCTGGCAGTGGTTCTGGACTCGCTCTTCCCTTACCAACATGAAGCGGGACAAAGCTCTCCAAAATAGCTCCTTGCAAATGCGTAAGGTCGCTTTTCTCACTCTTTTCTGGCCTGAAAAGTTGGTGAGATGAAACTGTAGACCACGGGAGCTCTCCGTCTAACACCCTGGTTCTACCTTCAACCTTGCCCTTCCCTGTGAGAGTTACTGGCGTCAGTTGGAATGTGTCCTGCAGTGACACTTGACGGTTTAAGATCCCGTTAGATCGCGGAGAATCTGAGATAAAGCTCTCAGTGACTGGTTCCAATGTTCCGTGAAACGAATTGGAAAAGATAGCCAATTTTTCAGGCTGCTCGTTACAAGAGTCGTTTCCTGTAAACGAGATACGAGAGTTGTGGGGCCCATCTCCGTTTATAGGCAAACGGATACTCAGATCACTGTCCTCCTCCGTTTGAGTAAAGTGCTGGTCGGATGGGGCTCCAGGGCTGGTTGGAACTATATGCTCGCTCAGACCACTATCTTGTGCCCTATGAAGATGGCGCTGGTCGTTGACATATGTAATACCTCTCTTGTCAGTATGTCTCTCATTTGAGGAAGCTAATACCATCGGGAGCCTTATTCCCGACAACAAAGAGTGTACTTCCGGAATCAGAGGCGTCGTCACCACTGTTTGGCCGCTTGGCTGAACAGGGCTGGCGGGCGAATTTGCCTCTGCAATTAACATATCACTGTCGTCAGAGGCGTTGCATCTCTCCTTGGCACGACAGCTATGTTTGAGCTCGCTCGGGGCTCCGTGAATTAGGGGTTCTCCTTTTTCACTTATCTGGCCTGCAGTAGGCCCCCTTGCATCAGCAAAGATCGGTGTGGTCGGGTTCCCCAAAACTAAATATGGGTTGCCGAGAATGAAGTCATAGGCGGGCTGTGCCATCACAGTTGCCTTGATCGTGCCAGACACAAACTTACATTTCACCTCAATATTGGCGACCGGAAAGCACTGTGAGGTCCCTTTCCTTAAAACTCCTCCAATATTCACTTTTTCTCTGGTCATCTGCCAGGGCTTCACCAGATGTCGGGCGACTATGCTGGGGTATGTAAGCCCGCTGTCAAATAAACATGTTGTCTCAGTCCCGTTCACGTTGGCTGGTCCACTGTTGGAGAACAACTTCTCTGACGGGAAGGGTTTCCACTTCTTCCCTTGTTTCACCCTCACAGGCCTTAAAAAAGCCACCTGATGAGTGGGTTGTTTGTTTGGGCACCGTGTTGTCCAATGAGAGGTAGTCCGACAGAACCTACAATATCTCTCATTATCTTCCCGGTTCCTGACGGGTTCATGAGAAGTCGGCCTCTGTGTTCTGTTAGGCGGCTGGGAGCACATGTTATGACTGGGCGGATGCTCCTTGCGAGACGGCCCTTGTTGTTGGTGAGCTGAAGAGAAAGGCGAATGCGATGAAGATGCTCCTTTGTCCGGGGCTGGCAGGTCAGGGTGTTTTCTTTTCTGGCCCAGTACTTCGGCCTGGGCCGTCTGGAACCTTTCTGCAAATAGAATTATCTGGTCCAGTTGCTGGGCGCCCTGCTCCGCCAGGTACTTCCTTAAGTCCGGAGACATGTTGGCCTTTATCTGTTCGCACATGATGAGCTCTTCGAGTCCTTCAAACGATTTAGCCAAACCCGACAACTCTCTCCAGCGAGTGAGGTAATTCCTCAGCCTCTCCGCGAACTGGAGAAAACTTTCCCCTTTCTCCAGTCGACTTTCCCTAAACATCGTTTGGCACTTCCGGGGAGTCCATTGGAATCGCTGTAACAGGGCGTTCCGCAGTGCCTCAAAGTTATTCTGGTCATCCACTAGCATCTTGCTATAGACCTCATACCCATGTCCTCTTAGAGATTGAGATAATTTGAGACACCAAAGACTATCATCCAGCCCGTATGCCTTTGCCATCCGTTCAAATTTTTCTAAAAATACCTCAATTTTCTCATTTCCGTTAGGGAAAGAGTCCATCGGAAAATTCATGGCTGCCATCCGTGGCCCTCCGTTTCCTGAGGTGTCTGTCGCCCCTGCTCCGGGAGAATCTCCGTTAGCCGAACTGCCTTCCGAAGATCGGTACTGCAGTTCCAGTGAACGCAGGGCAAGTTCATGCTGTCTCTCTGCTGCCTTCTGCCTCTCTTGGGCTTCCCTCTGTGCTATCTTCTCCTGTGCTTCTCTCTGTGCTATCTTCTCCTGTGCTTCTCTCTGTGCTATCTTCTCCTGTGCTTCTCTCTGTGCTATCCTCTCCTGTGCTTCCATCTCTGCTTTTCTCTCCTCTGCCTGTCGGGCCTTCTCTTCTCCGCTTGCCGGTCCTGTTCCCTCATAATGTAAGCCCTAGTCTCGGCCTCATTCATCCCCATGCTTTTAGCTGCGTCCTTCCATGCAGTAAGTAGCTTGACCAATTCAGCCATCTTACCTGACAAATCAGCAGTACTCACAACGAGGGGAAATGATAAAAAAGGAACAAGAAAAATTTACTGTTACCTACTAGGAATATGCTGTCGCAAAAACCCGCACTCAGACTAGCACCAAGTCTGACTAATAACTACCTGAAAAAAAATTCAAGTTATCCAGCTACCCTAAACCCGAATTCACTTTCCTGTCAAGAAAAAAATTCGATTAGCCATCAATTACCTCTAAGTCATAAACAACCTTACTACCACTATCATCTATACTAACTGGAACCTGTGGAAAAAAACTTATAGCTGGATCAGTCTTAATATAGCTCAGTCTAGGGGATTTTATAAAGAAAATCTATTTTTCAGAACTTCCTACAGAGACAATCTATGAATCTAGAATTGATCCCAACAAAGATGATCCCAAGGACGACGCCACCCACTTTGTCACGAAATGGATTTATGACTAGAGACTGTCTACATATAGTGACAAGACAATAGTAAGAAGAAAGACTGAAATGATAGATTCCGATAGAAATATAGTGCAAAATGTGAAAGTTGAGACCATTGGCTCCGAGGTTGAGAACCGAGGTTGATTCTTTCCTCGCCACTTCGGACGTTTAAATTGCTATGGCCTCGAACCACCTCTAACTACCCTATGGGGATAAGGTTCAAGTATGATTCACATACACCATAATACAGACAACATCTAGCTACTGTACTTAAAGGAAATGACTGATGCCAGCTACAATTTGTACAAGTTTATTATACACCTATAAACAAACTCATATACATGTCAAATACATAAAGTGCGAGGATGCACACCTGAAACAAAATCAAGCACAGTTAAAAATGCATCAACCCCAACCCGTCTCCCACAATTGCAACCTGTATGGAGAAAGAAGGTAAGGTTAGCTGAAATCAACTACACTGCGCGTGATGTCGCCTACACTCCAAACTAGCTGTCCTAAATTCTAACTCTAACTCTAAGTCCACTGATAGCTGGAACGACTACGAAATGTCTACACAATCTCTGCACAGACTTCGGTTCTACACAGCCTATCCTGGAATCTCCTGAACACAACTAACTGCACCTCTAAACTTCAGCAGCGGTCCTCTCCTATGATTCACCAAAACTATCAGTTCTGCCTATCTGTGCTGACTTCAGTAGAGAGAATGTTTACCCTCTCTCTCTCCACTAACTCTGGAATTGATGACTAAGGTTTAACAGAACCCCACTGAATTCTGGACTGGAACTGTAGCTGGCTTCTCCTAACACCTCTGAGGTTACCTGCCCGATTACCTATGACTGGGCGATGGGGCTATCGGCTTTATTATGGCCGTGAAGAAGCGAACATAAAATTACCACAACGCTGGCAGCATGCCAAATCTGCATGTGTAACCGACCGAGCGTCAGAACTCAGGATTTATCCACAAAAATCCTATTCGCTGGAAAATGTCTTCCCCTGGCTGGGAAAACGTATTTTCTTCCTCTCCTTCCACCACTGGAAATTCATGCGCGACTTAGCTTGTCGGCGAATGCCACAACTTCGCCGTGGGAGAAATTTTTGTGGTTTCAAAAATTCTGCTCTTCCCCACAAAAAACCGGTACCTGCTGTTCAGACGAAACAAAACAACAGCTAAACAAAACGTAATAAATCTATTTCTAATAACACCACCTCCCTGACTCTTCAACACGTTATGCACCTCCATACAAAAAATCATGCCAACACCGTCCGCTCCTCTCCTGTTCCCTTCTCTACCTGAGCCTACAAAGTAAACATTGGCTAACCCAGATCGCTTGTTCTGCCTGACTAACTCCGAGCAACAACAATATTTTCACTGGCCCGTCTGGGCAGACGTACTATGGCCTACTTCTTACGCTGACACTAATGCCGTAATGATTAATACAAAATAAAACTAGCCCTCTCTAGGAATTCCTAACATTCCCGTCAGTATGATTAATCACCTCAAAATTGAAATAAAATATTATTCCCTTAACATAATTAAATTTCATCTCCATCATCTGAATACACAGAATAACAATGCACAATCAATAACATATAACCCTGTTTACGCTAGCATCTACATGCCGTCAAAAGTTATACATAATGGTTATCAATTAAATCTCAGTAGTTACAAACACGTGGTTACAATTTTATGACCACGTGCTTCTCTCCCCCTCGTCCCTCTGAACATCGTATCAATAAATAACCGTAACCAACGCGCCCACGTGCTTTACAAATTCCACCTCTTCTCCCCTCGTCCACCTACAGAAGTGTACTATAATATAATACTTGCAGCATTACATTCTCAATAAAATCACAAATACACAGACTCCCGTCATTCTGTAAATAAATATGATTCGCAGATGCGAGTTTCTCTCCCGACCGACTTTGCAATAATACAAAGCGGTGATATCTCAACTTTTAAACCCTGCCGCTATTCCTGCAATAAGGAAGTAAATGGACCTCTTAAGTTTCTCAAGTCTATCACTAAGATCGTATTTGATGGCTCTGGCTTTAAGAATTAACATTAAACTTAAACTGCCCAAAGAAACTTAAATGATCGGCCTAGGCCTAGAAAAATTAAATAAAGTCCTCACGCAAAAATTCATGCTTACCAAATCTCGAATGTCCTACTGAAGGCAATCGACTTGACTCTGGCAACCGGCTTGGCAATTTTTCATTAAAAGAGAAAGAGGCTATGAAATATAGGCCTTTTTATAATCAAGACCCCCACGCGCCGACTTCATGACGTCATATGCGCGGCGTGGTTCTAAAGCCAATGGGAGCTCTGCATTTCAACTGCAGTTAGCTCTCAGCCAATCAGAACCTTAGATCATGCTGATGCAACGTACATGAGTGTTTGACAAAGAAACGGGATTAAGCCTAGCCCTCTAGTGGCAATGAAACAAAATTGGCCAAAATATATATATATAAAATCCCGAAAAATGTGTCTAGCTGCATGCCTATCTTTAAAAAAAGACAATCTGGTGCCAATCCTGATCTAGCATCTATAATCTTTCTTCTAGAAAAATACTGTCTAATTCCCTACACCCCCATTCTAAACACATAAAGAAGAACCATAATGCAGATGAGATCAAACTCCCTCGTGATCTCATCTTGAAAAAACGTAAATAATAGAAGGAGAAGAAACATGGAGAAGGATTACCTGTAATCCCTCCTAAAAATATAGTGAACAAATTGCAAGGAGAAAAAGACATGGGCCATTTGAAAGACAGAATCTCAGTACTTTCGTCACATATATGGTGTCTCTAAAAGTGTTAAGCCTTATTTATTTATAGGACTCTAGTAACAGAGTGAAGTAAGTTAACCACATTCGTTCACGCATACCTCTTCAACATGCATGCAATGATATCTGGAGTCATCTTTATCTGACCACCAGCTATGCACTATGCTACTATATACATATGTGGAAGTGAACCTATGTTTTGATGCTAATTAAGCCCTCATTGACTCCTGAAATAATCCACACACTTCCCCTGTAGTGAAATATGTAGTGAACCCAGCATTGCAATTTATGTGTGGAGAAGTCACTTGAGCCCCAGTTGTGTTTCTTTGGCTTTGATCTAGTTTGCTGTATATAAGAGGATCTCATTATCAATTTAGTTATAGGTAAGGGTAGCTGAGAAGTGGCTCTCTATAGCACGTGACAATTCCTTCTGAGAGCCCAGAACAAGAGCACAGTATTTTAGCTCTGCTTAGGTGGAGAGCTTCTTTGAAAGGCGGGAAATGCACAGTATGCATCATCATCATCATCAGTTGCCATCTCCACAACGAAGGTTGGCTGTAATGGACAGTATGCAACACGCTTCTTACTCCTAGTTTGAGACCAGATGTGGAGATCCCTTAACACATTAACTACCGAATTGAAAAACACACTGTGGCGGAATTAAATTTTTTTCCCATTTTCATCCTGTAGGTGTTTGCACAAAGTAAGCTGTAGTTTTCGTAATTGTTTGCAGATTTTTATGAATTACGTCATTTTAAAGATAAATGAATGTACTATTACAATAAATACCGGTTGTAACTCTAATAGAGACTGTTGCTATTTAACGGCCCTCCGATGGCCGAGAACTTGCAATATTTTCACAATTATAACTGCTTGCGCCCCATCTCTATCAAAATCACAATTTCAATCAATGTGCACACCGTTTTCACTCTTCTCCTCATCGCTAGATCTATCAGTCATTTGTTGAAATACGTTTCTATCCTATTCAGCCGTTAGACGAGATGTACACGCATTTTTTGTAGTCCTATCACTAGTTGCCACGGTAAACAGTTTTACACGATTTGGTAACTAACCCAAAACGCTGACAAATATGAACATAATATCAATTTTCCAGTGTTCTACAACAACCATGCTTTGGGAATTTGTTTTCCGGTGGCAACGTAAAATCTCGAACCAGATTAGAAAGTGTTTCTGTACATTTTTCATTCGTTTTACTACTAAAATAAGATTGGCGCTCTGAGCGGCTTGTGGTCCAAATGTGATTATTTTGTGAGCCGCTGACAGCGGCTTGCGGTAGTTAATTAATGTGTTAAATGTACGCTAAGCTGAAGATCTGAGATGGTGAAGTATACATTAAAATCATATTGAGTTCGTGCTTTTTAATCTTTTGTAATAATATCAATTTAATATCATATGTTTGTTTGAATATCTTTATATTAATGCGATATCTTTTTGTGTATATGCCTATTTTGTTTGATCTGCAGCTAATACCGTTTTTGTATATGCTTTCTTCTTCTCCCTCTCATGTCAGAGTATGTTAGCATTTATTGTTAAAAAAACGGTCCAATTAAGGATAAACCCCCAAAATGAAAAACACAGAATTATAAGTTAATAGCTATATCTGGTCATTTATACATGCAAAATGACTGAAAAAAATACAAAACATTGAGGTAAATACTAAAAACTTGCAGGCTATGGCGGAAAAACAGTGGAAAAAAAGGCAAATTTTAGCTTTTTTGGGTATTTTGTTGCCCAAGATATCTTAAATGTGAGTACAACTTGAGTTATGAAATTTGGCTGTTTCATTTGATAATATATGATGATGATTGTATACTAAAATAATTTTGATTGGTTTGATATCTGAGTTTTTTTGGATTTTAACATACCAATCGAAAAATAGTTGAAATTTTTAAGGGGGGTATCTTAGCTATTTCTTAACAGTTTTGTAGTTTGTTACCATATATCCTTTATGTTAGTTCATTTTTATGGGCACTACATGTACAGCCTATGGCCCTAAATTTACTACAGTATCACTAATAGTTTTTGAAAAATCATGGGCAGCGTGCCCCCATTTTGTGAAAAATGAGGTTTTGAGAAAATTAAGAAAATAGGGAGGAATTACATTTTTACACAAAATTTACTCACCTTCGTATCCCCCTGCTACGTAGGAATCATCTCTGGTATTTTCCTTTATTGATTCCATGGACCGTGTCATACTTCGCAGCTTACTTTTCATTAAATTCTTCATTTCAGCAGAATGAGTGCGCTTTTCACCAGTTTCCGAAAAAATACATCCTTGCTCTGGTAGACATGTACATATAAGAGAAAGCGATTGCTCTACCCTCAGCAGACTCAGTACATGTAGGAGAGGCTTTGTTCTCAATAATCACAAGATTAGGATACACTTATCATATATTAACTGACAATGGTTCACAGTTCAGTGGGAAACTGATAGAGGAAGTTTTTAGTATTTCTTAACGTATACTCGTCCGCTCATTTTTTCATCCACAATCCAATAGACAAGTGGAAAGATTTAACGGGGCTCTACTTACAATTTTGCGGAAGCTAGTACAGGAGAAACCAGAATCCTGTGATTCATTCTTACCTGCATCTTTATTTGCGTATAAGGTGGTGCCCTACCACTCTACTGAAATACCTCCAGCCACGTTATTATTTGGACGACCCTTCAAAGGACGCCATGGTTAAAAAAAATTAGCCAGTCAAAATTATTTTTACGCATGAAACTATGTTTGGAAAACTTTAATTCTGTTTGCTTCAGGGAAATGAATACCGAAAATTAAAATCCATGCATTAGAAGCGAAGTTATACCAAGTTGTATATTTTGCATATATAATTAGGTGAAAATACACTTACCTGACGTACTTTAAACATTCATATAAAATCATCCACAAAGGTTTTAGTGAAAATAAACATACATAAATGTGCGCAAATGAATGTATTTTCCAGTGCAATATATATCTAAAATTTGATATTTTCAATTAAATTCTTCATTTTTGGGGGTTAAACCTCCCCTTAAATGTAAGCTAAGCTGGAGATCTGAGATGGTGAAGTATACATTAAAATCATATTGAGTTCGTGCTTTTTAATCTTTTGTAATAATATCAATTTAATATCATATGTTTGTTTGAATATCTTTATATTAATGCGATATCTTTTCGTGTATATGCCTATTTTGTTTGATCTACAGCTAATACATGTTTTGTATATGCTTTCTTCTTCTCCCTCTCATGTCAGTGTATGTTAGCATTTATAGTTAAAAAAACGGTCCAATTAGAGGTTAAACCCCCAAAATGAAAAACAAAGAATTATAAGTTAATAGCTATATCTGGTCATTTATACATGCAAAATGACTGAAAGAATACAAAACATTGAGGTAAATACTAAAACCTTGCTGGCTATGGCGGAAAAACAGTCGGAAAAAAAGGCAAATTTTAGCTTTTTTGGGTATTTTGTTGCCCAAGATATCTTAAATGTGAGTACAACTTGAGTTATGAAATTTGGCTGTTTCATTTTTTTTATATATGATGATGATTGTATACTAAAATAATTTTGATTGGTTTGATATCTGAGTTTTTATAGATTTTAACATACCAATCGAAAAATAGTTGAAATTTTAAAGGGGGGTATCTTAGCTATTTCTTAACAATTTTGTAGTTTGTTACCATATATCCTTTATTTTAGTTCATTTTTATGTACACTACATGTACAGCATATGGCCCAAAATTTACTACAGTATCACTAATAGTTTTTGAAAAATCATGGGCAGCGTGCCCACATTTTGTGAAAAATGAGGTTTTGAGAAAATTAAGAAAATAGGGAGGAATTACACTTTTACACAAAATTTACTTCCCTCAGTATCCCCATGCTATGTAGCAATCATCTCTGTTATTTTCCTTTATTTATTCCATGGGCCGTGTCATACTTCGCAGCTTACTTTTCATTAAATTCTTCATTTCAGCAGACTTTGTGCTCTTTTCATCAGTTTCCGAAAATACATCCTTTCTCTGATAGACATGTACTATGTGGGGGAAAGCGATTGCTCTACCCTCAGCAGACTCAGTACATGTAGGAGAGGCTTTGCTCTCAATAATCGCAAGATTAGGATACCATTATCATATATTAACTGACAATGGTTCACAGTTCAGATGGAAACTGATAGAGGAAGTTTTTAACATATACTCGTCCGCACATTTTTTCATCCACAATCCAATAGACAAGTGGAAAGATTTAACGGGGCTCTACTTACATTTTTACGGAAGCAAGCACAGGAGAAACCAGAATCCTCTGATTCGTTCTTACCTGCAGCTTTATTTGCGTATAAGGATGTGCCCTACCACTCTACTGAAATACCTCCAGCCACGTTATTATTTGGACGACCCATTAAAGGACCCCATGGTTAAAAAAAATTAGCCAGTCAAAATTATTTTTACACATGAAACTATGTTTGAAAAAACTTTAATTCTGTTTGCTTCAGGGAAATGAATACCGAAAATTAAAATCCAAGCATTAGAAGCGAAGATATACCAATTTGTTTATTTTGCATATATAATTAGGTGAAAATACCCTTACCTGACATACTTTAAAAATTCTTATAAAATCATCCGCAAAGGTTTAGTGAAAAAAAACATACATAAATGTAGGCAAATGAATGTATTTTCCAGTGCAATATATACTGGTATCTAAAATTTGATATTTTCAATTAAAGTCTTCATTTTTGGGGTCTAAACCTCCCCTTAAATGTAAGCTAAGCTGGAGATCTGAGATGGTGAAGTATACATTAAAATCATATTGAGTTCGTGCTTTTTAATCTTTTGTAATAATATCAATTTAATATCATATGGTTTTCCAACAAAATATGTGAATATAATCAAAGCGCTATATGACAATGCAAGATGTTGTGTTAGAACAAATAAAGGGAATACAGAATGGTTTACAGTAGAAACAGGGGTGAAACAAGGCTGTATTATGTCACCACTACTTTTTTGTACAGCTATTGATTGGGTTATGAGAAACTATACCCACAATGAACAATTGGGTATAAAATGGACAAATGGAAAATTCCTGGGGGACCTGGATTTCGCAGATGATGTAGCATTCTTAAGTTCAACACCAAGACAATCCCAAGAAGCAATAAATAATTTGTGTCATCTCTCGGTTAAAATAGGTCTCCAAATAAATGCCTCTAAAACTAAAGCTATGAACTTTTCTAACGAGACCTTTGATATCATCTTGAACGGGGAAAAACTACAGAAAGTTGAAAGTTTCAATTATTTAGGCAGTAAAATGACTCAGGATGGTGACACAACAAGAGAAATCCATACTAGAATTGCTTTGGCAGCTAGCGCCTTCAATAGATTATCTAACATTTGGAAATTACGATCATTGAATATACATACCAAGCTTCGTCTGTTTAATTCAAATGTTATCTCAGTGTTAACATACGGCTGTGAGAGTTGGAAAATAACAAAATCATTGGAGAACAAGCTGAATACATTCGAGAACAAATGTCTTAGAAAACTCATGAACATCAGTTGGAAAGAATTCAAGACTAATCGACAAATAAGAGAAGACTCTAGGCAGAAATATGTCTCTGACTATATAAGGAAAAGACGATGGTCATATATCGGTCATGTCCTACGAATGCAAAACAACAGAATACCACTACAGGCGCTCACTTGGGTTCCTGAGGGTAAGAGGAAAAAAGGAAGACCAAAAGAAACACTCAGAAGAACAATAATAAGAGAAGGAAGAACGTTGGGCCTAAATAATGTGCAAGAGCTAAGAGGAGTGGCGTCGCAACGAACAAACTGGAGAGCACTGGTTTCTGCCTGATGCGCCGTGTTTGGTGCTTAAAGAATTTATTATTATTATTATTAATATCATATGTTTGTTTGAGTATCTTTATATTAATGCGATATCTTTTTTGTGTATATGCCTATTTTGTTTGATCTACAGCTAATACATGTTTTGTATATGCTTTCTTCTTCTCCCTCTCATGTCAGGGTATGTTAGCATTTATAGTTAAAAAACGGTCCAATTAGCTGCCAGGAAAAATGGAATTTGAAAGAAGGCAGTCTTACGGTAAAATGAAAAACGTAAAACTAGATCCTTGCATGATAACGTGTATCTAGGTGTGGTGTATATGCCACGGAACATTCTTCCATTACTCAGCAGTGATGGTCCAACAGTGGCCAAAATTTAGAGTGTCTTCCTAGGTATCTACCTTTCGCTCAAGATTACTCCTGGCAGAGTTCTAGATACAAAGATGATGATGCTTCTGACTCGAGTGAGTCTTCATAAAATAATTCAGAAATCAAGAACAATGCAGAACTGGACTGAGCAACTGTTAACTTTATATCTGCCCGCCGCCTTTTATGAAGAACAATTGTGTATTTTAGTTCGTTCAAACCCCCTACTTATTTAATTGAGTAAAATACTACTTAAATAGCTCTGTTGTAAGCATTTAAAATGACTGAAACATATGGGTGCAGTTCACTCAAACTACTTACAACAACTATAAATTTGAATATTTACAGGTAACAAAATGTATTGCTCAATTATCGTTAAAACTGTAAAATAAATAATGGTAGAGCGAATTTAGATACTCTTTAACATTTCTTCACAGGTGGTAATCTTATTTGAAAAAAAAATGTTTTCTGGTTTGTAAATAGCGTCAAGCTTGCAGCTTTGAATGTTTACTTACCTGCAAGTAAAATATCGGTTTGTTTATGCTCCAGTCAATGCTTGTTCTTTGCAGGTTACGGACTGGTTCACTCGTCACTGGTCAAGTCTGGTGGCTGCAACACGCATCTCGTAGTATTGTGGGGCACATACAAAAATGAATCAGTGTGTATTAAGACATGTGTGCTGTCAGTGTCTAGCTTTGACTGCAGGCCACGTATACCACTCACGTGTTCCAGAAATAGCACCACCAATTAGTACCACCGACTAGTATTATGAAATAAGAGAGAAACAAATACCGTCCTGAGTATTGGGTTTCCTGACGCAAGATCAGGTGCCTCCCCCATTTTTTCATTCCACCATCCAATCTACCCCATAACGTTGCCCTTTCTGTGCATTAATAATATTTCTAGTGAGAGGAATACATCCATTGCATTATATTAATATGTTACATTTATATATTCACTGGTTAAAAATAATAATATAATAAGTATGTAAATCATTTGTGTCATCATCAAAATCCTGTCTATATGGAACTTGGGACTACCTTTGCTTTTGGTTCTCTATGAGAAACCTGCATAAAGCATTCACCAGCTCTTGCAGTTGTGGTTCATGATACCATCATTCTTCTTGATGAGGTTGCAAGCCTCTTATGACTTGGACATCAACTAGCAATTTCCATATGTTAATCAATGCACAATATAGATTTATAATATGTATAACCCACCCCAAATCATTGGGCAATTCAGACTTCTGGCACAGAGGGTTAGTTTCAGCAACTTGATTAAGATGTCTCTTACACGTGGTCTTGGGTGTTACTTTACAATAGACTCCCAATATATCTTAGTGTTCAGGTTAATAGGATTCGGGATTTTCGTTTTAATAAGGGAAGAGTTGTCTTTGTGTAAATTCACAGGATGCTCAAACACTGTCTGATCCTTTAAAATGGAAACTTTATTCTAATCCTTACCCTGGCTTGTCTGGCTGTATTTGTGACAAGCTGAATTTCACAGTGCGGTACACTCACAGGGCGCCAAATTATAAGGCGACATTCAACCCACATCAAGATCGCTACTATATGACAAGGTTCCAATAAGAAATGTTGTATTTTTACATTTTAAATGCCAAACCAACAGCATGCAAGTGGCATTGATGTCCCCTTCTAACACGAAATATTAATACATCACAAACGCACACATAAATATATTGTTTACAATACCCATACATCACATGCTAGCTTCCGTCTATTTTCGATCATGTTTACACTCACTACTTCAAAATTTATCACAGGTAATCTCTTTTAAGATGGATAATTATTCTTCCGAAAGTCTTGTCCGGTATACACTTATCTCATTTACCCGGGTTAGTCAACATTGACAGCCTGGTCTGACAGGACTAATAATAGTAGATCAGATAATCGACTGTGGTCATCCTAAGGTTGTATGGTGGATTTGATGTTATGAATTTGTTGTTAGGTATTAATATGTGAATAAATGAGATTAGCTATGAAGGTACTTAAATTTACCCAATAGTATTGTCAACTTTTCAGGGTACCTTTCAGCTACCACCCCTTTTATCTCATTCAAAATGTATTTATATTATTATATTAAATGACTTCGTGTAGTGTCTAGGGTTATGAATGTAGAGTGTAATGTACAATAATCAACAAACATACAAACAAATAGTTTATTATTCACAACAGCACACAGTACTACCACAATAACATACAAACGACACTCTAAAAGGCTATCTTATTTAAGACTATGGTCGAATTTTGTGTAAATATGATTTTTACAATTTTATTATCCTGATTCTAATTTATTTGGAATCAGGATTGACAATTTAAAAGTGAAATCAAAATAATCATTTACATCAGTCAAATAGCACAATAGATCCTCTGTCCATACATAAAATATTTTTCTAATATACATCTGTAGTGTTCTCCTACTTTAAGGTAATACTGGTAGTACAACTAGGTTGTTGTTTGAAATCATACCCTTTTAGTAATGTTTGTTTCTATTTTGTCACTTGTGGAACTATTAAATATTTGTCCCAGTTTTATTCACTGTCATTATATAGTTCTTTTAAAGTTCTGTTAGTTGAGCTCTCAGGTGCCGAACGAGAACTTATCTTGGCAGTAGAATACAGGTTGAACCTTTCCTCTGCTCGCTTGACAATCTGTTCCCTGTTTGATAGGTAATGGCCACTAGCATGGGCTCGCAATAAACAGACAGAGTCCTGAATCAATCAGTTTTCAAGCGTTTGGTACTACATTAACGTCAGTACCCAGGACCTCTGAAATGTGAAGGTATGCATCCTTCTTAATACCTAGCATACACTAATAGTCCACATTTAAGGACATGTACATATGTACATTACAAACAAACCAAAAGGGTCATATCCTTATACAAACCTATGCCACCATTTTCTTTTGATGTGACAATGTACACCAGTATTCCTCTCCATTAATAGTTACAACGCCACTGCAATTCCAGCTGTAATCTCTTCCATATAATATGATAGGTGTTATGTTCCTTTATGACAATCATACATATTCTTGTAGCTTTACACCTCTCTGACAGTCTATCACATGGTGGATCAATCTGTAGGCTTTGCCTCATGTTCGCTATAGACCCACTCATGTCCAGACATATATTATTATTTCACATTCAATTTTTATATAAAATACAGATTAATAAATGTCAATCTTACCACAATTTGTTCAATGAAATACACAGAGACGATGACTGACACAGTTTTGATCTGTTTTGTTGTCCAGGCTGCCGAGAAATTATATTTGAAAGCACAGCCTGATCTCATCTATCGCTGGTGAAAATTTTTCTAGTAATGGCGTTCCCCCCCCCTCCCCCCCCCCCCCCCCCCCCCCCCTAACGCTTATTCTGACAATATCGATTCCGTAGGCCAATCACTCTTAATTTTACAAGGGTAAACAGTGTTTCAAAAAATATCATTCTAACCTTTCTACGTTACTAGGCTATTTATGTTTATTCAAAGGTCAGCCAATAATATTTCGTCTCACTTCAAATGCCACCCAATCGAATTCACTGTACTATCCTAGCCTATCTGTCACCTACTTTTTTCCCAAAAACATATGCGATCCAATCAAAGCAGATATGACTTGACCTGACATTATCTCTGATCTCTATGTATGGTTTTATCAATAGTTGATTAGTTAAGGGACTATTTATATAACTAACACCATATTCTTGGTCAGCAAGTCTTCAGGTACACGAATCTACGATTTTTAAGGGGCTATGTCTTCTTCTTTGATCCATAACCGCCAACCGTCAAAGCAGTCAGCGGCCATCACGCCTGGTGGCGTCTTGTAGGGCAGCAACAAATTGATTCCACTTTGCTCGGTCGGCGGCCATCTATCTAAATTCACCCCATCCTTATTTATTCTACAATTGTAAACGATAACTGACTTTTTAATTTTGTATTTGTAAATACACAAATTTATAGTTGATTTAGTCATTTTGAGTGAAGTGCACCTGTATGCCTCAGTCATTTAAAATACTTATAACAGAGCTATTTAAGTAATATTTTATTGAGTTAAATCAGTTGGAGGCTCATCAGAACGAGCAAAATCTTAATTTATAGAAGGTCCGGTAAGATAAAAAGTGTACACGGCCTGCATCCTATCAGCCGTATCACGTGATTTATTTAAATTCCAATGAGGCTCCCCAAGAATTGAATGACCAGTTCACATCTCTGTCAAGAGAAATGTTGAGCGAAAGGTAGATACCTTTGAAGACCCTCAGTAGATACTCTTAATTTTGGCCACTGTTGGACTATCACTGGAGATCAAGGGGAGCAAATCCCGTGACAATGACTTATAATTCAGTTTCGTACAACTCGTGTACAACAAGCAGGTAAACTCACGGAATAATCATTTACTTTCTTTATTCGCTACAAGTCCAGACCTTGGTGTGAGGAACTGTTTTTGATTTTCCACCGTTATTATATCGACTTTCATGATATTGAAACCTAAACTATTTTTGTTTGTTGTTTCAGGGGACGTAAGTTTTATTTCCAAGGGATGCAACATGCCGTTGAAAGCTGATCATAACTTTTAGAGCATTGCGTTTTTAATATTTAAAATAATGTAAAATCTATGTACAATAAAAAAAGTACAGCATATATTTCTTTATACTTTTAGAGAATGTTTCTTGTCTTTATTGCAGGATTATAAATTTATATTTTATAAGGGATGAATAAATACATAGCGGGTCGATTTCCAAGGAAATACATATGTATACACACGCGTTTCTCTTATTGCATTAAAACCAATTACAGTATAAACATTTTCAGACCTAAGGGTCTTTTTTGGACATGCGCCCTAATATAACCGACTAGGTTGAACAGGACGCGCCTCGCCAAAACGAGGCAAAAGTTTTACATTAAAAAAAATAAATTATTGCATTACAATACAAACGTCCGATATTATATTTTTGTCCGGCCCATAGTGCTACCTAAACTAAAGTTGAGAAGGACGTGTATGACAAGACCCCTGTGATCTCGACCGTGGCTATAAGTTCCTACCATCCCCTCCACCAAACATTATTACAAGAGAAGCTTTCATTATATTGAGACTTGTAAGGAAATTAAAAGAAATTGAGTCGAACACAAAAATAACAATCTACAACTCACATATTAAGCAGCATTTTATGGCTGTGAAATATAAAACAACAACAAAAACGTTAATACAGCAGTGATTGAATAACTTTTAAACGTACTTTGCCATCTTGTCATAAAACTCGCAATTTGATAAGTCCCACTACTCCCTGTTCGCCTTTACTGCTTATGCTGGTCAAGTGTTTGTGAAAGTTTTTAAATAATTTCAGTTTTATCAATACGCTTCAAATTTCCAAGGAGCATAGACCGTCAGCAAACACATACCAAGTCCTCCTGTCACGTGCCATCAGCTCTAAGTTTTCCATCATCATCATGTGGTTGTTGATCTGTCACCAGTTTTCTTCTCCATGTGTTTTTTTGGTCTATCTCTACTTCTCTTACATTGGGGATTCCAGAACATGGACAGCACATTAATAGTGTCAATCCTAATCTAGCGTGTTCTTCCCATCGCTTTTTCCACTGACACTTGTCTGGTTCTTGTCATCAGTTCCATATTGGTGACCTTGTCTGGTTCTTGTCATCAGTTCCATATTGGTGACCTTGTCTGGTTCTTGTCATCAGTTCCATATTGGTGACCTTGTCTGGTTCTTGTCATCAGTTCCATATTGGTGACCTTGTCTGGTTCTTGTCATCAGTTCCATATTGGTGACTGTGGTGGGTTTTGATGTTAAGAAGGTTGATGTATGGTAAAGTTGTAATTGAGTGAGGTCAATCTGTGAAGGTCTCTGATGTAGACAACTGTTAGCTGTGTTATATAAATACAGTGAATTAGCTTAATATTTCCTACAGGAAGAACAGTTATAAATTCATAATAACTTTTAGTTATTGGGCAGATTGTCCCAACATTTTAAATTGTTCTTTTTCTATAAACTATCTTGTCTTTGTTTTCAAAGACCTGTCCACAAGCTATGAATGGACAGGCAAAATAAATTGTAAATACTTTTTTTAAAGAAAAACTTAACTGATAGTTATTAACTTCTTTTATAGAAACTTAAAGTGTTTGATTGTTGTGTACCATCATTCATTTCTCCCCTAGACACTAGGTACACCATACACCATACACTAGAGCCAGAAGATTGACCGTGTGAGACCTAGGGAGGTAGCTGTAGGTTCTCTGCACATAATTCATCATCATCATTTATAGATTCAGAGGCCTACATTTGCTTGACCTCACACGGTTAAAGCAGACACATTTTCATTCTTTTAGGATACCATCATAACCTCCCCAGCAAAATCAACTTTGCTACAGTTCGTTCTCAAGTGAATACATCTATCTCACTTATAAAATTGGTATTTCGTCTCAAGCATCTCCCGTCACCATACAGTTTCTCCGTCAACTGGGCTAGAGAAGGTTGTGTGGCCACTCTGCTGCTCACATGGAGGACACATTATACTGTTTGTCCTCCACACAACGAGACATATTTGTTTGTCAAATTTTCTATTTGTTTAACAGTTGGTATTTGTATCTGTAATCGCCGGTTCTCTGTGTGAAAATTATCACGTGATCTCTTCTTGGCAAGGAGTCTTATGGTTCTGTTGTATTAGACTTTGGGGATTCTTCTATCTTTTTTTCTTAAACTTATTATTGACTTTATCCCTTCATGTGTTCCTCTGTCTTGAGTTTGGATTGTGTTCCTTCCTTCTTTGGCAAGTCTATATGCCTTCTCATTTTGATATATCTTCTAGTGGGCAGGGATCCATTGTACTTTTACATTTTGTTTTAAATTTTATTCTAAATTTCCATTAGGGCTTCAGCCAGGCCGCACTGTTCTTTTGTTATGTTTCTGAGTGCAGTTAAGACTGACATAGAGTCTGTGAGGAACATTATCTTGTCTCTAACATAGAGTCTGTGAAGAACATTATCTTGTCTCTAACAGAGAGTCTGTGAGGAACATTATCTCGTGTCTAACATAGATTCTGAGAAACACTATCTTGTCTCTAAGAAAGAGTCTGTGAGGAACACTATCTTGTCTCTAACAGAATCTTTGTTAACCACTAATGTAACTGTAGCTATTTTTAGCTCCATGCAAATATGATTGTCCACTTGTAGTTCCCGGGGGTCTCTAATGAGACCAACACAAAAGTAGGACTACTGCACCGTCATTCATGTCGTTTAATGTGACTAATGTAAAGTTGTACATGTCGTACAATGTGACTAATATAAAGTTGTACATGTCGTACAATGTGACTAATATAAAGTTGTACATGTCGTACAATGTGACTAATATAAAGTTGTACATGTCGCACAATGTGACTAATATAAAGTTGTACATGTCGTACAATGTGTTTAATATAAAGTTGTACATCTCGTACAAGACAACTAATATAAAGTTGTACATGTCGTACAAGACAACTAATATAAAGTTGTACATGTCGTACAATGTGACTAATATAAAGTTGTACATGTCGTACAAGACAACTAATATAAAGATGTACATGGAGCTGGTAACCTCATCATATAAAACTAATTGCTACAGAAACAAGTGCTACCTGACAATGTATGTACAAGCTCCTTTCAGCTACAGTGGTGGTTTCGTGCTCCAAGAGGAAGGAAAAGAAAAGAATGATGATGAAATATAATTCCCCTCCCTCGTGTCTATCCGGGTCCAGGGAGGTGAGTAAAGAATACATTATCATACCACGTATGTCGTATGGACGTGACCAAAGAGTTTTGGACATTGGACAAAGTACTCCACTATCTAGAGACTTTACTCAACAAATAACTTAAACAGAACTTGGATGCGTCAATCAAAGGGAATAATTTAAATAATTCAACTCATCCACAGACGAATGAAAGTTTTTTACAGCCTGGTGACGGTGACACGGTCTATAACTCTTCGTGCTCAAGGGAGAGTAGTGTGGCTGATAAGGGTGGATTTAGGGCTTGCTACTCTTTGGTGATAAGGCCGCTATCGTGTTGCTTCATAAATGATAATGGCAGGACTGACCACCATGGACGTTATAGGTATAAGTCCAATTTCGTTGGAAAATCTTTAGCCCCGTCACAGTACCTCTCCTATCGACACCTGGTATTATAGTTCAAGATGTAGGGTGTCTTATCTGGTTTTGTGTTGTTGTTGTTGCTGTGTATAATAGTGATGTAGTTCACAGAGTTACAGCACATAGGGTACGACATGTGAAGTCATAAATGGGTAGACTGCTCTTGACGTTTTTCATCATTTATTTTGACGCCACAAGTACAGGTACGTTACATCCAGTTCACAATAGAGCAAAGTCATGACATTCACGAATATCAGCATATATAGTTCATCAATGCATTTGGCATATTCTCAAAATGATGATATGGCGCCAAGGGATTATATTGTTGGCTCCAAATACAAAAGTACATCAAAAAATCCTCCTACTGTTCAGATGTGCTAAATGAGTCAAATCATAAGTCGCACGAGGATGGCATTCCAGGAGTGCAGGTCAAACTGACCTTTTACAGGCATTCCTAAGTCTAACCTTGACGTAGCATAATCGCTGACCCACAGTGACGTTCATAGAACAAAGATCTGTTCTATGGGCTGAGTATGACCCGTGTACATATAGATCTCAGGTATGAAGATACCTGGGGCGTGACTTCTATTAGAGGAACCTCCCTTTCTGTAATGCATACGTAAGCAGAGATCGACCATTGTCAAACATAAAGTAAAGTTACAGATTGGATGTAAATGAGGTATTACCTTCGTTCGAAAAATCCACACCACAGAAAACATACGCCTCCAGGCGTTTTTAGAATACTCAAGGGAAGGACCTTGTAAGCTAACTATCTCACAATAAGGCTCACAATTCCCTAACAAAATCACAGAGACGCCAAAACGCCTCTTCTCTGCTTCACAGCTTTTCATCGACTCCCAAGATAAAGAAACTTCCCAGACGCCTCGCGTCCGGACATGCGCAGAACCTATACACTTGAATAGTCAATCAAACAAGACGATCTAGGAACATTCGAGATACAGATTTAACTAGATCGAGCCTTATATGGACATTTACAGAGACCTCAACACTGGTTTCAGACATTCCAACAACAGTTGACCGATACTACCAAATAAGGAGAATGGTCACACTTCGTTCAAAAAATATGGACCGACCGTGTCTCGTCTCAAGAGGAGGTAACATCATATCAAATGATAATCTCGATATCCAGAGTTATGTAGCTTTGACCGAAACAAATTAAAGTGTACATTTCAGTCAATCTAATTATACAATGTCTTTAGCAAAAAATGATCATACAATGTCTTTAGGAAAAAATGATCATACAATGACTTTAGAAAAAAATGATCTGTGCTTAACATTACCGCACCCTCCCGGGAAAATAAAAATGAAACATTTTTTTTTTCTAAATCCTGAAGCCGGGAAAAAACCCTAGGCTCCCAACGCACGTATGATGCGCGGATATAGTGCCTAAAAATGAGGCTAGCTCGACGCATGGAGCAAAACTGAGATTAAATCTCAGATCCTTAGAGAAAAAAAAATTTACCTAAGTATATGCGTATATATTCCAGGAAGGTGCCACCAACACACGCCATAGTGATGGCAACATCATAATGAAAGTCAAATTACACTCATACAAATCTATGAAATTAAATATATTATCATAGTATTATACAATGAAGTGTTGTGCAAACAGCGGTGTAATATACTCATATACCGCACTATAATATTACACATATTCAAACAAAGAGTACATTATATAATGCATTATTAATCATTACAACTACATGTGCTGTTCCTCGTAGACATAAATATAATCGATACAAGTAGATGTGGACATCATCCGCTCCAACCTAGGACAGGACTTGATAACTTCAAAGTTCCACAATGTACATAATTTCGCAGACGTCAATGGTGTGCTGCGAAAATATCAATAACACAAATCTTTAAGACAATTGTTACATCTCTTAATACAATCATCAAAATACAATATCTAAATGTGGCCATGTGATCTTTTGGCTCGTATATCGCTAACTAAGCCTTCTTAGATAATTACATGGTACAATGTTATAAATTCCCAAAAAGTGAGAAAATCTGTGCTAATATGTCATTATAGTATTGGACTGTATATCAGGAAATATATATGACAGAAGAATTATGTGGAATCGTGTGGGCACCTGGACAGAATGTCTGCCATCACATTATCCGAACCACGGATAGCTCGCACCGTGAAATGAAATGGTTGAAGAGCTATGGCATATCGAGTGGACCTCGAGCTCTTCAAGTTTTTGCTCTGAATAGCAGTAAGAGCTTTCTGGTCGGTTTTTACAATGAAATGTGCGCCTAGAAGAAATCTTTGTAACTTCAGAATAGACCATGCCGTAGCCAATAACTCACGGTCTAAAACCGAGTAATTCTTTTCTGCAGCATTTAATTTCCTAGAGATATACATCACCGGATGCAGAGTATCAGAATACTCCTGCATAAGTGCTGCCCCAATCCCAGTTGACGAGGCGTCACTTCGAAGAACAAAAGTCTTTTCAATAGTAGGTAACCTAAGGATAGGTGGAGATGAAAATAGAGTTTTAACCTGGTCCAATGAGGATTGACATTCTTGAGACCAGCGGATCAGATTAGGCGATCCTTTCTTCAATAAAGTAGAAAGCGGTGCCATAATGGAGGAAAGATTCGGAATGAATCGTCCGTAAAATTGGATCAAACCTAAGAGACTCCGTACTTGTTTCTTCGTCTTAGGGACAGAAATGTTAAGTATTTTTGAAACATTGTGGTCCTCTGTCTTTAAAAGACCATGACCAACACGATGACCCAGGAAAGAAATCTCACTAAATCCCATAAAGGCTTTAGAGGGTTTTGCAGTCAAGTTATACTCGCGAAGAGTAGACAGCAATTTGTATAAACCCAAATAGTGATCTTCCCAGGAATCACTGAACAGACAGATATCGTCTAAGTATACTATGACATCTGTACGATATGCGAGAATTCGCCGCATCATGCGTACGAATGTAGCAGGGGCGTTCATAAGACCGAAAGGCATGAAATTCCATTGGAATAAACCCCTAGGTGTAGAAAAAGCTGTAAAAGGTTTGGCTCGTTCAGTTAAAGGAACCTGCCAATAACCTTTAGACAAGTCTAGTTTGGTAAAGAATCTAGAATTAGAAAGTTTATTTAGGAGCTCTTCCAATGAAGGCATAGGTTCAGCATCGAACTTCGTAACTTGGTTCAATTTGCGATAATCTACGCAAATGCGAATGTTATTATCCTTCTTTCGAACAATAACCATAGACGAAGAGTATGCTGAAGGGGATGGTTCAATGATTTCCAAACGTATCATTTCATCCAATTCTTTTTCGACTTGAGACTGGAAATGGATAGGTATTGGATAGGGTATGACTCTGATAGCATTATGGTCAGTTAGTATAGTGTCATGTTCGATGACATGTGTGTGTCCCGGGACTTATGATTTGACTCATTTAGCACATCTGAACAGTAGGAGGATTTTTTGATGTACTTTTGTATTTGGAGCCAACAATATAATCCCTTGGCGCCATATCATCATTTTGAGAATATGCCAAATGCATTGATGAACTATATATGCTGATATTCGTGAATGTCATGACTTTGCTCTATTGTGAACTGGATGTAACGTACCTGTACTTGTGGCGTCAAAATAAATGATGAAAAACGTCAAGAGCAGTCTACCCATTTATGACTTCACATGTCGTACCCTATGTGCTGTAACTCTGTGAACTACATCACTATTATACACAGCAACAACAACAACACAAAACCAGATAAGACACCCTACATCTTGAACTATAATACCAGGTGTCGATAGGAGAGGTACTGTGACGGGGCTAAAGATTTTCCAACGAAATTGGACTTATACCTATAACGTCCATGGTGGTCAGTCCTGCCATTATCATTTATGAAGCAACACGATAGCGGCCTTATCACCAAAGAGTAGCAAGCCCTAAATCCACCCTTATCAGCCACACTACTCTCCCTTGAGCACGAAGAGTTATAGACCGTGTCACCGTCACCAGGCTGTAAAAAACTTTCATTCGTCTGTGGATGAGTTGAATTATTTAAATTATTCCCTTTGATTGACGCATCCAAGTTCTGTTTAAGTTATTTGTTGAGTAAAGTCTCTAGATAGTGGAGTACTTTGTCCAATGTCCAAAACTCTTTGGTCACGTCCATACGACATACGTGGTATGATAATGTATTCTTTACTCACCTCCCTGGACCCGGATAGACACGAGGGAGGGGAATTATATTTCATCATCATTCTTTTCTTTTCCTTCCTCTTGGAGCACGAAACCACCACTGTAGCTGAAAGGAGCTTGTACATACATTGTCAGGTAGCACTTGTTTCTGTAGCAATTAGTTTTATATGATGAGGTTACCAGCTCCATGTACATCTTTATATTAGTTGTCTTGTACGACATGTACAACTTTATATTAGTCACATTGTACGACATGTACAACTTTATATTAGTTGTCTTGTACGACATGTACAACTTTATATTAGTTGTCTTGTACGAGATGTACAACTTTATATTAAACACATTGTACGACATGTACAACTTTATATTAGTCACATTGTGCGACATGTACAACTTTATATTAGTCACATTGTACGACATGTACAACTTTATATTAGTCACATTGTACGACATGTACAACTTTATATTAGTCACATTGTACGACATGTACAACTTTACATTAGTCACATTAAACGACATGAATGACGGTGCAGTAGTCCTACTTTTGTGTTGGTCTCATTAGAGACCCCCGGGAACTACAAGTGGACAATCATATTTGCATGGAGCTAAAAATAGCTACAGTTACATTAGTGGTTAACAAAGATTCTGTTAGAGACAAGATAGTGTTCCTCACAGACTCTTTCTTAGAGACAAGATAGTGTTTCTCAGAATCTATGTTAGACACGAGATAATGTTCCTCACAGACTCTCTGTTAGAGACAAGATAATGTTCTTCACAGACTCTATGTTAGAGACAAGATAATGTTCCTCACAGACTCTATGTCAGTCTTAACTGCACTCAGAAACATAACAAAAGAACAGTGCGGCCTGGCTGAAGCCCTAATGGAAATTTAGAATAAAATTTAAAACAAAATGTAAAAGTACAATGGATCCCTGCCCACTAGAAGATATATCAAAATGAGAAGGCATATAGACTTGCCAAAGAAGGAAGGAACACAATCCAAACTCAAGACAGAGGAACACATGAAGGGATAAAGTCAATAATAAGTTTAAGAAAAAAAGATAGAAGAATCCCCAAAGTCTAATACAACAGAACCATAAGACTCCTTGCCAAGAAGAGATCACGTGATAATTTTCACACAGAGAACCGGCGATTACAGATACAAATACCAACTGTTAAACAAATAGAAAATTTGACAAACAAATATGTCTCGTTGTGTGGAGGACAAACAGTATAATGTGTCCTCCATGTGAGCAGCAGAGTGGCCACACAACCTTCTCTAGCCCAGTTGACGGAGAAACTGTATGGTGACGGGAGATGCTTGAGACGAAATACCAATTTTATAAGTGAGATAGATGTATTCACTTGAGAACGAACTGTAGCAAAGTTGATTTTGCTGGGGAGGTTATGATGGTATCCTAAAAGAATGAAAATGTGTCTGCTTTAACCGTGTGAGGTCAAGCAAATGTAGGCCTCTGAATCTATAAATGATGATGATGAATTATGTGCAGAGAACCTACAGCTACCTCCCTAGGTCTCACACGGTCAATCTTCTGGCTCTAGTGTATGGTGTATGGTGTACCTAGTGTCTAGGGGAGAAATGAATGATGGTACACAACAATCAAACACTTTAAGTTTCTATAAAAGAAGTTAATAACTATCAGTTAAGTTTTTCTTTAAAAAAAGTATTTACAATTTATTTTGCCTGTCCATTCATAGCTTGTGGACAGGTCTTTGAAAACAAAGACAAGATAGTTTATAGAAAAAGAACAATTTAAAATGTTGGGACAATCTGCCCAATAACTAAAAGTTATTATGAATTTATAACTGTTCTTCCTGTAGGAAATATTAAGCTAATTCACTGTATTTATATAACACAGCTAACAGTTGTCTACATCAGAGACCTTCACAGATTGACCTCACTCAATTACAACTTTACCATACATCAACCTTCTTAACATCAAAACCCACCACAGTCACCAATATGGAACTGATGACAAGAACCAGACAAGGTCACCAATATGGAACTGATGACAAGAACCAGACAAGGTCACCAATATGGAACTGATGACAAGAACCAGACAAGGTCACCAATATGGAACTGATGACAAGAACCAGACAAGGTCACCAATATGGAACTGATGACAAGAACCAGACAAGTGTCAGTGGAAAAAGCGATGGGAAGAACACGCTAGATTAGGATTGACACTATTAATGTGCTGTCCATGTTCTGGAATCCCCAATGTAAGAGAAGTAGAGATAGACCAAAAAAACACATGGAGAAGAAAACTGGTGACAGATCAACAACCACATGATGATGATGGAAAACTTAGAGCTGATGGCACGTGACAGGAGGACTTGGTATGTGTTTGCTGACGGTCTATGCTCCTTGGAAATTTGAAGCGTATTGATAAAACTGAAATTATTTAAAAACTTTCACAAACACTTGACCAGCATAAGCAGTAAAGGCGAACAGGGAGTAGTGGGACTTATCAAATTGCGAGTTTTATGACAAGATGGCAAAGTACGTTTAAAAGTTATTCAATCACTGCTGTATTAACGTTTTTGTTGTTGTTTTATATTTCACAGCCATAAAATGCTGCTTAATATGTGAGTTGTAGATTGTTATTTTTGTGTTCGACTCAATTTCTTTTAATTTCCTTACAAGTCTCAATATAATGAAAGCTTCTCTTGTAATAATGTTTGGTGGAGGGGATGGTAGGAACTTATAGCCACGGTCGAGATCACAGGGGTCTTGTCATACACGTCCTTCTCAACTTTAGTTTAGGTAGCACTATGGGCCGGACAAAAATATAATATCGGACGTTTGTATTGTAATGCAATAATTTATTTTTTTTAATGTAAAACTTTTGCCTCGTTTTGGCGAGGCGCGTCCTGTTCAACCTAGTCGGTTATATTAGGGCGCATGTCCAAAAAAGACCCTTAGGTCTGAAAATGTTTATACTGTAATTGGTTTTAATGCAATAAGAGAAACGCGTGTGTATACATATGTATTTCCTTGGAAATCGACCCGCTATGTATTTATTCATCCCTTATAAAATATAAATTTATAATCCTGCAATAAAGACAAGAAACATTCTCTAAAAGTATAAAGAAATATATGCTGTACTTTTTTTATTGTACATAGATTTTACATTATTTTAAATATTAAAAACGCAATGCTCTAAAAGTTATGATCAGCTTTCAACGGCATGTTGCATCCCTTGGAAATAAAACTTACGTCCCCTGAAACAACAAACAAAAATAGTTTAGGTTTCAATATCATGAAAGTCGATATAATAACGGTGGAAAATCAAAAACAGTTCCTCACACCAAGGTCTGGACTTGTAGCGAATAAAGAAAGTAAATGATTATTCCGTGAGTTTACCTGCTTGTTGTACACGAGTTGTACGAAACTGAATTATAAGTCATTGTCACGGGATTTGCTCCCCTTGATCTCCAGTGATAGTCCAACAGTGGCCAAAATTAAGAGTATCTACTGAGGGTCTTCAAAGGTATCTACCTTTCGCTCAACATTTCTCTTGACAGAGATGTGAACTGGTCATTCAATTCTTGGGGAGCCTCATTGGAATTTAAATAAATCACGTGATACGGCTGATAGGATGCAGGCCGTGTACACTTTTTATCTTACCGGACCTTCTATAAATTAAGATTTTGCTCGTTCTGATGAGCCTCCAACTGATTTAACTCAATAAAATATTACTTAAATAGCTCTGTTATAAGTATTTTAAATGACTGAGGCATACAGGTGCACTTCACTCAAAATGACTAAATCAACTATAAATTTGTGTATTTACAAATACAAAATTAAAAAGTCAGTTATCGTTTACAATTGTAGAATAAATAAGGATGGGGTGAATTTAGATAGTCTTTAAAATTTCTTCACAGATGGTCTGATTTGAAAAACATTCATTAGTACAGAGTGCACGTGGCAGCTTTAAATGGGTACTTTGCTGCCAGTAAGGTGTCGATTGGTTTCTGCTCCAGCCGTTGATTATTCTTTGCAGGTTATGGACTGGTTCACGCTCGTCACTGGACATGTTAATATGTCCCTCGTAGTATCCTGGAGTAATTGCGAAGATGGTACAGTGTCTGTTAAGACCCGTCTGCTGTAGGTGTCTATCTTTGACTGCAGGCCACCTCTACCACTCACTTGTTCCACAGATAGCACCACCAAATGGTATCACCGACTATTATCATGAAAACAGAGAGAAACAAACACCCTCCTGCGTGTTGGGTTTCCTGACATAAAATCAGGTGTTCCCCCTTTTGTATTCTACCATCCCATCTGTCTCTTTACCCTATCTGAGCATTAATATTAATCCCAGTGAGCGGAAAACATGCATTGGACTTATATTGAACATGTTTACATTTAAATATGCACTCGTTGAATAGGTGAATATGGGATCTAAGACACGTAGAAAGTGGAATGCAGTCAGCGAATCATAGCTGACTGCTTGCGTCAAGGTCAGCGAACCAGAGCTGATCAAGACCCTACTCCACCTCCAAGTGGTGGTTTTGGAAACAGGCTGCGTCACTGCAGTCTGGCTGAGACAGTAGGGATAGAAGTGGGAAGGCAAACCCAGTCCTAAAAAATGCCATGCCGACGTCGGATGTGTCGGGCCGAAAGACGTAAATATCGCAGCTTTGCTGTAACGCAACCAACGTCCTTTTCAGGACGAACGGAAATGAAGAAGAGAAGAAGAATAGGTGAACATAATAAGAATATACAACAATTATATCATCATCCACTCCCTGCTCCATAAGAAACTTGAGACTACCTCTGCTTTTGGTTCTCTATGAAGTAGCCGCATGAAGCAGTCACAAGCTCTTGCAGTAGTGGTTTATGAAACCATCATACTATATGCTGAGGTTGGCAGCCTCGTATGATGTCACGAGAGATGAATTAGTGTAGAAGATAATGAATAAAAAGATGTATCAGATTGATACGTAGTATAGCTGCCAGCTAAAAGTCTTGTCTTAGAAGTAATACCCCAGTCTCAAAAATGAGCACTGGTATATGGATGTCATAGGAAATAGTTAGACTGTAAAGAATCTAGCCTAGGTGGTAATTATTCAGCACCAGATCCAGAATTGTCTCTTCTCGACAAATATTCTATGCAATAAAAGTATGTCTTGGGAAAATAACAAAGTAATGAAGTAACTGCAAAACAAACTGTAAAAGAGTTACTCTAGACTTGAATATAATTGATTGATTTATTGTATATACAAGATTTCTGCTTTTCTCTTTTTTGAAAAATAGCAAGACGGAGTGAAACTCAAATTGATGATGATGATTTTATACACAATGATGAAAAGTGTAACAACCACAATTACTTTTTAAAATACACAGTGTTAATAGTTCCTACTTCTTGGAACTTGATCACTCTTACAATTAAAAGTTTGTTTTAAATAACAGTTCAATTATTCTACTTCCACTGTTCCTTGACTTGAATTTGAAAACTTTATTCACTGTTATAAATTCTTAATAGAGTCTCTGTGACTTAGATTCTATCTTTCACAATATTATGTCCCAACAACAACTCAGTGTCATCATGTGTCTTAATAAGTGTGGGTGGCCATATTTAATGAATCACGTCAGTTGTAGACCACTTAGCTTTGGTTGACAACACCGTATGTCCCTCTGCTGCAACTGCGATTGGAAAAGGCCAGGTAATAGGTTTCCCAAACCAGACTTGAGGTAATCACTAGGTGCCTGAATGCTTCTTTGCTTTGCACAGGAACACCGGAGTCTTCAATTTTGCTAACGTAGGTTCGATAGGACCTGAAACAAATAATGTCCTAGGCTTGTATCTTGCCCATAGAACTTTCTCTACCACAGAGGTGAGATTAGCAAGACAATCAGACAGAAGATGTTAAGATACAGTAGACAGTTCCAGTCAGAGACATAATACAGATAGATTTTTAAAAAATAATTACACATTATTTTAAAAAAAAAACTCAGTTTTATTTGATTGACCATGATTGACATCTCTGATATAATATAGGCCTTAACATAGTATTCAAATATGTACTCATATTATTTTAGTACTTCAAACCATCCTGTTCTATCAGTGTTCCTTATGTATTGTCTAATCCAATAATCATCAAAGGTTTCCAAAGTCTCCTGAAATCTACTCTACTTTTTCAAACAATCTTCTGGCGTAATTTAAAAAAAATATGCATAACACATAATGGCGTTTTCCCTCCAGAATTTTAACAAAATGATTCTACAGACCAATACAATATGAAAATGCAATAAAACAGTATTAAATACACTTACCCTCAATCATAATACACAGACCATCTAAAGACCTGACAGGCCACACACACTGATGAATGGCAAAGGCGTTGGATGGTGAAACACTGTCTTCTGTGTTCTGTATTCGATTTTGGCGGTGAGTGAAATTTTCATCCCAGCCTTCCACCTTATATACGGTCACATCCGGCGTATGAGAAACAATACGGCCAATTGCTGGTACCTTGATTCATTTCCTCGTAAAGTATGAAGCCTCTGGTCGAAAGTGTGCTGGGGATAAAACTTCTCTAAATTCCTGTAACTTATTTTTTCAACAAATTTACATTTCATCTCGGTCTTGTTTTACACCGACAATTTGGCGCTATTGTTCCATATAGCTATCCTTTTCCTATCTTCAATGTACATTTTGCTAGAGCAGCCAAAACAGGTCAAAACCTCTTACGATCCTTGTTTTTGTGCCTTCTTACACCCATATCTCCAGCTAAACTGCACATAAAGAATACACATACGTATCCAGAGAATGCTTGGGCTATGTACTCGTAATATCGTACCTTTACAGCCATTTATGTTGGAATCCATCTGTCTTTTCACCATAATAACAGAAAAGCACACACCTTTGAACGATTTCATATTTCTATTTTGTTTACTAACCTAGACGTCTAAGGGTCAAGCCTCGAACTGTCTCTCTCCTCATTGGATGACCTTTGCAGAACACAGTTAGGCGGTATTAGTTATATTTTTGATTGTCGAGACATTAGTTCAGTCGAATTGTGACATATGACGTGGACATCCAGTAGCATTTTTCACACAATAGTAATGCAAAATATAGAATTATAAAATGTACAACTCACCTCAAATATCTTTTTTTGGGGAGGGGGGAATTCAGACTTCTGGCTCAGTGAAATTGCTTCGGCAACTTGATAACGATGCCTCTTACACGTCGTCTGGATTGTTGCTTTACAATAGACTCCCACTATAACTTAGTGTTCAGTTTCCTAAGATTCCGGGCTTTGCGTATTAATAAAGGTAGAGTATTCGTTGTGTAAATTCACATGATGCTCAAACATATTGTCCGGTCCTTTAAAATGGAATCATGATCCTAGTCATTATTCAGGCTTGTCTGGCTGTCTTCTTGACGAATTGAACTTTACAATGCTGTACGCTCACAGGGCGCTAATTTATAAGACAACATAAGGCCCACATCCATATTGCTACTATATGACAAGGCTCCAATCAGAAATGTTGTATTGTTACATCTGAAATGCCAAGCCAAAAGCATGCAAAAAGCGTAAATTGCCCCTTCTCTCACGAACAATTAACAAAACGCAAAAATAAATATGCTGTTTACAGTCTCCATATGTGGTATGTCAGCTTCCGTCTATTATCTATCATGTTTACACTCACAACTCCATAATATATCATAGGTAATCTCTTCCAAGATGGAAAATCATTCTTCCGACCGGTCTTGTCTGGAAACGATTATGACATTCACCCGGCCCAGTAAACATTGACAACAACTTGGTCCAACAAAGACATTTCCAGCGAAAAGATAATCGGTTGTGGTCATCCCAAGGTTGTTTACTTATTAATCGGCTGCAAGAAAGCAAAGTCTGACCGGAAAGTGTGTTACACACTATTAAACCACACTTCTCTCTACCGATCGCAGGTGTTAATATGGGTTCAAACGAAAGGGATTGATTACCCTAATCAGCAAAAGATGGTCGCTGAAGTCCTGACAAAACAAAAATTGAGGGAAGGTAGTATAAACAATGGATCGAAAATGACAAATACTGTCAGAGTTGGGGAAAAACTAAAGTGATGAGTACAGAATGAATTATAGGATGGCACAGGTAAATGTGACGTTTGAGGTTTTTCTGTCACAGTCACTGAGTTTACCTGCTTGTTGTATGCTGGTTGTATAGAAGTGCTAAATATCATTTACTTGGATTAATGTTGCGCCCAAGTTTGCGTGTCCTTTTTTTTATCACCAGCAGAATAGATATAAGTCTAGAAATATGTATGCGGTCCAGTAAACATAACAGCACTTAAAATGAAAAGAACAAAAACTGTTGATGTTCTTACGTGTAAGACACAAAATAATTACACAACAACAACATAGTGGAAATTAACTAACACAAGTAAAAGAGAATAACTAAAGGAAAGTCTTGCTATTCAAGCTGCTCGTACATCAATGGAAAATATCCGGAACACAAAAACTGTTTGTGCATTCTAGATGGAACGCCCACTCTGTATCCCTGTAGTCTCAAAATTAAAAAACAAAAACAAAAACAATTTAAGTACAAAATAAACGTCAATCAGATAATCTTCAGAAGTGTGTATAGAATTACATAGATTAACTAAAATAGTAATCAAAATAACAGAGTCGCAATACAAAAACTACATTGGAATTTTTGTGAAAAGCAATTCTAAAGACACAATGTTTTTCATAGGAAATTCGGAAAAGGCAGTAAATCCTCGAGGAACACTCTATACAAAAATAGAATGCCAACAAACAATATTGTCACAGAATGGTTTCATATGGCTGAAAGTTGGAGTGATTGGAGTTAAGGGTCCATGAGGTTGTCCACGTATATTTACTCAGGAGCTCAGCTAATGTCTAACTGAGAGTCAGTGGTCTTGTGACAGTGCGTGCGCTGGGAGAAAGCGTGTTTGATGAACACAAGTCTAGGTGACTGAGAGAGTACCTGATTGTGAATAAGGACAGTCTATGATTTGTTGCCGAACGCCAGTGCTATTTATACATTCTTTTATTGACTTTCTTGCCATGTCATGCTGTTAAACTGGCCAGCACTTTCTCTCTTTGTCGAATTCTGCCTCTTTTTTCTTCAATCTTAATGTGACCGTGTGGCCAGAAAGGTGTAATTTTAGACTGAGTAATTAGTTGTCGATCTAGTCTACGGTGTGAATTTGTGCTCAGGTTGGCATTCTCACCCGGTAATGGGCGATTTAAACGAAACACACCTTTGCCATCCGTGAAGAAGACAGACGTGTGTAAAGTGTCATACTGTAATGTAAAGCGTGTGGTGTATGGTGTGTTCTCTTCCTTCGGTAAAGCTCCACTATCAATCACTGTAGCATGTTGTTTGTGGTGCCACTACTGTATATATCCATTGTAGTGTACCGAGTTGTTGAGATCAGGCATGCTCCAGTCTACCCAGCTGTAAATGGGTAACTCACCCTAGTCCTGAGTTAGGGAAGGCAAAGGCAACTGTAAGCAGTAGTTTCCCTCTAAGGCTCCAGGGGAAGCAGGCCCTAAACTTGGTCAATTCAACCGACGCAGGATGGTGTATATATATGGAGTAGAAGTGTAGAGTGTGATTAACGCGAATGGTGGACTGTTCGTGTTCTGACCAATCTAAGCACTCATTCACTTGTGTCTACAAGGCACCAATGCAGACTGCTGGAATCCTTGTTTACACAGTTTATTTAGACACACACACTGGGACATAACGAGTAAATCATGGGTATAGGTTGACACATCAATTTGCAGGCATACATAGTAGATCCCAAGGCATGACACATTCATAAATAATGGGTAGTACATCAATAGCTTCCAATGTCATGATACATTATGACCGCATCCCCTATCTGACTAAACGCGTCAGTGAAGGCGGATCGGTAAGTAACTAAAGTTGCTTTATGTTCATAGGTTATATCATATTATGAAACCACGATAAGGGGTTTCTATCAAAATTGAGATCTCCTTGTCACTGTCCGAATAATAAGATACATGCCCGTTCTTTGGACAGTGATTCAAAAATATGATGACAGGAATGTAACATGGCCGCCTTCCTGAGTTGTCGCTCACTCACTCACAGGAGGGTATATATAAGCCAAAGTTAATTTGAAATGCATATGAATAATTTCCTAAAGCTTCTCCATACAGTTCTACAGTAATCCAGTTACTTCACGTAGACATAACTACTGTATGGAAGCCCGTCATCTTCGTCGATACAAACATGACCCTAGCGTTGCGAAGCATAATATTCCAGCTAGGTCTAACCGACATGAGATCATCAAAAATAGAGTCTGGCATTACCTGGAGTCCGAATCATACATGATACCGTACATTAGGAGAGTCTCTAACACAAACTCTAGTAGAGACACAATCTCCTACAGAAGAAAAACCACTTAAGAATGTACCAGCCCTAGAAAATGCGTAACCCGCCATTGTAAACGGTACATCGGAACTCATCACAACTTTTCAAGACAACTCCTACTTCCGCTAGAGCGGCATAACAAGAATATAGTCCTGCCTACCCATCCAAAATATACAATATAGGACTGATTCTACTTGTACTAATAATATGTAATACATATGAATTCAGGCCATAAACATAATAAGCAAATTAATCTATTTTCGGGCCCTAACAAATAAGTACGGACATGAGTGCCATATCCATGCGCCGAATCAATATCAAGAACGATTACTCCTATAATCAAAAGTGTGAATCAATCATGAATTATCTAGCTTTACTATAGACAGCATTTTCATACACAAATGAATGAATGTCCATATCTTTTCCATATTAAATAGCCATATCGATTTTTGTAATATGTGCGTCAAAATATGCACGCAACAACGTGTAAGACATGGAAGACAGCGCTCGGTTGTTAGACTTCTCGGCGCTGTCTGACACCAGAAGAAAACACCTTTTTGAGCACGAAACCGTAAGAAGTGTGAGTAGGGCAACGAATATCGTGGGATGTAACAGTTCATTAGTGGACGGACCTTGAGTTGTGTCGATTAGGAAGATACTTGTGACTAAGAGGTGATCTCATGTCATCCATACTGAGCATAGGACTCCTGATTTGCTCCCTAGAGGGATGGGTGGAGCTTTCCCTGGTTTTTTGACATAGCTATCATGTGGTACATGGTTGGAGATGCAGATTTAAACTGAAACAGTGAGAGGCTTCAGTGAGAGAGCTGAGAAGTAGCCAGATCGTTCTTGTGCAAAACGCGCCTCGTACGATAACCAACTGAGGTTTGGGCTTTTGCATAGTTGCGTCTGTGCTAAGAGAACTAACGACATAGAGAGAGTCCAGCAGTCTGTGCTGGGTTATTAGATGGTGTTACCTAAATAGCTTGGTTATATGTGTGACGTACGTCTAGTTTGTCAAGTGAATTTTCCCTGATTTAATGGATGATTTAAGGGACTTTAGCTTTTCATAACATTAGAATCCCTGAACATCAGTATTGTTGTAACTTTTCATCAACGAAGAGTAGCGGCTATGATCAAAGCAGTCAAAGAAGATCCCCAGAACAGAGAAACAGAAGTTTAGCATCTCCGTACGAACACTGAACCATTCGCAAGACGGACACGAGCGGTCAGAAGATAGCTTCATGCAGACTTCGCACTTCTGTGGCCACCGGCAGACTTGCCCGAAAGACGGAACGCTCAGCGTAGCGGATACGATATGAGGAATCAGGAAACTCACCGCGAACGAGGCTAGTCTCGCCGGAATTTCACATGCTCGTGCGAGCAGCCTGGAACGAACGTAGATCGGAAGCCAGTCGGGCCATCGTGGTTAGCATGGCGGCTAAATAACTTCGACTTCCCCTGGGAACTGAAGAGGCGCGAAATTTTCACATGTACCATTTATCTTTCATTTCTAATAGATAAATACAGAATCTGAAAAGGGCAACGTATCATTCGTTCTGACAGAATTCTAAGATTCACTAGCATATAGAAAAAAAATCCTGCTAGATTTCATCTAAATTGTTGGCTATTGGAGTGAAATTCTTTTTCTGTGCAGACGGTAATTAATACTTTAGCTTCGAGTGATCAGTGGTCTAGTTATTTCATATCTAGTTCACTGGATTGTGGTGTAAATTTAACCTTATTAAATAAGCCCATCTATAAGTTTATTTCCTAATACAATAGCCGCTTAAGGGAATTATAACTTTAATACAGTTTAGTTCTGTATAAATAGATGTGCTTTCAACTATTAACCTCACGGGGAGTTTTTTTCTTGCTTTATTATGTCACTTTTTTTTTTTTTTTTTCATCAGCAATTAATCTGCATTTTTAATGTGTCATTAAACATCAATACACAAATTACATAACATATTCTCGCTTATATCTGTACATTCTTGGGGGAAAATGAAATAATAATAATAATTTCTTACGCACTTCTGTAGCAGGACACATCTTCGAGCTGTAAAAATGTATATCTGCTCATTCGCATACACATCATCACATTTAAGCAAACAATATACAATTACATATTTCAATAGTACAGTGCTATGCAGGTACATTCTCACATACATTACATTATTTAGCAATACTACCTGGATATAAAACAAATTTTTCGCATAGACAATAACGAGCGGAAGAGGAAAAGAAAGGTTGACATATAGATAAGATGTGGACTGACAATGGCTGCTTCTATGGGGGTAGATAATCGGTGTTGATTAAGTGTTTAAAAAGTGCTTTGTTGAATGAGTATTGTGTATGTTGGTTTTTTATGTGGTGTGGAAGGCTGTTCCACAAGTAGGCTCCAGAGTATGCTAGACTCTTTTTGAACAGGTGTCACCTTTTTTTTTTTTTTTTTTTTTTTTTTTTTTTTAACACTTTTATTTATCGTTCTTCAACTTTACAAAAGGGTACATTGCATGAAATACCAGGCAAATACATTGTATATTACATATAAAGCCTCATTCGCACTCTCCCAAATAAAGTTAAACAAATTATTTAAATAAATAATAATAATAATAATATAATAAGGGATTAAAGAAAAATAAAAATTAAAAATTTAAGAAAATTAAAAAAAGGATTTATAGTTAATTCAAATTCCTAAACAGTTCATAGTATTTTACATATGTTTAAAAAAAAAACTTACACTTGCTCACACTTCTCTTTTTCCTTTTTTAAATTCCTTTTAGAATTTACAAGAGCCCACAAATTGTATAACATATAAAAAAAACCACGCGTACTCTCACTCACAGGCACTCTTGAAAGAAAATTTTCCCAAAAAAATCTTCACATATACATTAAACTTGCATCCAGAAAGCCGGAACATGGCTATAATTTTTTAAACATATGTACAGTCAAAATCAGGGTTGAAATTAGTTTCCTGCCCCCCCCCCCCCACCCCATTTCCCACCGCCCCCCCTCCCCTCCCTCAATCTCTTCAACTTTTGATATATTTTGTTTTTTGTAAGAATAATTTTGAGAATAAGTGGGCATTGTACTGTTTTCCTTCAAACACCGCGTAGTTCCTACAAATCCAGACTAAATATTTAAATTCCACTATCAGGCTCAAAAGTTTCAGTTCTACTTGTTGTGTGCACTTTGGTAGGGAATTCAGCATGATAGCTCTATACATGTCTATACTGCGTGGAAAGTAGACCATCAATTCCTTTTTCAAAATTTCTATTGTAGAAGTGACTGTACTACAGTAAAAAAACAAATGATCTTCTGTTTCTTGTGTATTGGTATTACATAATTTGCATTTTGGGAGGTTCTTCCACTGTGCAACAAGTCTTTGCCTAATGGGTGTCATGTTATATAATAATCTAAACGTGACTTCCTTTGCGGGTGGAGCAAGTGGTAACTCGTGTAAGCTCTTAAAAATAGGTTGGTAATCAGTTATAAAATAGTTATACCCACGTTTTATCCTTGTCACTAATGAGGGTTCTTGTGCACTAATAAGACTTCTGTAAATGGAGCGTGTATTTTGTTGTAATAAGGGTATATTTCCTTGTATGCTTTGTATGCATTGTTTGTAGAACCGCGGTAAAGTGCCAAAGTAATGAGGTTGATTGTTTTTGTAACGACACACGTTAGATAATCTCAGACCAATATAATAATGAGCCAAAGGGTATTGTTCAGGATTTTTTACTATTTCTCCTATGTACTTGATTCTTAAAGCTTTTATTTTAGTTGCTATATCTTGTAAAGATACTCCCCCTCTATCTTTGGGTTGTATTAACGTTTTATGCTTTATACAGTGTAAGGTGTTGCGGAATAAGAAAGTTCTTATGAGTTTGTTTATTTGTGTAATAATTTCTTGAGGAATGGTTTGAACATTTGCTATGTAAATCAATTTAGGTAAAATAAAAGTGTTGATTAAAACCGATCTTCCAAAAATTGTAGTAGTTTTATATTTATATCTTTCTAGTCTGTTTTTTATTTTCTCTAACAAGTTTTTCCACACCTCTGTATTCCTTTGTGTTGGTGTGGCAGTGTATGTAATACCGTAAATTTTTATTTCATTTACTTGTAGCAACTGGAAAGGGAAATCTGATCTGTTTCTCCATTTACCTATTCCCATTAACTTTGATTTCTGAATGTTTAGTTTTGCTTCACTGGCTCGTCCAAACTCCTTAAAGGTATTTAAAATATTTTGAATAGAGGAAATTTTGGTTGGGAAAAAAATCGTATCGTCCGCGTACGCGGCTAATTTCCTTTGACCTTGTCCTGGAATGAAAACCCCCGTGATGTTTGTGTCTTGTCTAATTTTCTCTAACACGGGTTCTATTGACAGTACATATAGCAAAGGCGAGAGTGAACAGCCTTGCCTGACTGACCTAGTTAGAATAAAGGGTTCTGTGATTGTGTGATTAATTAAAAGTCTACTTTCGGGTTTTTTATATATAATTTCTATCCATTTCCTAAAGTATGGCCCTACATTACAAGCAAGCGGTGTTTTGTGCAAAAAAGAATGGGATACCATATCGAAAGCTTTTTCTTGGTCCAACGATAAAATAGCGGCCTCGTGCTGCTTGTCTGCCGCGTAGTTAATCAGGTCTCTAAAAAAGTGTGTATGTTTGCTAATATTTCTCTGCGGCACGCTGTTCTGTTGGTCGTCATGAGTTAGGATATGCATGAATGATTTCAATTTATTAGTTAAAGTTTTAGTTAAAATTTTGTAATCAGTGTTTAGAAGTGATATGGGTCTATAGTTTTTTAGTAGTTTCCTATCTGTTTTTTCTTTTGGTAAGAGTACTATGTACGACTGGTTTAAACTTTCAGGAAGTTCGCTTTTCTGAAAAGCTTCCTCAAAAACTTTCTTCAATAGTGGTCCAAGAACGGGAAAAAAGAAAATATAGAATTCTGATGTAAGGCCATCTGGGCCAGGGGTCTTATCTCTGTTTAGTGTGTTTACTGCCTCCCTCAAATTTTCGAGTGTTATAACTTGGTCTAAATTTTTATTTTCTTGTTCTGTAAGAGATTTTGTGTACTTTAAAAATTTTTTTTGCGTGTCTGTTCTTGTTTCTTCTTTGGTGTATAAATGTTTATAAAATTCCAAGATGGTCTGACATATGTTTGTGTTGTTTGTTTGCAATTGTCCATTGTTATCTTGTATTTGGCGAATCTGCTTATTTTGTTGAACGTTCTGTTCTATTGCCAAATACTGTTTGTTTGGAGTCTCTTGTGTTGTGTATAACTTCGTTCTCAGCATTGCACCTTTGTATATGTGCTGTTTATGCTGTTCTAACTGGTCCTGTAACATCTGAATAACCGGGTCAGTTTTGTCTATCTTTTTTGTCAGTTTGATAGCTTGTTCTAATATCTTTTCTTGTGCTTTGGATGTCCTGTGTATGTAGGTTGCTAGGACCTGTGTCCTGTCTTTTATGGTGTTTTTTAATAGGTCCCAATATCCTGCAATATTTTGTTCAGGGGTCTGTTCTGTGTATCCTAATATGAGCTGCGTTAATTCCTTTGTGAAGAAATCATGTTTAAGTAAACTATTATTAAACTTCCAATGTGGAGATCTTTTAGATGTTATAATGGGCGTCCCTATACCTATCACTGTATAAACTGCTTTATGGTCTGTGAAATCGAGTGTGCTGTTAATATGTTGTGTTTTCTGTACCTTGTAAATTTCTGATGTATATATCCTATCTATCCTAGAAGCTCGTCGTAAGCCTGGGTATGTCTTATCTATGAAAGTGTACGATCTATTATTTGGTTCAACACTGCTAAAGGTATCCTTTAGACCATGCTCATCTAAAATAGTTTGTAATATCTTCCACGGAGATGTCTGATTCTTATTCACATATGTTTTCTGTAAGGTTCGACCAACACGATCCAAGTCAGACGTGACACAATTAAAATCCCCTCCTAAAATTAAGTTCCCTCCTTTGTATTTTGGTGACAAAAAATCAGAGAGCTCTCCATAAAAGACTGGCTGGCTTGCCCTCTGACTGGGAGCGTATACATTGACCAATGTGTATGTGTCTTGTTCGCTTTGTTTATTTTTAATTTGGACACAAACTAATCTACCGCTAGTGTCCGTGCTATGGTGTGTTGTTTCCCAGTCTTCTGATACTTGTAAGATCGCTACACCTGTGTGTGATGTCCCTATACTAAACCACCCGTTTCTTAAGCCTAATTTTGTTGTAATTTGTTTAGCACGGAAGTTTGAAATAACTCTGGTTTCTTGCAGAAAAACAAAATCGGGTTGGTATTTTTTAATTAGTATTTCCAGAGAGTTTAGTTTATTTGTTAAACCATTTATGTTTAAAGACAACAAGGTTAAACTAAAGGGCGTAGTATTGGGGTGTAAAACTGTGTGCGCCATGAAAAAAAAAACCAAACATTATTCCTTTAAACATTTACATAGAATTAAACAAAAATATGCAGTTCCCTTGTTACTGCATAGAGTAGGTGCAGTCAGTTCTAGGAGAGAGGAAAGGTACTTGAGCATCTGTGTGGGTAAGAGATAAGGATGATGGATGTAGAAAAAAATGCCACTCAAGAAAAGAAAGGCCCGAGACTTGGGACACGGATTACAGGATGATAATTGACAAAAGGGACTATTGGAGGAAAGGGTGTGGTTATGTAATGAAAAAGGAAAGAAAAACCAAAGGGCAGAAAAGGAAATAAGTATCAAGATACTACAAAGGGAAAGGATGTCTTGAAAAGGAAGAGAATTATAGCATTGTAAATACATACTTATGTATCTCCATTTGCACATATATGTATCCACTAAGTATTTTGTATCTCTATCTGTCCTTGAATTCATATTTATATGTATTATTTTAGTTACACAGTTCTTGACGTCTTTAAGCATCACGAGTTTCCCTTCTGTAACTCTGGGTCGTCTGTGTACGTGCGACGCGCTTGTGAAAGAGTTTTTTTCCATTTTCAGAAGGTTAAGTCCTGTCCCGGTGAGTTACTCCCCAGGTCTATTGATAACACTGGGTCATAGTAATCCTCTGTAGCCCTCGCTGCCCAGGAAGAGGGGGCACCACCTCGGAGTGGCGTGTCTGTGTCACAATCACTTGTGCTGCTGTCATGCTTGTTGTTTATGTCAGTGGTCATATTGGTGTCCCCCAGAGTGGACTGAGGGGACATCTGCGTAATTCTTCTTTTGATTTTAATCTGTTTCGATTTCTCTTTCTTCTGTTTCCTCTTGTTTACAAAAAGTGTAAATTTGTCATTGTTCATATCTTCTGGGTCAGATTCGGGTAAATCCACGTCGTTTGTGTCTTGTGGTGCGTCATTGGTTATCTGGGGGTTGTTTTGTATTAAAGGTGCAGCTGATGTTGATGGTGCTAATTTTGTAGGTTGTACTTTGTCCGGAACTGTAACTGTGGCTGCTACTTGCGGTTTCCTTTTTGGGCATTGGTTAACCCAATGACTGTCCAAACCACAAATCGCGCAAGGCGTTCGTCTACCGGTCATTGTCACAGAAATTTTTACGTTTGTCTCGTGTCCCTGCGACTGTAGTCTCATGTTGACATAGTGCGGGACGTTTCTGGTCGGGTTACTCATGAAGGCCCACTTGTCAGTGGCGTTCTTTAACTGAAAAGCGTCGGCTTCTCTATCGCCCGTAATGGATGTGACTATTTGCAGAACAGCGTCCTTTTTTATCGTTGGGGGTAGCCAGTGTAGCACCCCCTTGGACTTTTCTTTCTCTTGATGTTCTATGATAACAGACATCTTGGGATTATCCCATTCGAATTTTTTCCCATGAAGCTTCTGATAATGGGTTATATGAGCTGACGTCGTCAGGGTCGCATACCATTTTAGAGGGTCTGAAAATCTGTAAAGGGCTGCAATGTTATTTGAGCCCACCTATGCAGGTCCAGCCAAAATGCTGGCCATCAGCGAGTAAGAGGCTCTCGCGGCTTGTGGTCCGGATGTTGTTAAAACTAGAGTACCGGGTCTGTGCAGCGACCCGCCTTCCAGGGCGTCTTCCATGTTTAGAATAATATCTTGTACTTCCATTATGGATAGAAAAAAAACACACACGCTCACAACAAAGGTAATCCGCACGAAAATCTGTGAAAAAAACACTTGAACACTTGTGTCTTTTTTTTTTTTTTTGTCCTCGCATGAGGTCGCATTAGTACCCGCCCAAACCCGGCCCTGGTCAAGGCCACATGTCCCAACTCAAGAAGACCCAATGACAAACTGTGTCACTGTAGTGATCTTCTGTGTTCTCACACAAGAGACCTAATGACACATGAATGTCACTGTACCGGTCCCTGTGTGTAGACACATGATCCCAGCCAAATTTTTTTTTTTTTTTTTTTTTCCCTCGCTTGAGGTCGCATTATCCCCGCCCCTGGTCAAGACCACATGTCCCAACACAAGAAGACCCAATGACAACATGTGTCACCGTAGTGATCTTCTGTGTTCTCACACAAGAGACCTAATGACACATGAATGCCACTGTACCGGTCCCTGTGTGTAGACACATGATCCCAGCCAAAAGCCGGATTCTGGGCATTGGGTTGTACAGCGTAAAATACGCTGCAGTTAAAGTCAGTCGAACGGTTGTTTGGTGTTAACAAGATGAAAGAGTATATAAAAATGGGTTAGAAAATCAGAATAATTTAAGTGATAAGTTATTTGTTCATAACATGGGAGATAAAAGAATGAAAATGTAGTGTTTTTTGTAAGGGAGAGAACCTTTTTAGACTTTAAAGTAATCTAAGTACATATCATTAGAGTTTACCAAATTTGCATATCAGACTAGTTTTAGTAAGGATATAGAAGGATTAATGAAACTAAGAGAAAAAATACTAAGGGGAATAACTATGAATATTAGCGCCCTTTACAGTTAAGAGAAACAGAGCAGAGTAAAACGCACGTGAAAATAGTGACTAGATGTAAACAGTTATGTAGCACAGTTCACGGAGTTGGACAGCATAGAATTAAGCGTGTAGTTAGCGATAGGTGAGTGAACTGAATAACGGACCAATCGCATTCACTCAAAAACAACTTTGGAAGATCAGATAGGAAATTGAAGGACGAAAAGAGATGAGTCCCATAAGAAACTTTGCGGAAGCAAGAAGTGCCGCCCAGGGCTCTCAAGAAACGAACTTGTGGTCAACAGATGTTCGGATTCAGAAACAGATAGCTAGATTTAGAATCATAGTGTTAGGAATTCAGGAGAACACTTAGAATTGATTGATAATTTGTGCTGCTAAACCTAGGATTAGCTTATAGGGGTGATAGTAAGTCAGTGATAAGTATTGGACTTCTGTATAGTACGGTAAGAAGCCCTTTTGACTTTACTTATGTTTAGACTATTTACAGAGGGAGACATGGTCTCAGAACTACAGTCCACATGTTGTCAGTAGATAACGACGCTCACAATTAAGGGAGCGAGTAACAGAAGAGAAAGTTGAAGCAAAGGCACAATTAAAGCTTAGAAAGTGGATAACTTTCATTATCAGATAGCCAGGATGAGCTGTCATACCAAGTAGATGAGACATTATCTGTAAACGAGAATGTATTGAACAAAGGGTACAGCACCGACACTCATCAAACATCTCATGCGCTCTCTCTCATATAAGAGTAAGTATGAAGACGCCACCACAGTGTATCTGACATTTACCAACCATCTCATGCGCTCTCTCATATTAGAGTAAGTATGGTGGAGACCATTTTGGTGTTGGACATTGTTTGATTATTTCAGGCGTAGCTATTGAATCTTATATGCTGCATTTAAAGGAGTTAAACCCAACTAGGTTGAGATTGGGTGAGAACATGACTCCAAGGATTTAGAAGAACTGTTGTAGAAAAAATGAGAAAAATAGTGGAAAATGAGAAGGAACTTTAGTAAGCTAGGTATACAACAAAATAATGCCAGAGGCTACAGGAGAAACAATATATAAATATGCTTTGAGGTATTTGATTGAATTAAGTGGAAGACTTGAGGACATTGTAATTTAGATCTGTATCTGATGAATTAAGTTGGTTGATATTGGATCATCTTATGTAAATAAGTTCCAAAGGTTGTTATTGCCGGAAGTTGTAGTGAGGATAAGCTCCCACTGCAGATAAAATACTTCTATGGCACGCGCCTCAAACAGCCTCTGACAACCAAGTCCAACTCCCGGCCTTCACGTGTGGCTCAATTTGAGCCCGGCGGAACTGTTTCCACTGACGGGAGAAGGGGCAAAGGCGAGCGACTGGCGCCTTAAAACCAGCAGCTTCGGGCAGATAGGGCTCGTGATCCTTGGTTGGTAGCTTATCTAAGAGAAGGAACTCTGAATTCAAACCACCGCTGCCTTGCGGGAATATCCATTTATGGAATTGGCTTTGGGAGTAAACCCTGAGGATACATCCGGAGTCGGAGTCCCTAAGGCAGTCTAATGTCGATTCGACATTATTCTGGCAACTCCTGCGACATGGCTGGTACCAAACTGTATCGGCTACTGCCGTTCCTTTGGATCTACCGGCTGTGTGGAGAGGGGGAACATGCTGCATGGGCAACAGCTTGATCTCCATATAACTGTGCCCAAGCTCGCGCCCTGGAGAGGACACTCCAGCTTCACCCTATAGGTGTCGGCAAAACACGGGAAGTAGCAGTTACCGGTTATAAGCTTTTTGCCCAATTGGCGTAGGGCATGGCGCCAGGGGCTACTTCCGACAGTGGGAGAGGTTCTAGGATCTCACTGGACAGCTACCGCCCTCTTCAAGCTGGGCAGCTCCCAGTCAATAAGGTGTTGTCCCGCCACTGTCTGCTTTCCCCATTGGGTGCATGGGGATTAGGGTCAAACCCGAACTGTGGACAGAAAATTTTGCACCAAGCAATTATCGAAAAAATAGAAATAAGCAAACTCTCAGATTGGGATGCTGGAACGTCCGGACTATGTTGACTGGACTATCTGAAAACCTACAGGATGTAAACGATGTAAGGAAGACAGCCATAATTAATAATGAGCTTAAACGACTTCAGGTGGATATAGCTGCACTTCAGGAAACGCGCCTTGCGGGCTCTGGAACGGTGAGCGAGAAGGACGACACATTTTATTGGCAAGGGAAAGATCTTAATAAAGCTAGAGAACACGGAGTAGGTTTTGCGGTCAAAAAATCGCTAACTAAAATGGTTGAACCAGGCGAGAATGGATCAGAACGCCTGTTAACGCTCCGCCTGCAAACTAGCACAGGTCCCATCACCCTTGTCAGTGTGTATGCTCCTACTCTGTACTCTGCCTCAGAAACTAAAGATGAGTTCTACGAGAATCTAACAGCAATTATCAAAAGCATACCTAGGCAAGAACAGCTTGTTCTCCTTGGTGACTTTAACGCTAGAGTGGGTGCCGATAATGTTTCATGGCCTTCATGTCTGGGCAGGTTTGGTATTGGCAAGATGAATGAAAATGGACAACGGTGTGGCGCTGGCTATTGCACGCCACACGCTAGAAAATATATAGGATTTTGGTGCTGATGAGCGCAGCACAATAGTAATTTGTCGATATGTGTATTGCGCACATGACGTGAGCAGTGTGGAGAAAAGATGGACAGAGCGTGTGTTGACCCTGAATGGCGACTTGTGTATGTGTATTCTACCCAATGGTAGAAATATGGGAAATTTAAAAGAGAAGTGTCTTGAAACATATTAATGTTTATTAAATACAACGGAAGGTAGGAATAGGAATGAGGTAATGTTTATATGGACCTACGGATTATAGGAGTTGCTGAATCTACCTAATTATGCATGCTGTGTAATGATGTATTGTCTACGTGAATAATAAATGGAATGTTACTAAAATATCCAGCTGTTATATTGATCGTTGTGTGGAATCTTCGAGTCATAGAAAGTATCGTTAATGAACTATTGTGGCTGTCCTGAATCTTGTGGACCTATGCTATATAAACCTAGACACAGTGTGAAAACGAGCACAAACAATCAACTGAAGAATATAAACTTTTAACGCCACAGATATGGGAGGCTCGTTCCGTTGGAGAGGAATTAATTGTTTTGAATTTGTACAATGCTGTACTGTGGAAAGTACGCAAGATATCAAGCACACGAATTTGTGGAATCAATAGAAATTGCAATTTTTCGTACGAGGTCATGCCAAGACCTTGGACTGTTGGGAAGACATTAATACCAAACAACATATATTCTATTAAAGTCGCTGAATAGACATTTGACTGCCTACGAACAGATATGAAATTTCGACACAATATACTGCGGTCACAGGTTACTATGAAGAATATTGTCACCTCGAGGCCATTTCACGTTGAATCGGTGTAGTGAACCATTACATCAAGGTCATCTGAACGGACTTGTAAATCCTAAAATAAACTTACCAGTGGACATTTATTATACCAATAATATGAATCGTGAGAAGCATGACGGTATCCAGAACCAATCTTTTGGGTCTTTCAAGTCTGACAAGTCTTTCAACCCTGATGTCCGAGAAATCATTTCGTTTGTATGCAATGGTCAGGAAGGATGATTTAATCTTTTACGTACGTCACCAAACAGATTTGCTGACCACTTGGATTTCCTAAGTAGGAACAGGGAACGTCTTGTACAGGACACTTATACGCGTTGTGCAACCCAGACTTTACTTTTTAATATGTGCAGCAGTTCTATGTGATTGTATCTCGTCCTGTACATTCTTTTCTTGACCCGTGTTTATTGCATAGATTCAAGGCCACTTTGCGAGGTTGATGCTTTTTGTTTACAACGAGGATTGGCGGTCGTGGATTTTAATCATATAAGCGAATATATGTTTGTAGGGTCATGGTCTCCGGTCCTAAAAATGTCAGGCACATCTTATTTTTGTGTATCTTTTATGTTTTATGTTTTCTTGTGGGCGACACTCAATTATATCTTTGGATGAATTTAGTTGTCGTCGTTCTATAGATTTTGATTGTATTGATCTCTTTCAGGGATTCAGCATTTAGTGCTGTCGTATTTCCGCTCTGACTGAGATTAATATTTTCTTATTTGTTTAGCTGTGCTGTCGAGTAACATATTGTCGTGGAATTCTTATTTAGTTCAGTATGATTATGTTCGTACCTGTAGTTCTTCTCTGACTTTCTTTTTAATATGTACAGCAGTTCTATGTGATTGTATCTCGTCCTGTACTGTTCATTGACGGTGGAAACAACTGTTTTATTATATTGTAGGATTTTATGACTTTTTACACTGTTGTCTTTTTCCTGATTTGTTTCCAGCGTTGTCAGTTAATCTTTTGTCTAATGTGATAGTATGGCATGCTTTTAAATAGGTAGTAAAGGCGATATTTAGTACTGGATTATAGTATATTGTTAATTGCTGATATGTTAATATATACGATGATTACGGATACACTGTGAGATTAGTTGATAAGTATCATATACTTCAGAGACAAGTATATCACACATAACGAAGAAGTACTATATATACAGTTGGTTTTGAAAAGGTTTGAATTACCTTACGACTAAGTATAGTCATTGGGCAACAAGTGGGAGAGATATACATTTTGAATCTATAGCCCATTACTCTTTAATTTCAGTATGGCTGACTTTGTGAAGGTTAAGGCGGGATTTATACAGAATGGGAAGGACTTGAATTTCTCGGGTGATGATCTTATAGCCTATGTAAATAAAGAAATAGCGGAATACAAAGAAGAGAAAGAAAGAGAAGAAAAAAGACAAGAGAAAGAAAGAGAAGAAAAAAGAGAAGAGAAAGAAAAAGAAGAAAAAAGACAAGAGAAAGAAAGAGAGAGAGAAGAAAAAAGACAAGAGAAAGAAAGAGAGAGAGAAGAAAAAAGAGAAGAAAGAGAGAAAGAAGAGAGGGAACATGAGAGAAGGGAAAGAATTCGTTTAGCAGAAATTGCTGCAGAACAAGCGAAATTTGAAAGAGAAAAAACTTTTGAGTTAGAAAAATTGCGCTTACAATCTTCTTTTTCTAGGGAATCTTCTGGTACTGGATCGTCGAAGATCATTAATTTAAAATTACCAAATTTTTCTTCATTGCATGACGATATAGGATTCTTTCTTTTGAGATTTGAATCAAGAGTTACGGCTTTAAATTTACCTAAGGCCTCATGGCCTGAACATTTTGTCGGGTTACTTACTGGTGAAAGTTTACAAACTTTTTTTAACATTGCCGATGACAAAAGAAACGACTATGAATCCATAAAATCAGTATTTCTTCGCAAATATTGTTTAGACGAGGAAGGATATCGTTTAAAATTTAAATCGATGGGTCCTATGGAAGGTAAGGATGTCGAAGACTTTGTGTCTTCAGTGAAGATGTGTCTAAACAGATGGATTGAACTATCTAATATTACTAAATCTTTCGAAGGTCTTTATGATCTCTTCTTAAGAGACAAAATTTTATCTTCGGTAAATACTGAAATTTTTTCATTCCTTCAAGAAAGGAAGCCCACAAATATAGGAGAAATGGAAAAATTAGCTCAACAATTTTCGGTCGCACACCCAAACTTGCCTTTAGGTAAGACGAAGGTCCTAGAAACTTTGCCAGCTTGTGCGGTCACTCATGATAGATCACGCACTCGCAGCATGGACCGACGGTATAGGGATGACTATCAAAATTCCTATAGAGGTAGATATAATTTCCCTCATAATCATTCGCCCTCACGGGGTATAGAGAGACGAAACTTTAACCATAATAATAAAAAGTCATGGCAAAGAAATAATCAATACTCCAATAATAATTACACTCACAAACATCATTTTTCGGGACCCTCACGTAATGATTACAATAACAGTAATTACAATAACAAACATCATGTCTCACCACCATCTCGTGATGATTCTTCTCGCACGGACAAAAAGAGTTACTATCGGTCTGACTGTCCAGTGGATCGGAGAGGAACACATTTTTCTAGGAGTCAAAGTAGAGGAAGATCACAAGCTCACGCTTGTCAGCTTGACGTTGGTAATGATAATATTTCCAATAATGAGAATAATACTCATGCCAATGCATGTAGTTTTGATCTGGAAAATAGTGGTAATTGCAAAGAATGTATGACTCTATTTCAACCTGGATCTACTCCACGTCTGAGATGTGGACATGCTCTGCCAGTTTTGTCTTTAAATGATGGGGTTGGCTCACTCGTGATCCATAGAGGTTTTGTTTTTGACACACCTGTTTCTATTTTACGTGACAGCGGTTGCACCACCATTGGCCTAAGGAAGGCACTAATTCCTTCTTCTTGCTTTACGGGAACCTCTATAAAGTGCGTAACTTTCGGTGGAACTGTTGAATCTTATCCGCTGGCAGATGTGGTAATAGATACTCCGTTCTTTTCGGGAAAAGTAAGAGTGTGTGCTCTCGATCGACCTTGTTGTGATTTACTTATCGGTAACATAAAGGGGGTTAAAGAGTGTTCTGAACAGGATATTATTGATTGGGAGAGAAATCATCCCTCCTTTGCTAACGCGATCACAACCAGAGCACAACAAGCTGCAGAGACAATTGAATTAAATTCTTCTATACACACTCAACACATTACAACTTGTCATTACATTGACAAAAATATATTTATAGCAAAACAACAAATGGATCCTTCTTTGGCACATTTATTCCCATTAGCTATTGCTCGAACTATTAAACATTCTAAAAATTCAAGACATTGGTTTCAAATGCAGGATAATATTATGATACGATGTTTTGATAATTACTCTTTCATTCTCAAACAAGTTATAGTACCTACGTCATTTCGCGCACTAGTCTTGTCAAATGCGCATGACGTACCATTTGCTGGACATATGGGAATTTCCCGTACGGCTTATAGATTACTAAAACACTTTTATTGGCCTGGGGTAAATAAAGACATTTCAACTTATTGTAAATCTTGCGCTGAATGTCGAAGTGTTGCACGTAAGGGTGCACATCAATCAGCACCTTTACAGGTCACGGATATTGCTGTACGCCCTTTTTTCAAATTGGCTATTGATATCATAGGACCACTGTCTGTAAGGTCTACCAGAGGTTTTCAATACATATTAACATGTATTGACCTGTGTACGAGATGGCCAGAAGCCATTCCTTTAAAAAATATTACCACAGTGTCGGTAACAGATGCGTTGCTGTCTATATTTTCACGCATCGGGTTTCCGGAAGAAATCCTTTCTGATCATGGATCTCAGTTCGTGTCAGGTATGATGTCAGATGTTTTCAACACACTTCGTATCCGTCACTCTCTTAGTGCTATATTTCACCCTAGCTCTAACGGGGTCGTGGAACGTTGGAATGGGACATTAAAACAATTGTTGGGGAAGGTGACTACATCATTTCCTCAAGAATGGGATCGTTTTATTCCTGCTGTACTGTTTGCGTACAGAGAGGTTCCTAATCATACTGGTTTTTCGCCTTTTCAGTTAGTATTTGGTGCGAACCCAAGAGGTCCAATGTCTCTCTTACATGATTTGTTGATGGAATCTGATGTGAATAATAATAATAAGAAGAAATCCACTTATCAATACGTTACAGATTTACGCCAACATCTTGTGGATGCATGTCAGGTGGCGACTGAAGCATCTGAGATGGCAAAATATAAGACCAGATCTCGCATTAACAGAGATAGACGACTAACGTCTTTCTCAATCAATGACGATGTTTTTGTTCTCCTGCCACTCAAAGTAGATCACTTGTTAGTAACATGGCAAGGTCCGTTTAAAGTGGTTGCAAAGAGAACGGACGTGGACTACGTCATCAATATGCGGGGTAAAGAAAAAACATTCCATGTTAACATGCTCCTACCATACATCACTCGTCCTCCTCAGTTACAATTCATTTGTGATGCTATCATGAACCAACCTACCCATCATGCATCTATCGCGTTGGTGGATGAGGTGCAAACCAATTTCGCTGATGTACCTTCCACGTTTCCGGTAGCACCTATTAAGTCTTCGGAAACATGGAATGATGTTATAATTTGTACTGATTTACCTGCAGATCATAGGGATCAAATTCGTTCTATGTTGGTATCCTTTCAGGATGTTTTGTCTGATCTTCCGGGACGTACTAACATTATCACACACGAAATCAAATTGTCAGATTACACCCCGATTTCATTACGACCATACGCCGTTCCTCTACATGTTAGAGATCAGGTGGAAAGTGAAGTAGATGGTATGTTAAAACTGGGTATTATTTCACCGTCCGATTCACCTTTCTGTTTTCCTATGGTGGCAGTACGAAAGAAAGACAAGTCAATTCGTATTTGTATTGACTTTCGTCGCCTTAACAAGGTGACCATATCCGATTCTGAACCAATGCCTTTGCTGGAGGATTTGTTGCCACGCCTATCATCCGCCACTTTCTTCAGCAAGTTTGACCTATCTAAAGGTTACTGGCAGATTCCTCTGGCTGATGTATCAAAACCTTTGACTGCTTTTGCCACTTCTCGTGGATTGTTTCATTACAATGTCATGTGTTTTGGTTTACGGAATGCTCCAGCGACATTTGTACGCATGATGCGTCGCGTTTTAGGTAATCGCACCGATCTCATTTCGTATATGGACGATATTTGCATTTTTCATGATACTTGGGAACAGCATATCGCTGGGATACAGTCGTTGCTCCAAACTCTCAGAGTACATAACCTCACAGCTCGACCTTCCAAAGTCGAAATTGGGTTTACTGAGATTTCATTTCTGGGTCATAAGATTGGCCGACATACAATACAACCTGATGAGTCTACACTAAAAAGGGTACTGGATCTTGCCATACCAACTACTAAGAAACAAGTTCGTAGTTTGCTGGGACTCATAAACTTTTACCACAGGTTTATACCACGATTTTCCCTTTTAACTTCTGTTCTATCTGCTCTGACAAAAAAGGGTATGCCTGACAAAATAATATGGAACAAAGAGTGTGACCATGCCTTACAGAACATCAAAACACAATTTTCAAAAAGTCCAATACTAAGACTACCAGACTTACGACGACCTTTTCTCGTGGTTACAGACGCATCTCTGAAAGGAATCGGGGGATGTTTAATGCAGACCTTTGATGGCGAGTGCCACCCGATATTCTACCTCAGCAGAAAACTTTCAGAGACAGAATCCAGATATCCAATTGTGGAAAGGGAACTTTTGTCATTGGTATGGACATTACATAAACTACAGAAGTTCTTGGTGGGTACACATTTTAAATTATACACTGATCAAAAAGCCCTCACATATTTACAGACTTTTAAATCGACTAATGCACGTCTCACCCGATGGGCGCTACAAATGCAAGGGTATGATTTTGACGTTTTACCAATAGCAGGAAAGGACAATGTCCTAGCTGACACCCTCTCTAGAGTTATGTAATAACTCGAATACGGAAGTGGACAATAATTACTTATTTATTCATATTGTTATTACTGACATTATTTTTTTTCCTTTAAAATCTAGCTAGATATCATTTAATCTCGCTTCACATTATAATTGCCTGACTGAAAACTAAGTTTTCAGTTGTTCGAGGGGGGGGGGGGGTAATGTGGCGCTGGCTATTGCACGCCACACGCTAGAAAATATATAGGATTTTGGTGCTGATGAGCGCAGCACGATAGTAATTTGTCGATATGTGTATTGCGCACATGACGTGAGCAGTGTGGAGAAAAGATGGACAGAGCGTGTGTTGACCCTGAATGGGCGACTTGTGTATGTGTATTCTACCCAATGGTAGAAATATGGGAAATTTAAAAGAGAAGTGTCTTGAAACATATTAATGTTTATTAAATACAACGGAAGGTAGGAATAGGAATGAGGTAATGTTTATATGGACCTACGGATTATAGGAGTTGCTGAATCTACCTAATTATGCATGCTGTGTAATGATGTATTGTCTACGTGAATAATAAATGGAATGTTACTAAAATATCCAGCTGTTATATTGATCGTTGTGTGGAATCTTCGAGTCATAGAAAGTATCGTTAATGAACTATTGTGGCTGTCCTGAATCTTGTGGACCTATGCTATATAAACCTAGACACAGTGTGAAAACGAGCACAAACAATCAACTGAAGAATATAAACTTTTAACGCCACAAACGGCTCTTAGAGTTGTGCGTTCACCATGACCTCTGCGTGACCAACACCTACTTTCAGACAAAACCCCAGCATAAGGTGTCATGGAGACACCCACGATCCAAGCACTGGCACCAACTTGACCTGATTCTCGTCAGAAGGCCACTCCTCAGGTCTGTGCTCTCCACGCGCTCGTACCATAGTGCAGACTGTGATACAGATCACTCTTTGGTTTGCTGCAAAATCAGAGCACAACCAAGAAAACTCTATCGTGTCAGACATGAAGGGAAACCACGCATTGATACCAGCAAGATGTCAGACCCTTTCATGATCGCTCAATTCACTGCGACCTTCGAGAAAGTGCTCAGTAGCCCTCAGCATGGTGATACTATTACAGAGAACTGGGAGCATCTACGGAACACCATTCAAAGTACTGCACTTGCCACCTTTGGTAAGAAAACAGCCAAGTCAAATGACTGGTTTGATGCTTCATCAGATGTGATGGCACCTGTCATTGAAGCTAAGCGCAGTGCTATGAATGAATACAAACGTTCAACGAGTGCCAGAACCCTACAGATCCTGAGGGCTACGAGAAGCAAAGTTCAACAAACTGCTCGACGCTGTGCAAATGACTACTGGCTCCAGCTCAGTGAGAGCATCCAGATCGCAGCGCAAACAGGCAACATTAGACAAATGTATGACGGTATAAAGAAAGCACTTGGCCCCCATAAAAGTAAGACGGCACCGCTAAAACCATCAGCGGAGAGAAGCTAACCGATAAGGGTAAGCAGATGGAGAGGTGGGTCGAGCACTACTCTGAGCTTTACGCTAGAGACAATACCGTTACGCCTGCAGCCCTTGATGGTGTCAACAGTCTGCCAACTATGGAGGAGCTGGATGCCGAATCAACATTAGAGGAACTCAGCAAGGCCATTGATAGCTTGGCCTCTGGCAAAGCACCAGGCAGTGATGGGATTCCTCCTGATTTAATCAAATGCTGTAAGAGCACGCTATTACATCCCCTGCATAGGATGCTGTGCCAGTGCTGGGAAGAGACAACTATTCCTCAAGACATGCGAGATGCCAAGATTGTAACACTGTATAAAAATAAAGGAGACAGAAGTGATTGCAATAACTACAGAGGCATCTCTCTTCTTAGTATTGTTGGTAAGGTTTTTGCCAAAGTCATCTTAATGCGACTACACAAGTTAGCTGAGCGCATATATCCAGAGTCACAGTGTGGATTCCGAGCTGGCAGATCAACAACAGACATGATCTTCTCTCTCCGCCAGCTTCAGGAAAAATCAAGAGAGCAGAAAAGACCATTATATATCGCCTTTATAGACCTCACAAAAGCATTCGACCTGGTTAGTAGGGATGGACTCTTTAAAATCCTCCTGAAAATAGGCTGCCCTTCTAAAATGCTGGAAATGATAAAGTCATTCCATGACGGCATGAAGGGAACAGTCCAATATGCTGGAAGCACGTCACAGCCCTTTGATATACGAAGTGGCGTTAAACAAGGCTGTGTTCTGGCTCCGACCCTCTTCGGAATCTTCTTTGCCTTACTCTTGAAACATGCATTCAGAGATGCAACTGAAGGAATATGCCTTCACACTAGGTCAGATGGCCGTCTGTTTAATCTTTCAAGGCTGAAGGCAAAAACAAAAATCAGAAGGGTCACTATAAAAGACTTGTTGTTCGCTGATGATGCTGCAGTCGTCACTCAAAGCCAACAGGGGCTTCAGAGCTTGATGAATCGCTTCACTAAAGCATGCAAGGACTTTGGCCTCACAATAAGTCTAAAGAAAACGAATGTGCTGAGTCAGGATGTGGGTGCTGCACCAGTTATCACTATCGATAACTATGAATTGGCAGTGGTGCACCACTTCACATACCTAGGGTCTACCATCAATGACAAACTCTCACTGGATACAGAAATCGACAGCCGCATTGGCAAAGCTGCAGCTACCTTTGCCCGCCTCACATCGCGTGTTTGGGGAAACTCTAAACTCACAATGAAGACCAAAGCTGCGGTATATAATGCCTGCGTCGCCAGCACACTCCTATATGGCAGCGAGACCTGGACGACCTATGCTAAGCAAGAAAGAAGGCTCAATACCTTCCATTTGCGGTGTCTACGCCGCATCCTCGGCATCTCGTGGAAAGATAAAGTGACTAATGTCGAGGTGTTGTCACGTGCTGGCCTTCAAAGTATGTATACGCTTCTTAGACAACGCAGACTTCGCTGGCTTGGCCATGTTCGCCGCATGGAAGATGGTCGCATCCCAAAAGATATTTTCTATGGACAATTAGCAGATGGCAAGAGAACAGTTGGGCGACCACAGCTGAGGTTCAAAGATGTGTGCAAGAGAGATATGAGGGTACTGGACATGGATCCAGCAACATGGGAGGATGAAGCTGCCGATCGCACTAAGTGGCGATGCTATTTACGGCGCCACCTCAGATTGGGCGAAGAGAGGCTCACACAAGAAGCAGAGGTGAGGAGAAAACGTCGAAAGGAGCCCCAGGAAAATAAGCAGCTGAGGGCTGTCACCTCAGGGGCGCATTCCCATAGTCAGTTATGACTGAAGGGGCTATTATTATTATTATTATTATTATGTAAATAAAAGTTGTTTTCGAAATTGAATCACATCACTCAGGTTGCTTTGATGTGTGAAGAGATTAAGGAATGGAGAGTTATTAGAAGTTGAGTAATAGGAGAGATAGAAATAATAGAACACCCTATACGCATCAGTCGCAGTACAACACCTAGGAGAGAAGAACGTGGTCTGGGTTGAACAAAAGACGAACCTTATCTCATCCAGGAATCCCCATCTCTGGCGGAACAAAGGCCAGTTAAAGAGATAGCTCTACTTGGAAGATAGGTCAAGGAAAGAAATCTGACCTCATAAATTAAAAAACTAGGCCTGCCTCAGTCACCTAGTTAAAATATATAAGAAGAACCAACCGGCACTGTCACATAGTGTAATTTGGCGCCGTGACCACCTCTCCTAAAGCGACAAAATGGCTACACCATTTCAGGATGAAACATGTCAACAGCATCGCCCACACCAACAAAACTACAACAACTCACGACGGAATGGTTATAACAAACACTGGGACACTTTGAACAAGAGAGCACAGAGAATAACATTAAGAAATTTTATCAATGAAATTAAAACCAGACAGTTATGGGAGTTTAAAAACGTAACATTAAACAACGGTCAAGGTGGCATCCTCACAACAGAAGATGGATGGAGAGCACACATCGGGCAAATCAAATCAGGGAAGAAACATCACAGAATACCAACAAGAACAAATACAAAGATATTAACAGAAATGACAACAAGTCCACAAGCAGTCCAGAAAAGACAAGTTACTAGAATGGAACATCAAATGAAGAGTGTCGCAGTGTCGCAAAATTGGTTTCAAGTCATTGCAAATGGGTTCAGTTAGATTTATAAACCCATCTACGATCGAGTGACCGCTTTCAAAATGGCGGCGTATCAGCGAAATGTATATCGGACAGAGGAAATCGCCAACGATAAATAAAAACAGAAGGGAATCCGTATGAAAAAGATTTTACATTTCAGTACAGGGAAGGATGGTGTATAACTGCATATAAGATGGAACGGTAGGAAGTTCTCATTTACGGAGATATATGCGTATTTCGGCTGCCCACAGTTACGCTAAAAGCATGTAAACCCACTTCTGTTCTAAATATTAAAATCAACAAATAACAGTTTGGGAAATTACATGGATAGGAAGATAGAGTTTTATCAGCTGTATAAAACTAGATAAGATGGAACTATATGGATATTATATATGCCGAGAATGATAAAGGCAAAATTTACATTATAAAGAAAACCAAACAAACATTTGCCAACCATAGCCAACGTAAGAAATGACGGTAACGCACAAAGTATACAATTTCTTTAGCATGTCTATTTCTCTTGTGTTTAGTTTGTTCTTTTATTTCGGCGTTTGGCTCGATGGTTTCTGAAGATCTCAGATCCCATTGATTTGCCAGATCATTTTCAGAATCAGGAATATCCATCTGTAATGTCTCAGTACTTACTGAAGCTAAAAATTGGTAAATTAAGCATGTTGCTCAGAAACCAGGATACGAATAAATGTCTATTAAATGTCACCACATTAGTTGTAAAGGATTAAGATAACTGGATACTTGTGTAGAGTTGTAGGATTGAAATGGTACGGTTAAGGTCACCAATATGGAACTGATGACAAGAACATGACAAGTGACAGTATGGAACTGATGACAAGAACATGACAAGGGACAGTGTGGAACTGATGACAAGAACCAGACAAGTAATAGCGGATCAAGGTATCGGCGACGTAGTCGACAGACATTTGTTAAACCTGTTGACATACTGTTGACAGTATACGCGGGCGAGTCCTTATTCTAGAATCCCGGATGGATGGGTGTTAGAAAAATCGAAAAAAGGTTATTCGTCTTACGAGGACAAAAGACAAAGAAAATAGCCAACGTTATGGCCACAAGGCCTTCACCAGGGAAAGGAAAGAAAGTGAAGGCTAGATCGGACACATAAGAACCTAAATAAATATAAAAATAATAAAACCTAGGTACTTCCCGAAAAACATCGAAGTCCTAATACTTTTGCTGCCCTCGATCTGACGAGCGTGCCCAGAAAAGGAAATGACTGCCACCACCGGATGTACACAATACATACTAAGAAACTAAAAAACGAAACTGAACAATAAACTACCCAAACGTAATATTGGTGGGGACTGGAAATAGAAGAGGACAGAATGAGTTGGAGATAAATAAATATGAAATAAAAAATCAAGACATATTAAAAACAGTGTATTATATATTCATACATATTATTAGAGGGCGGCAGAAAAATAGAAAAATAGGATAAGAGTGGAAAGAGTCAAAATAGAACAAGAGAGGAAAGGGTGGCCTTTGATAAAGGTGTGTAAAGTGGTAAGACCAGTTGGTTTTAGGCACCCCTTGCAGCGGATAAACCGGTTCTCAAGCTGGTCTCGGCTAGCAGTGTCAGAGGAGCAGAATCTGATCGCCGTGACCTGGATGTCGATGGGACCATGGTGGTCAGGACCATTAAAGTGTATTGCAACTGGTGGGGATTTTTGCTGAGAGATGTCACTCAAGTGCTGGCTGAATCTGTCCCCAAGTCGTTTGCCTGTTTGGCCAATATAGGTTTTGCAGCAACGTTTACATATGATCGTATAAATGACATTGCGCTATTCACACGTGAAGCTACTGGTAATGGTGTACGTAGCCTCAGGAAAAGACACCTTGTGGGTTGAGATGACATACTTGCACGTGTTGCATCGTGTCCGACCACATGGTAGTATGCAAAAGTGAGTGGCATTCTCCTTTGGGAGACGGCTGTAAACAAGCAGATACTTCAAGTTCTTGTCGCGTCTATATGCCACCAAAGGTGCTTCTCCGAATACTTCTTGGGTCACAGACTCTGCTTGGGGGATAGGGAGGTGGCGAAAAAGGATCTGTTTGACTGCAGTACTGTGACGGTGATGGGTCAAGATTAACTTGACTCTATCCGAAGTGGATTTATAATGAGGTTTGAGGGCCTCCTGACGAGAGATGGGGAGCACACGTTGGAAAGCAGAGGTGAGAACATGTTCCGAATAAAGTCTGCTACGGAAGAAATCCAACATCTCATTGGCTCGAAAGTGGAAGTCATCGTCGTCTAGACACAAACGGTGGAGGCGGAGAAGTTGTGAAAATGGAAGGGAGTCACGACAAGCCCGAGGATGAGAAGAGGTATACAGAAGGTAGCTATGGGCATCTGTCGGCTTGTAGTATACTGAGGTATTAAGGCCGGAAGGCGTGATAGTAATAGTAATGTCAAGAAAGTTGACAGATACTGTGGAGATGAGGGAGGTGAACTTGATGATGGGGTGATAGTGGTTGACAAAGTCGATGAAACGGTATAAATCAGTCTCAGACATATCTGTGAAACCAATGCCATCATTGATATATCTGCAAACCCAGGGGAAAGGACCGCAGCATTGGTGCCATATCTGATGCTCCAAGTGACCCATGAACAGGCAGGCATAGCTAGGACCCATCTTCGTTCCCATGGAAACACCACTAATTTGGTAAAAATTCTTGAGCGAAAGGTAGACACCTTTGAAGACCCTCAGTAGATACTCTGAATTGTGGCCAATTGTGATGAATTTACCGTGATACAACGATAAAATATCTCCAATTATAAAGATAACATGTAGGGATAAAAATAATGCGTAAGATACTAGGAGACATGCTCGCCCATGCCCGCGGTTCCTACCGCCATTCAAACTAACTAGTAGACATGCAGACGAACCGGTTTACCCTTTTTGACGGGAGGGAAACGGAGATATAAAAAAGGAAAAATATGACTGAACACGTGTTTGAATCTAGAAAGGCAAAAAGACGCAAGTTGTAGTTTAAGGAAAAAAATTCACGCCACTAGTTGACACAATGTAAGGAAATGGACAGAAAAGACCTTAGCTCTTATTTGAAACAGTCATATCTTGGACGTTTTACGATACTTGGTTGTTTTATTTGAATTCAGCGGCAAACGCCGTGGAGAAGGTTCGAAAACAAATTTCAAAAAAACTACCCTTGAGAAAAGTAGGTTTTTTCTTAATCATAATGTTATGAAAATAAAACCTAGCTAGTTTGATAGCCCATCTTAAGCAGAGAAATAATATACTTTTAATTATACAGACGGACAGATAACACGGAAGATATTGACGAAAGACTGTATTGTTCACATCAGACTGGCGAACAGTATTGTTGTGCATACTTTCACTAAAAGTCACATTTTGCGTCCTTGAGACATAAGAATGCAAAAATCAAGCTGTAATGAACTAGAGGGGGAAGGTTGGAGAATTGTGGCTAAAAATAACTTAGGAGGCAGGTTTGTGTAGGTTTTGCGTGTAGTTGGTCCAAGAAACAAGTGTGTTTTTGTGAAAAACCAAGTAGAGACAGACGGACCAACAGACAATAATACATACTTGACTGAGATCTGACTGAAATTTGACTTTTAGTTTGAGGATTTGAAAAAAGTTAGAGGGGAAGTCTGTGATTGGACAAATGTATTCATATTAGCAAGATAGAGACACACATTTTTGCCATTTTATATAAGTCTGTCCAGTGACACAGTCATTAACTGCCAGTGGTGTTTTCCAAGAAAGAATACATAAAATTTAGTGGGACGCCATACTCTAGCCAGCAGGTCAGCTGAGTTTTGCTAGTATTAACTGTGTTCTCAATTTTGAATTCTGAATTGTGAGTTTCTGATCTGGCACTACTATTGTGCCAGATAATCTTATAGAAGTATCAAGAGCGTGCCTGTGCAGCCTAACTTATTTTACTCCAGCTAATGAGAGGAGTGGGCCACGGGAATTCTGTGCTACGTCATTTCAGGCCAGTAAACTGCAACCTGGCCTGCTGGAGATTCATCAATAACTCCCACCATCAATAGAGACATAAAGATTGTAAAGATCCGTTAAGATCAGTCCCTATGTTAAGGACTATAAACTGTTTACACATAGATTGAGCATGATGACGCCACCCCAACGTGACATCCAGTACTAGTTCTCCCAAAGACAGTATAGATAACATTAATAATAACCATTTTATAATATACCTATGTACACAGATTGCATTTTATTATGCCACATATTTATGCATTTCATTGATAAACCCATATCATTTTCTATGTTCTGACCAAACTAAAACATTGGTTCAGAACTAATAAATTTACAAAAAAATTGTTAAAATTTAAACTAAAACCACCAGAGTTAGTTCAGTGTGTTATAGAATTTATTTATATTATTAGACTTATTAATTACATGTATGTGTCTGTATATTTTATTACTACACAATACATTTCAGTACCCTAGACTTTTTAACGTAGCTACATTCATGATAGTAAAAGAGATCTGTTTGAGGTCGTAAGTGGTAGTAAGAAGGGCCTTCTGTAATTCACATAAACATTTATCTCAGGAGCCTTCACAGCTGACCTCATACATTACACTAGGTAACATAACAACCATACAATACCATCAAAAACCACTACAAATATTGGGGTCTTGTCCGGGGATTAAGTTATTAAAGATATTAGGTTCTCCTGGTCTGGGAATTAAACTAGTGGGGGCATAAGGGAATAAATTTAAAAGTGTCCCTTAAATAAAAGTGGAAAATAAAAGTTGGTGAATCTTCACAGCCAGTGGTAATTAATTGATTAATTAATTAACATATTACCTTGATAATTACCCTTTGTTGTTTACCTTGGTAATTATATATATTTGAAATTACCTTAGTCATTGCTAAATTGTATGTTGAGTATGGCAGATCTAGCAAAATTTAGATCGGCTGCTGTGCTGACGGCGAAGGAGATGAACATGGAGGGTCACGTTTTAATTCAGTATGTAACTGCAGAATGGGACAAGTATATTGAAAGGGAAGATAGGAGGTTAGCTGAAGAGAAGAGGTTACAAATTGAGGCTGATAAAGAACTTAAGAGGTTGCAGATTGAGGCTGACAAAGAGGCAAAAGCATTGGAGGCAGAAGAAAAACGACAGCAAAGGGAGGCAGAAGAAAAGAGGTTGACTGCCGAAAGGGAGGCAGAAGAAAAAAAGGCCGAAAGGGAAGCAGAAGATAGGAGATTGCAAAGGGAGCACGAATTACGACTAAGGGAGCTGGAATTACAAGGCCATGCTCCTGAAAATGGTGCCAGCCCTTTTGCCTCAGATGCTACGCCTAGTCAGGGAGCCTCAACCTCAGCTATGGGGTTTCATTTAGACCATTTTGTTGAGAAAGACGATGACATCCAGGGGTACCTCAGTAGATTTGAATTATTAGCTACTACATATGGGTTAGAGAGAGAGAGGTGGAGTCTAAAGTTATCACAGGGACTGAGAGGGACTTCTTATGAAGTCTTTGCTAAGATGAATAGAGACGACCAAGACAATTATGACATGCTAAAGCAGGCTTTGTTATTGAGATATGAAAAGAATGGTGAATTTTATCGTAAGAAGTTTAGAAATGCCAAACTTTTCTCTGGGGAGACATACCACCAATTCTCTGCCAGACTGGAAACCTATTTGGAGAAATGGACTGCTCTGGGGAAGACCCAAGATCTCAAAGAGATGATCATGATAGAGCAATTAAGAGAGTCCATGGCTCCAGACTTGAGAAAATTTCTCATGGAACAAGGTGCAGAGAGGTTGGGGGAGGTTTTAAATGTCGCTGAGAGGTATCAGGCAGCCCAGGCAGAGGTAAGTGGCACTAAAAGGAAGCACATAGAAAATTTTAAAGCTCCACAGCAATTTAGTAAATTTGATACTAGAGAACAAGGTAATAGAGGCAGGACAAACTTTGATAGGCCACGAAATGATTATCGTGACAGAAACTCACAGTTCAATGACCAAAAATATAATGAAAGAAAACCGTTTAACCAAGGAAAGAGATGGTGCAAATGGTGTAAGAAAGACAACCATAACACCGAATTTTGTAAAAGGAAACCTTCAAACATTGCTGCAATGAAATTGGGGAACCAAAGATTAAAGGTTAATCCTAATGGACAGCAGGAACCTTATCACCCCCCAGTTTGTGAGGATGTTATTTGTAATGGGGTCACCACAAGGTGCCTATATGATACAGGTTTGGATTATGATTCAGTTGTGAAGTCTAGCCTAGTGGACCCAAGTCAGTATACCACAGAAACAGTGGAAATACAAGGGGCGACTAAGGACATACCACTCATGACACTTCCCATCGCAAGGATAACGGTGAAAACTCGCTATGTGGAAGGAGAAATCAGAGTAGCAGTGATAGATGAACCAATCTACCCTCTGATATTGGGGTGTAGGTACGTCTTCTTGGGAAATCCCGAGAGACCTGTAATCATGGCGACAGTGCAGACCAGATCACAGAAAAAGGGGGAAGAAGGTGAACCTATAAATGCTCATCCAGAGGAGATGAGGAAGGCGCAGGCTGAGGATAGGACACTCAAGCCATGTTTTAAAAATATGCCCAAATGCCACACACCTCCAAGCAAGGAAGAGTACTTTATGAAGGACAGATTGCTATACAGGAAGACAGGAACTAGATCCACTGGTCACGGACAGTTGGTTCTTCCCAAGGTATATAGGGCAAATTTAATAAGGAGCTTACATGTTGGAAAAGATGGGGATCATGAGAAAGTAGGTACCATCTGCCAAAAGGTTGCTCGAAAATACTATTGGCCCGACGTAAATGTCGATATTGAAAACTTTGTAGAAGCATGTGGCATATTTCATGAGGGAACACCCACAAAGGGACAAAATGTGCAGGACCTAGAAACGCCACGGGGCAAACTTAGGTCTGGAAGGAAAAATAATTATAATCAGGTAGACAAAGTGGAATGGGAGCCCCCTTTTCACGCTCAGTCTTCACTTGAATGGATTAATATGGCCACTATGCGACGAGTACAAAGAGTAATTTTACCCCAGAATAAGCTGACAATCCCTCGGTCAGCCTTATATAAACTGGAGGAACCTAAAAGAGAGCGAAGATCTCTCATAAGCAATCTAAAGTGGGGAGACTAACCCAAGAGAAAAACTGGTAGTGGACGATTTGTGAGTGATGATTCTAGGAAGAAAAGTCCTCACTCTAATGCTTCCAATGGAAGGGACCCGACGGGTGCCATGAAAAATAAGTATGAAAATTTAAAAGTCCATATGTAACATTATTAAGGACCTGGACGGATGAGAAAGCAGAAGAGACTGTTACCTCATCGTATCAATATGTGAACGAACTGACCACTCGTCTGAAAGCTGGGTGGAAACTGGCAAATGATAATTTGAGACAAGCCAGGAAGAAACATGCAGCATATTTTAATAGGAAGGCAAAGGACAGAGAACTAGCTGTGGGAGAGAAGGTGCTGCTTCTACTACCCGGTAGCCAGAATAAATTACAAATTGGATGGCAAGGTCCATATACGGTTCTAGAGAATGTGTCTAGAACAAACTATAAAATTGACAAAAAGGGGAAGGAGAAAGTTTATCATGTAAACCTGTTAAAGAAGTATCTGGACAGACCACTCCAGGAAAGCACCCCCTTATTGACCTTGGCTATTGCAACCCAGATGCAAAAAGAACCACTCACCTCACATTAATACCCATTACATCCTTGTGAAACAGCAGCACAGGTAAAAGTCAGTAAGCACCTGACTAAAAACCAGAGGGAGAGAGTTCAACAGGTTCTGGAGGAACATACAGATGTATTAACCGATAAACCAGGACATACAAATTTGCTACAGTATGACATGAAGCTGGTAAACTCAAACCCAATCTGTATGAGAGCCTATTCTATTCCGTTCGCGAAGGAGAAGACATTGAAAGAAGAAATAGATTATTTGTTGAAAGAGGGGATTATTTCACACAGTGAATCTTCTTTTAGCTCCAGTGTAGTTTTGTTGAGTAAACCGTCTGGGGAACATAGAATGTGCATATATTACATGAAACTGAATGCTGTCACAGAAGGACAAGTGGATCCATTACCAGACACAAAACAGTTATTTGCCAGATTGAACAAGGCAAAATACTTTTCAAAGGTGGATCTTAGTAAAACTATTACCAGATTCCAGTGAAGCCTGAAGTTAGACCTTATTTAGCTTTTAGCACCTCGGAAGGACATTATGAATTCAACATGCTACCATTCGGATTGAAAAATGCTCCGAGTGTATTTTCAAGGATGATGCGCAAATTGTTGGATCCCCTGAATAATCCATGTATCACGAACTTCATGGATGATATTCTCGTCGCCACAGAGACATTTGAAGAACACATTAACTCTCTGAAAATGTTATTTGATAGGCTTAGGGAGGCGAACTTAACTTCTAGACCAACAAAATGTTGTATTGGATGCAAAGAGTTGGAATTCTTGGGACACACTGTACATCAGGGTAACATGACCCCTGACCCCAGGAACTTGGAAAAACTGAAGAGAGCACCTAGACCACAAAAAAAAGACGTGCGATCATTCGTGTCGTTATGTGGGTTTTACCAAAAATATATCAAAAATTTTAACTCTATATGTGCTCCTCTGACTGATCTGACTCGCAAGGGAAATCCAGATAAAATTGCTTGGTCTGCGCAATGTGAATTGGCTTTCCAAGAGTTAAAGGAAAAACTCACTAGCAAGCCTATTCTCAAATTGCCTGATTTGACACAGGACTTTGTGGTGAGAACAGATGCAAGTAAGGTAGGCCTGGGGGCGGCTCTGTTGCAAAGGTCCTCTTCACCCAATGGGGAACTGAACCCAGTCGCTTATGCAAGCCGCAAGTTGAATAAAGCGGAGCAAGGATATTCCACAAGCGAAAAAGAATGTTTAGCGTTAATCTGGGCAATAAAAAAGTTCCAAATCTACCTGTATGGTAGGACTTTTGTCGTCCAGACGGATCATCAGCCTCTCGTGTTCTTATCTCAGGCCAAGCATGAAAAAGCAAGATTGTTGAGATGGTCTTTATTGTTACAACCTTATCAGTTTATTATCGAATATATCCCGGGGTCATTGAATGTCGGTGCAGATTTTCTCAGTAGGCACTCCTGTGATCAAAATTAGAGTAGTTGGCAGGCGTGAGGAGTAAATTTATCTATGTGTATCACTGGTTTTGGAACTTGCAGTAGTGCATGTTCTCAAGTGGGGAGATGTGTGATGAATTTACCGTGATACAACGTTAAAATATCTCCAATTATAAAGATAACATGTAGGGATAAAAATAATGCGTAAGATACTAGGAGACATGCTCGCCCATGCCCGCGGTTCCTACCGCCATTCAAACTAACTAGTAGACATGCAGACGAACCGGTTTACCCTTTTTGACGGGAGGGAAACGGAGATATAAAAGGAAAAATATGACTGAACACGTGTTTGAATCTAGAAAGGCAAAAAGACGCAAGTTGTAGTTTAAGGAAAAAATTCACGCCACTAGTTGACACAATGTAAGGAAATTGACAGAAAAGACCTTAGCTCTTATTTGAAACAGTCATATCTTGGACGTTTTACGGTACTTGGTTGTTTTATTTGAATTCAGCGGCAAACGCCGTGGAGAAGGTTCGAAAACAAATTTCAAAAAAACTACCCTTGAGAAAAGTAGGTTTTTTCTTAATCATAATGTTATGAAAATAAAATCTAGCTAGTTTGATAGCCCATCTTAAGCAGAGAAATAATATACTTTTAATTATACAGACGGACAGATAACACGGAAGATATTGACGAAAGACTGTATTGTTCACATCAGACTGGCGAACAGTATTGTTGTGCATACTTTCACTAAAAGTCACATTTTGCGTCCTTGAGACATAAGAATGCAAAAATCAAGCTGTAATGAACGAGAGGGGGAAGGTTGGAGAATTGTGGCTAAAAATAACTTAGGAGGCAGGTTTGTGTAGGTTTTGCGTGTAGTTGGTCCAAGAAACAAGTGTGTTTTTGTGAAAAACCAAGTAGAGACAGACGGACCAACAGACAATAATACATACTTGACTGAGATCTGACTGAAATTTGACTTTTAGTTTGAGGATTTGAAAAAAGTTAGAGGGGAAGTCTGTGATTGGACAAATGTATTCATATTAGCAAGATAGAGACACACATTTTTGCCATTTTATATAAGTCTGTCCAGTGATACAGTCATTAACTGCCAGTGGTGTTTTCCAAGGAAGAATACATAAAATTTAGTGGGACTCCATACTCTAGCCAGCAGCTCAGCTGAGTTTTGCTAGTATTAACTGTGTTCTCAATTCTGAATTCTGAATTGTGAGTTTCTGATCTGGCACTACTATTGTGCCAGATAATCTTATAGAAGTATCAAGAGAGTGCCTGTGCAGCCTAACTTATTTTACTCCAGCTAATGAGAGGAGTGGGCCACAGGAATTCTGTGCTACGTCATTTCAGGCCAGTAAACTGCAACCTGGCCTGCTGGAGATTCATAATAACTCCCACCATCAATAGAGACATAAAGATTGTAAAGATCCGTTAAGATCAGTCCCTATGTTAAGGACTATAAACTGTTTACACATAGATTGAGCATGATGACGCCACCCCAACGAAACATCCAGTACTAGTTCTCCAAAAGACAGTATAGATAACATTAATAATAATCAGTTTATAATATACCTATGTACACAAATTACATTTTATTATGCCACATATTTATGCATTTCATTGATAAACCCATATCATTTTCTATGTTCTGACCAAACTAAAACATTGGTTCAGAACTAATAAATTTACAAAAAAATTGTTAAAATTTAAACTAAAACCACCAGAGTTAGTTCAGTGTGTTATAGAATTTATTAATATTATTAGACTTAATAATTACATGTATGTGTCTGTATATTATATTACTACACAATACATTTCAGTACCCTAGACTTTTTAACGTAGCTACTTTCATGATAGTAAAAGAGATCTGTTTGAGGTCGTAAGTGGTAGTAAGAAGGGCCTTCTGTAATTCACATAAACATTTATCTCAGGAGCCTTCACAGCCGACCTCATACATTACACTAGGTAACATAACAACCATACAATACCATCAAAAACCACTACACCAATGTTGGACTATCACTGCAATATGGAAATAGCCTTAAGCTGACTAATATATAAAATATTAAAGTGAACGTCGGAAAGTGTACGAAAAAGAAGTACCTAATCATTTTTACACTAAGAATCGATCATTACAGACTCAAATATAATCAGATCAACAAATATAATTAGATCAACAAATAAAAATCCAGAAATACCGATGTGTTCATGTGGGGAGGACAAACAACCAATAGAATGTATCTTCTAAATTTATTGTCTCCACGAGAGCAACTGAGTGGCAGCACAGCCTTCTCCACCCCCAGGTTAGATAAGTGAATGTTGGCGAGACAAGCATGAGACGGACTATCAACTTTATAAGATAAACTGAATGTTGGCGAGACACGCATGAGACGGACTATCAACTTTATAAGAGAGATTTACGTGATCATTTGAGAGCGAAATAAGAAAACGAAGAAGGAGATACATTCACTGAAAGCTGCAATTAAAATCAGGGGAAGTAATAATTAATTACTATGGGCATCAATGTACATAAGAAATTAGGAACATATTTTTTGCTTTACTTTTGTAAGTTGAAAACAGATTTTCATGTTTTTTTACAAAGAATACATAAAAAAAAACAAGTAGTTTTATTTTATGTGCAAAACTTTTATTGCGTTATTTTTTATTTGATTAAAATGCATATATATTTTACTATTACATTAAATTACAAAACTTATTCCAGTTAGGTTAATAATTATTTATATACTTGAGTTCTTTTAATGAGCAAGAATCATTGGAAACTTAAGATGTATTTTTGACCGGCAGTACATGCCGCCATAATTAATAACAGTGATACACACCAGTGTTGCCACAGCTGGGTATTTTTAACTAGATCTGGGTTTTTTGGCTTCCGTCTGGGTATCTGGGTATTGTTTTTCCAAATTTGCATTAATCTAGGTATATTTGACAATGGACATTTACAATGTATGTATATTCTGAGCACTGAGCATTATACATTATATGTATATTATAATTAAATGTAAAAAATTATGTGCTATATATTTGTTATTCCACTTAAACTTAATTCTTGTTTTTAAACACATCATCGACGTTGTTTTTTTTTTTTACTTTTTTACATCAGCTATCTATTTCCTGTTATTCTGTTAATGGCCGTCCTCTACAATACTCAGTCATTTGTGCGATGTGTTTTAAAGTATTCTTTTTAAATTTTAGACTTAAGCAGATAAATAGCATTTTTTTGTGTGGTTATTATAAGATTATAAAATGAGCGATGATGAAGGTACGCATGCGTCGAAAGAGTGTTTTCGAAGGTTAACTTAGTTAAAACTAAACAAACCAACAAGCTTTTGTGTGAAACAGTTTCCAATAAAATACTAGCCAAGCAAGCAGTTGCCAAAGATGGAGTTTGTCAAAAGTTTAATCCTAGTAAAAGCGTTGTTGAAGATGTGCGTGAAGGACGTTGTCGGCAGAGATATGCAACGATTTTGGAATACACTCCACAATCAAGATTCCACGTTGTCAATTCATGCATATGATCTTGACGAAGGAGAAGTTGTCGACATGGATGCCGAGTCGCTGACAAGTGACAATTTTCAACAGCAACAAGTTACAACTAATGTTAGTTGTAACTTGTGTATATTAGATACACTCCACAATCAAGATTCGACGTTGTCAATTCATGCATATGATCTTGACGAAGGAGAAGTTGTCGACATGGATGCCGAGTCCGCTGACAAGTGACAATTTTTCTACAGCAACAAATTTACAACTAACATTTTATATTTGATTTGAGGAACATTTTGTTAATGTAACTGCTGTAAGTATGTTACTGTTAAAATATCTCATTTTCAAGAGTTCATATATTGGGTTGTTAATAAAATATATATTATATAATTGTGAATTTTTGGGAATAAAAAATAAAATTAAACTAAAGAAATAAATAAAAAATTGGAAGCACACAACTTATTTCTGCTAAAGTTGCGCTAAAAAGATTGTGTAAGCATCGTCTATCCCGTGTATTTGATGCATAAATAATCTGGGTATTTTCTGGTTTTTTTGTAGAAGAAAATCTGGGTTTATCTCTAGAACTTCAGTGGCAACCTTGATACACACACATTTTGGGACTGTTTGGCAAGGAAGAATATTCCAGCACCTCTGATTCATGCAATACAGAGCTTCTACAAGTCTTGCAGAAATTATGTGAGGACAGCAAACCATAAGTCAGAAGTGTTCAGGACCACCGCTGGTGTAAGACAAGGTGATATCCTATCACCTTACCTCTTCATACTCCTTATGGACGATGTCATCAAGGCATGTAAGGAGAGAACAAGAAAGTATTCAGTGGGGTACTGGAAGATGAGACAGGTCTATATTTCAGAGCTGGCATTTGCTGATGATGTTGCCCTGATTGCTAAATCAGAGCTACATCTCCAATCCAACCTGCAAGTCTGGAAGGAAGAGCTGGAGAAGAGAGGGATGGTCATAAGCAGCTCTAAAACAAAATCCATGGTGATATCACGAGAAGAAAGAAGACATCAGATTAAGCTGGGAGAACAGGTCCTGGAGCAGGTCGACCACTTTAAATACCTCGGAGCTATTATAGACCGAAAGGGAGGCATCAAAGAAGAGTTGGCCACTCGAAAAGCAGCAGCTGGGAGACTTTTTCAGGCCATAAATCGAGGATTCCTCAGCAAGAGAGAGGTTGGTAAGAAAACGAAGATGGCTGTATACCGCTCCACCTATGTCCCAGTCTTGACATATGGATGCGAGTCATGGGCAATGACTACAACCCATAAAAGCCAGATCCAAACCTCAGAAATGAGGTATCTGAGGAAGGTGGTTGAAGTAACAAGAAGAGTCATGGTACGCAACCAGACGATACGTCAAGGCCTAAAATGCCACCCCCTACAGACCCAAGTAGAACAGTCCCAACTAAGATGGTTTGGCCATGTCTGCAGAATGGGAGAAGATCGGCTATCACGACAAGCATGGGAAACAAAGAGCCAAGGATCCAGACCCCGAGGACGACCCAGAGTCCGCTGGGAGGACAACATTAGACAATCTTTGAAGGACCGAAGACTAGAATGGAACCAGGCCAGGAGGAAGACAGCCGATAGAATAGTCTGGCGCGCTCACTTCTAAACCTCTACACCTCACGGTAGAAGGGGAACGACTAAGTAAGTAAGATACACACACATAACAGTCTCATCGTGTGTCACGATCCTGACCATAAATCTCTTGTTATTAACCTCAACACTATCACTCTTGTGGCGAGATGGGTAATTTAGAGATGAATAATTGATCAAGACAAAGTGTTCTTGATCTAAGGAAATACCCCAGTCTCAGAAATAAGCGCTGGTGTATGGATGGCACAGTATATGGTCAGACTGTTGAGTACTCTTGTCCAGATGGTAAGTGATACATCAACGAATTCGTTACTATCAGAAGAATCCAGGAGTTTGTATTTATGGTGAAGAAGGTGAGTGTGTTTTGGGACAGTCACTCACAGTAGCGTACACACCGAGTCATGGAATGGTGTAACGTCTGATGATATTTTAACCATGGTTTATTACAATTATAACATCACGTAGATCTAGACGAATACAGTTACATCGAAACATGAATCTTCATAATGCAGTTAACATACGGCCCATACACATCCTGGCCTACAAAATCTCTACTCCTCACATCAGTGCACAAATACTGCATCTACGGCAGATATATAATAATCAAGGCCTACAAAATCTCTATACTTCACATCAGTGCACAAATACTGCATCTACGGCAGTTATATAATCACGAAGGCCTACAAAATCTCTATACTTCACATCAGTGCACAAATACTGCATCTACGGCAGTTATATAATAATCAAGGCCTACAAAATCTCTATACTTCACATCAGTGCACAAATACTGCATCTACGGCAGTTATATAATAATCAAGGCCTACAAAATCTCTATACTTCACATCAGTGCACAAATACTGCATCTACGGCAGATATATAATAATCAAGGCCTACAAAATCTCTATAGCCCTGCGCAGGCATACATTATCCAAAAAACACCTTAGGGCTGACCACCTCAGTCAAAAAACCCTGCACAGACTGATCCCACGGGAACACACCCCGTTCACACAGTCACGAGAATCTACTGTTCTCTTAACACTGCTCTCAAAAATCCCTGCGGACACTAGCCGCGAGAGCTATTCACACATCACTCAAAAACAGTACAGAAACAGTACATTATGACCAGAGTTCACCCGCTATCTGACATACTGTTTCCACGAAACTAAGAGGAGATATCTTTAAACAAATCCATACCAATCTGTAAGCAAGTACTCTAACCCAAAATTAACTCTACTCAACACGTATTTCCCAAGATCATTTCCCTTTCATCACATCTGCACTCATCAGTTTGCCACACTCCCAGGGAAAAAATGATTCATCATTTTTTTTTTGAAAATTAACTCCCAAAAATTTAACGGTCAATGAAGTTATATCAAATATCTCTTAAATTAATTCCCAAAAATTTAACGGTCAATGAAGTTATATCAAATACGTACAAAAATTAACTCCCAAAAATTTAACGGTCAATGAAGTTATATCAAATATCTCTTAAATTAATTCCCAAAATTTTTTTTAAAAATTAATGAAGTTCTATCAATTACCTACAAAAATATACCTATGACAAGAGAACATAGCACATCTACAAAAATATCATCAATAAATGTAAGATAACGACTAAATCATCCAACATAATCATTCAAACATACCAAAATAAAAATTAATCTAATACAAAACCCAAGTTAAGTATACATAGTACAAACTAAACAGAAAATAAATTATCATACGAGAAAAGACAAAATATGAAATGGGAATATGATAAGAATCAAATAGAATCATAAGATGACAATGAAGACAACAATTCCATACATGTAAAACAAATAGAACTATAAGAACCAATTACATTATCTAAAGTCATATAATTAACTTAACACTACAAAGAATGAAAGTATAAATAGCGTAACACGAAAAAAGTATACTAGAAGTATGAATTACATCAAAGATGAAACACGGAAGCATAAACAAAATATCAGACAATATTGAAAAGACAACAGACAAGATGTAAAGAAATGACGAATAGTCAACAAAGAGAGATGAAAGTAAAGATGCAAATGTAAAGAAAGTTGGTAACAACACCTAACAATAACTATCCAAATGTAACAACGTAATGTAAAATACAAAAATGCTAAAGTATATTTATATACTAACACAAAAAAGAAAGCTTAAGACAAGCACAGCATAATAAGTAATTTAACTAAGTTATAAACTTATACATAACTAAAAATAAATTACATCAAATATCACCCAAACAAAAAATATTAACGCTAACACAAGTTTTGCATTGACACATAGTCAAGCGCTAACAACCAAAAAATACATCCAAACATCAAAACATTTTCAAAGAATTAATGTCACTACATAATAGTAACCCTAACATACAATCTAGCGCTGGCGCAGAAAAAAATAAATATCACAATGTCCAAAACACATTTTTCAAAAAATTACAATACAAAAAATGTTTCTTAACGTTAGGTTAAATAAAAATAGTATTTTTATTTCTAAGTAATATGTAGCTATAATTAATAACTAACAATTAAATTAGCTGAGTAACATAAAAATAATCTTATCTTTAAACAGACACACATCAAAACGTGTAAGTTTTTTTTCTCTTCTTTTTAAAAAAAAAAATACATCAAAGAAACGTCACATTGGGTAATAAACTGTTAACTACAAACGAAGTTATAAATATATAAGTGTAATATTATTTATCTTAACTATGTATTATAATCAGATATTTAAATTCTTTAAATGAACAAGAGTATCAGCCGTCGCTGTTAATTCTACCCACTTAATTTAATAGGAAATTTAAGTTAATTCTAGCTGACAAAAAATCGAATCGTTTAAATTATCAAATGTCATAATTTAGAAAAAATGAAAACCAAGTTTCAGAATACGTCCTTAACTTCAACGCAAAATCATTAATAATACATACAAGTTATGTTTAAAATTACCTTTCACTAAACAATTAATTCAAATAATCTGTATATAAATATGTTAACTAAACATGGTATCAAACCCATGATGAAAAACAAAACCAAAATTTTAAGTAGTGAATAAAAACACTCAGGACTATCTATAAAATGACTATTACATTGTCTCAGTAAATAAGTTTGTGCATAGAAATTATTTAATGCATAATTAAAATACAGTCATATAAGTAACCACCAAAAAATTATGGCAATCAAATGTTACAAAGATTACATAATATTTCATTAACAACATATAAAGTTCTATACTAAAGAATACAATAACATTCAGTGTTTGTAAACAGAACAAAAAATAAACAGGACCTTTGAAAAAAACAAAAAAAAATTCCTTCGAGGTCTTGCGAACATCTCATCAACACGCAAGGTGACATCATGACACGGTGGGTTAACGTACTGTCTAGGCTCGCTTGAATGGATAAATGGTACACAGTGATCTATATCTCTCGCAGGTAATGTAAAATTAGAATGGTGATTCCCCTCGCAAAGTCGCTCGCTGTGAGACAATACAAATGAAAATATCTATTTTAATCCATGGTAAGATTATGAGGAAACACGGAAAAGTTCACTACACAATTACCCGAACTCCGTGGTGTAAGGTTGTGGCCCTCCTGCGATGTCAACAACTCTCGTCACATAGCAGACAACATAGGGACAACTTGACCTATAATTCACAGTTGTCAGTGCGGTAGGCTGAAAAAAATTTACTACCTTCACAAGACCGAGATGATCTCTCAAATCTATCAGCATGACAAGCAAAAGCATTTAAGAACCTATTACCGTTCCTATTACTCTGATTAATAATAATCTTGCTCTTATGTGGAGCACAGCTAACCTGGTTGCGATCTCTATAATTGCTTTTGAGAGCATTGTTATTTGCTCTATCAACACCGTTGTACTGATTTAAATCCCAGTTACAATAGTTATGCTTAATACTTCTTCCCAGATAACAATGTCCATCAGATAGAACTGGCTTTTTAGCAGAAAAATTATTACTAGACTGATGAACTTTCATATAATTACTTCTGCTATAGTTTTCTAAACTTTTAGAATCACAATGTTGAGATCTGTCACATTTTTTCTTGTTTTTGGGAGAAGAAACGTTACCGTAGGATGAACTCCCTTGGTACTTTATAACCTTAGGGTTATGTCTCCTATCAAAATTATTTTTTTCTTTGCTTGTGGCAATGTGTTTAAAAAATGAGTCACACTGCCTTGACTGGGTATGACTAGAAGGTTTGACAATCTCTTTATTTTTTTTCACAACATTTGTTTCCTTCATGGAACAAGCAGTAGTATGTTTGTTACTTGTAACCAATTTATCAGATCTGTCAATAAATACGCTGTTGGTTTTTAACACACTGACTTGAGATTTAGCACTGTTTCTTTCCTTATCTACAGGACTGCTTATTACTGTAGAATTCTCTTTGTTGGACTGTCGCCAAGAAACAATATTATTGGAAATATCATTGGTATTGCGTTGGAAGTTATATTTCCCACGAAACGACCTATGTCCACCATTCTTGACCGTAGAATCCGCAAAAAGTGTATAAGGCTGGCTTTTTGCTTTAGTGTTCTGATGATAAGCAACTTTCTGTCTATCACTGTCAACATTGACAGAAGACCACATATTGCTATTCAAGACTACGTCAAGCAGACCATATATTCTTCTTCTTGCTTCTGCAATCTCAATGTCTCTAAGTGCAATCTGTTCACTTAATCTCTTGTTTAAACCATCAGCTTTTAAGACCTTGCAGCTTTCCTCTGCTAACAAATTTTCAATCTTAATCAATTTGTCTTTCTCCCTCATTAACTCTTTCACTCTCTCTTTATCAATCCTCTCAATCTCAATATCATGACTATTCGTAAGCCTATCAACCTTCTCTAGGGATATGGTATCCTTTTCTTTAATTTGGCAACCACAAATCTCATCGTCACTTAATAGATCAGTAAGTGTTTCATTACACAACTTCTCATATTTCTTAATCTGAACTTTTAATTTCCCAGAAATCTCCGTCTTCTCTTGAACTTTTTGAGTCAGATTTCTAACTTCGCCATTTTTTTTTCTATCTGAGCTTCCATCTCTTTAATTTTGCACAATGCCGAGTCTAATTTTGCTCGAACACAAGCAAGCTCAGAATTAGATTTACATAAATCACCTGTAAGTTTAGTCACTTTTTTCTGTAGCTTATTCACTTCAGCAGTACTTTTTAAGCAACTTTCCCTTTGCTCCTGTGTACTCTGTTTTATGTCTCCTATTTGCTTCTCATCCCTTAACTCTTCTTTCTGGTCACTATGGATGCCGTCGAGCAATAACGTACGTATACTCTTCAATATGTTATCACGTTTTATACTAATATAATTGTCCAAGAACAGACGAAGGTCCAAAACCAATAACCTTGCCAGATCCTCAGCCATACTCACATGAGGAATTGACTGAAATCTCTCATTAGCAAACTCTCTTAGAGATCTCGATGCAGAGACCAAAAACTTGTCCATAACATGTGACTCAAGCTCTGGGCCTTTTAATCCCTGATAATCTGTCCCTTCCTGAAACAGATACTCTAATACAGGTCTCATATCCTCCGGATCTGTATCAGAATCCATTGTGACTTGTTTACTTAGTCAACCATATATGTCTTAATTAAACTTTCATTATACCAAATCAAGTTTAGATCTCAAATATTGTATCATCAATCCCTGTACATCATCATATTCTATAATTAATCGATATAATTATCGACAACAACAACAATAGTTATCAATAGAATAGGATAGTGCAGATTGAGGCTTGTTGACATGGACAGAAGTGGCAACATTTACACACAACAAAAGCACTTAACTGAAGGTAATCCTGACCCTTCCGCCAACACACTGGATATCACAAAGTTCTGACGTTAAAACACTCCACTGCAGAAAAGGTACAAGGACTAGGCACTCTTGTCTTCAAATCCCTGCCACTGTACAGTATGTCCTCAACAATGCATCAGACGACAGGAACCGATCACAGCAACCCCGCAATCACTTGAGGTATACGTGCAGACGAACTCTCCAAAATACTGCACCTATAGTTGAATCTGCATATGGAAAGACTGGAACAAGCACTGTAACAATTATGGCATCAATGTCGCTATCAGATAACAGCTGTTTGATATGGAAACCAACTGATAAAGTTAGTTTAGTTGCTACAACACGCCAAGATATGAGGATGGATATGCGCAGTCAGCTGATACCTGTGTACAGTTGAATTAAGCCACGCCCACACAGAGCCAAACATAACAACTTTCAGTGTTCCCACTTGTAATGACTGGTCCAGAATCTGACCTAATTTGCTCTCTTGTCACGCGAATGTAATGTGGGTGTTACGACCCGTTGGTTTGGTCCACCACTGATACATCAACGAATTCGTTACTATCAGAAGAATCCAGGAGTTTGTATTTATGGTGAAGAAGGTGAGTGTGTTTTGGGACAGTCACTCACAGTAGCGTACACACCGAGTCATGGAATGGTGTAACGTCTGATGATATTTTAACCATGGTTTATTACAATTATAACATCACGTAGATCTAGACGAATACAGTTACATCGAAACATGAATCTTCATAATGCAGTTAACATACGGCCCATACACATACTGGCCTACAAAATCTCTACTCCTCACATCAGTGCACAAATACTGCATCTACGGCAGATATATAATAATCAAGGCCTACAAAATCTCTATACTTCACATCAGTGCACAAATACTGCATCTACGGCAGTTATATAATCACGAAGGCCTACAAAATCTCTATACTTCACATCAGTGCACAAATACTGCATCTACGGCAGTTATATAATAATCAAGGCCTACAAAATCTCTATACTTCACATCAGTGCACAAATACTGCATCTGCGGCAGTTATATAATGATCAAGGCCTACAAAATCTCTATACTTCACATCAGTGCACAAATACTGCATCTACGGCAGATATATAATAATCAAGGCCTACAAAATCTCTATAGCCCTGCGCAGGCATACATTATCCAAAAAACACCTTAGGGCTGACCACCTCAGTCAAAAAACCCTGCACAGACGGATCCCACGGGAACACACCACGTTCACACAGTCACGAGAATCTACTGTTCTCTTAACACTGCTCTCAAAAATCCCTGCGGACACTAGCCGCGAGAGCTATTCACACATCACTCAAAAACAGTACAGAAACAGTACATTATGACCAGAGTTCACCCGCTATCTGCCATACTGTTTCCACGAAACTAAGAGGAGATATCTTTAAACAAATTCATTACCAATCTGTAAGCAAGTACTCTAACCCAAAATTAACTCTACTCAACAAGTATTTCCCAAGATCATTTCCCTTTCATCACATCTGCACTCATCAGTAAGGTGTCTAGGTCAAGAGCCTCCCTTGCCTTCCCGCTACGACTAACCTATGCTTTTATAAACTAGTCCCAGTTAATTAATACACAAGTAATGAACATGGAAATGATATAACTTCAGAAGTTAATAAAATCAATCAATTTAATTTAGTGCTTAATTTTCTATTTTATTTGTACTTTGGAATGAATACAATGATATGTATTTATATAATTACATTTCAAAATAACTGACACAATAAATAGTATCTACACTGTCTGTGTTGACTTTTACACATTAAAGTAGTATCTAAAAACTGTCCTAGTTTCCTGTCTTTCGCATTACATGACAAGCACTTGATTCTGGTATATTATTTGTGGTAACGTTTTGTTCATGAACTTATCTTCACCAGATTCCTGGTCTGTGGAGCTGCAATGCTACACCCAGTTGCTTTATAGTTGATTGACACACGGTTCAGTTAATATGCTGGACTACCATCACTATGGGGAGGCCAGATCTCAGGAGTGGTCCAATCACTTCCGTGTTCCTTCCACATAATGCTTAGGAATGTACTTCTGGATCCACCATCAGATTGAACAACAAACCTGCAACATGATAAGTCTCGTAGATAATAAAAAGTTAGTTAGTTGCTTATCCTTTACAGGACGTGGCAATCAACCCCAGCTTTTATTGGCTGTTTTGTGATTTTTCTAGGCAATTTTTACGTTCAGTAGTTTGCCATTGCTTTCTGAACGGTACGGCGCTTATACCATTGTTAAAAATCCACACAAAGCGATCTGCTACCAAACCGCCTGCAGCAGGTTTCGAACCAGGTATATCTGGATTATGAAACTGCGTTCATATCCATTAGGCCACAGACGCCGACCGTAGATAATAGCTTTCACATATTACCACACATCCTAGTGGGTGTGTGTTAGTGTCATCAGAGTCTGTATGGGTATGATGTTCCCATATGTCTGTTACATACGTGTCATTGTCGTAGATTTTTGATAGGAGAATTAAGATTTGGGTTGGTCCCTTCTGAATAGATTAGAATGAGTGATAGCCACAGTGAGAGATAATAATAGAAATAGATTTCCACGAGTGAGATGGTAGAAATCAATAGAGGCTGTCTCTGAAATCGAGAATCTTTTCTCTCTTTTAGCCTATCTTCTACAACAGATCTAGAGGAGTCAGACAGTCTATTGACTACATATATTAATATATATATATATTACCACTCACGTGCACACACACACACAATTGACGAAATGTAGACGCACACACACGTGGGAAAACTATAACAATGATTATATAGATATTTTGGAACGAGCTGACCCGACACACTGATTAAGTTCAAGGGAATTTTAATTATCAGAAAATTCCATCACAACACATAAAATTACATCAAAGCATATATAAATAGTCATAACGTCAATGAACTGCTACAATACTGATAGACCCACAGTTATGATCTTTTCCCTCGATATATAGCCCACAGCCCCGTTAGAAGAGAAGTGATAGCCCAAAGAGTCACGGATACATCTGCTGTAGTTTTATGATTTTCCCTTTTAAAGGTATAAACAGGCTTAGCGAGTAGTATGATCTATCCTAAGGAAAAATTATACCTGCAGTAGCAACAATTTGCATAAATGGAATTACAAAGTGGGTGAATAAATAGTTATCATCAAAAACATCACTCAGTCTACTTTCACTCGGTTCTTTCATCAGGGTACCCTCACTCACTTTCTTACCTAATAGCTTGCTGGTGTTCGCCATCTGGCGCACTATATGACGCCCCGTTTAAATCTGTCCATCTTTTGCTGAAGCGGATTCCCAGCTCTGCAGATCGTGGTTTCATTCACGGGGTCCGGGGAGCGTCCACTTCGTGCGATAGTTTTCTTTACAGATTTAAGTTAGTGTCACTTCACTCCGTTTAGGTAAGAATTAGTTTTAAGCGGGCACACAGTGTCAGAATCACGAGTTTTCCCTTATTTAGGAAGATGACCGGTTGGTAAATTCTTTCAATAGATAATTATTGTTCACACCCACAGTTCGTCAAAATTTCGGAAGGTCAATGATTTGTAATGTTTTACTTGCCACAAGGGCTGAAAGGTACTATGAGGTTTTTCTCTGGAAGAGTTAAATCAGGCTCGATGGGCCCGTTACTTCATTTAACCGTTAAAGTTCTTGTAAAGGTTATACACCAAGTCTTTAAGGAAAATGTTTTAGTTCTTCACAGATATTTCTCGTGTACTCAAACGCTGGTAAAGTTGGGTCACCCCAGTTTCACTGAATAAAGAAAAACAACAAATGCAATATATACATACTATGTACTCGGTTATAACTTACATTATAAACTGCAAGCGGAGGCTTGACTTATCGTTTAAAACTTCCCGTGAAATAAGTTATATTCATAAAATCAGTCATCATGAATTAGAAATAAATACGTATTTCGTCAATACTTAATGATGAGTCGGACATTTATAATTTAGTTGAAATATTCACGACGGGTTATTAGCAGTTAAATTAAATATATTTATAGCTGCATGAGTTAAGCTAGAAATTATAATTTATTCTGCTTTCCACTGAAACACGTCAGCTAAAGAATATAACAGACTTATAATTAATCACTCTGCACAAAAGAAAAAACAACAGCAAATGGATTGATTTGCCGTTGCCCTAAAGACGCCAATAGGCGTGATGGGAAACAATGGCAAAGAAAACCTATCTGCTGTTGCCCTAAGACGCCATTAGGCGTAATGGCCACTGACTGCTTTGACGGTCGGTGGCTAAGGACGGAAGAAGAAGAAGAACAAAAGAAACTAGTTAAAATGAAATAGGCGATATATCCCTGAAATCACTCACAAATAATACTAGATATCTAACATAATATTTACCTCAACACAGAACTACTAAGAACTTAAACCACTTTGACCAACTAATTGCCATCTACTATCAACAGAGATTCTTAGGAATCGAACGAGGTCGTTCTAGTCTTGACTGCGGAGTTACTAAGTGAATGAAATCTCAAACTCTGGTTTATAGCTTAAACAGACCAAGGATGCGCGCTATTTCAGAACACCCCTCGTCTTCCCCTCACCTATATCTCTCTATTAACACTTCCCACCAACTCAGACGCTGGCCATAACATGCCAAACGTGTGTCTTCACACCTCACGCCCAGGACTGACCGTAGAGCCGTGAGTGTCATGGAAAAAACAGACGAATGTCTGCCATTCGGTCTCTCGAGAACACATTTCTCACACTATTTTGTCTACTGCCGGGCGTGACACCGAGAAACTTAACCGTAGAGCGCCAGATATGTCTGCCCTCCCATGTCTATCGAGACGAATCTCATCCTATACGCTCACCTCCAGGGGACTGACACGATTATGCAATTAATGCATTCCCAGTGTATGAGAAAAACAGTAAAGTCAGAATGGGAAAGTATCCGAATGGGAAAGTAAATTTATCGCAAACGAACGAATGCGGAAAAAAAACCAAGGAAAAGGATAAAAAGCGATAATAAGGAAGAGGATACGGGTAGAAAAAGAAAGAATATAGAAAATTTATTGATCATAAATCTCTATGCGACAGTCATTACAAGCCTAGTTGTTGCATAACTTACTTACTTACTTAGTCGTTCCCCTTCTACCGTGAGGTGTAGAGGTTTGGAAGAGAGAGCGCCAGACTATTCTATCAGCTGTCTTCTTCCTGGCCTGGTTCCATTCTAGTCCTCGGTCCTTCAAAGATTGTCTAATGTTGTCCTCCCAGCGGACTCTGGGTCGTCCTGGAGGTCTGGATCCCTGGCTCTTTGTTTCCCATGCTTGTCGTGGTAGCCGATCTTCTCCCATTCTGCAGACATCGCCAAACCATCTTAGTTGCGACTGTTCTATTTGGGTCTGTAGCGGGTGGGATTTTAGGCCTTGACGTATCGTCTGGTTGCGGACCATGTCTCTTCTTGTTACTTCAACCACCTTCCTCAGATAATAACACATAAGGGAGGGAAACACGAGGCCTGCAAACAGTAAATTAATATTAGACAAACATAAAGGTATGTTTTCAGGCACTCGTAAGAAATAAAGAAGTAGAACACTTAGACAACAGAAAAACAACAGACGTGAGTGGCTTACCCAGGGTTCGAACCCCGTACCTTCCGTACGACAACTCCGCCTAGCTATACAAGCGAATCACACTAACCTCACGGCCAGCTAGGCATCCCCTAAAAAGCTTGTATAGCTAGGCGGAGTTGTCGTACGGAAGGTACGGGGTTCGAACCCTGGGTAAGCCACTCACGTCTGTTGTTTTTCTGTTGTCTAAGTGTTCTACTTCTTTATTTCTTACGAGTGCCTGAAAACATACCTTTATGTTTGTCTAATATTAATTTACCTTCCTCAGATATCTCATTTCTGAGGTTTGGATCTGGCTTTTGTGGGTTGTAGTCATTGCCCATGACTCGCATCCATATGTCAAGACTGGGACATAGGTGGAGCGGTATACAGCCATCTTTGTTTTCTTACCAACCTCTTTCTTGCTGAGGAATCCTCGATTTATGGCCTGATAAAGTCTCCCAGCCGCTGCTTTTCGAGTAGCCAACTCTTCTTTGATGCCCCCCTTTCGGTCTATAATAGCTCCGAGATATTTAAAGTGGTCGACCTGCTCCAGGACCTGTTCTCCCAACTTAATCTGATGTTTTCTTTCTTCTCGTGATATCACCATAGATTTTGTTTTAGAGCTGCTTATGACCATCCCTCTCTTCTCCAGCTATTCCTTCCAGACTTGCAGGTTGGATTGGAGATGTGTCTCTGATTTAGCAATCAGGACAACATCATCAGCAAATGCTAGCTCTGAAATACAGACCTGTCTCATCTTCCAGTACCCCACTGAATACTTTCTTGTTCTCTCCTTACATGCCTTGATGACATCGTCCATGAGGAGTATGAAAAGATAAGGTGACAGGATATCGCCTTGTCTTACACCAGTGGTGGTCCTGAACTCTTCTGACTTATAGTTTGCTGTCCTTACATAATTTCTGCAAGACTTGTAGAAGCTCTGTATAGCATGAATCAGAGGTGCTGGAATGTTCTTCCTTGCCAAACAGTCCCAAAGTTTGCTCCAGGGGACCCTGTCAAACGCCTTTTCCAGATCTATGAAACAAAGATGGATCTCACTCTTGTACTCAAGTGCCTTTTCACTCAGCTGTCTGAGTGTGAAGATTAGGTCTTGAGTACTTCGGTTTGCTCGGAATCCGCACTGGGCTTCATACAATTGTGGCTCAGCTAGGCATCGGAGTTTCTGCTCTAGGATTCTAGAGTAGATTTTACCAGGGACACTGAGAAGGAATATGCCTCTGTGGTTTCCACATTGTCGATTGTCACATTTTTTGAAAATCAGTCTTATGATGGCAATCTCCCAATCCTTTGGTATGGCCTTGTTGCACCACGCTGCCTGTATGACGTTGTTGCATAATATAATACAAAATACCATACTTTCATTATATAAACATGATAGATGGTTCAACAGATATATCCAGAAAGTAGCATAATACAAACATAATAACTTTTTGACGTCCAGTCTTTCAAGCCAGCTTTAACAAGTGCTGAAAGCTTGATGGCGTGTCATTTACCAGTCCTGAAAAGGACTATTCGCAGTGCCAGGCTGGATAAGATATTAGTTATATTTATGGTATCTCAATCTTCCATAATCATATAACAATACGCGACAAAGAGCCATACCTGATATCTCAGCCAATAGTATCTATATTTTTATACAAACCAATGTAATAACGTGTACTGTACATCCTAATGTTACTATAAGCCTACATAATACAATTTTAGTAATGCAATTCTACGTACCCTCTAGCCTTCAGAATACAATAAGCAGGACCCCGGTAATGCAGTTTCTGTTGCACTCGCTCCAGGTCGATATGAATTTGCAGTCTCAGCTCTCACACACTCGGTTCGCTCTTGTAAACTGCTGGATTTGTTGTGTGTGTCCTGATCTTGTTGTTGTTGTTTTTAAAAGGTGATGGGTGGAGAGCAGGAACTTAACAGCTGACCGTTATTGTCTCTTCTCGTTTCATCTTGGTCTACCCTGTTCAACCTGAAAATTGGTTATAATTGGGGTATTTAGTGTCATTTTATTCACTAAATTTGTATTAAGTTTAAAAAACTATTGTCTTTTGCAGTTGCTGGTTTTAATTTATAGTAGTATTTGTCATTTTATTTTCAGTTTTTTATTGTATATAGATAACTTTTGACATTTGAACTTGGTTTTAATTTGTATTAGTGTTTGTTTTTTTTAAAAATCTCACCTCTATATGTACTCAAATTGCGGCTGCATTGGAAAGCAACCACGTCACACTTATTTTTTTCGTCCCAAAATTGTACAAAGACGAGCAAGAAAATGGCAGATGAGCTTTACTAGTAACGAAGATCTCATCCTTTCTGTCCATCCACTTCACCTGTCACTTTCACCCGAATACCTTTAGTGGTAGCTTACTTTCGGCTTCAGTTGTGTGAGAGTTTGATTCTAATCCGATCATTCTTCATTTTAATCTCAAATTGTATATCTACCATAGCGTGTCGGTGTCTTCGATAATGCACACAATATTCCTAATTTCTCTGCAAATAGGGTAAGTAGTAATTAACCAACGATGTCCATACCTGTCTTCCATCTGCGGCTAAACTATGATACTGGATGTATCATTTCCCAATATCCATTTTGAAAATATTTGCCGAATTCGAACCTAGATTTACACATTTCGTACATTTCACCGTTACGCAATTGTGGTACGTGAGATGGCGATTTCGGAAAACATTTCCCTGACTGGTTGAGTGAAATAATTTATTGGATGATCAAAATAATTCACATGGGATTTCTAACATTATACGACAACTCCTGACTTGCAATGCAGAGTGACTCTTCCATTGCTACAAAACCAGGACTGAGACAATCTTAGATTAAACTACCCTTCCCGAATTAAAAGATTGCATGTGTTTTTTACAGGAGATGTTTCTTTAATAATGTGTAGTGCATTATGAGGTTGCTAAAACATTTCAAAGCATTACATTTACTGCATGTTAGAATATGCTTGTGGATTAATTATCTTATCTTTCTATTCTCAAAGACGTGGGATTGAATACGGTCTAGAATTAAATACAGTTTATTCTCAAAGAACATTTACATAACGATTTGGTGATACACTCTCCATACACTCCAAGCTAAATAAACCTTATATATTCTCAATATTATAAAAAAAATTAAACACTATTTAAAATGGATTGTTTGTCTCCAAACACTCTAAGAATGGTAAATGTAAATTTCCTACTGTCAACATTAACATTCTTGCTTGTGTCGTCGATGGTTCGAGATTGATAAAGAGATAGCCATATTTGAAAGAAGTCGTGTATATTTAAAATATCGTATTTTATACAAGACCCAAGCTAACAAGTTGTTCTTGTAAGTGGGAAGATAACGTCAAGAGATGGACAGGAAAGAGTCTATCAGAGTATACCATCAAGACAAGAGACATAAAACGCTGGAGATCCATTGTCTTGATCGAGAAATCCCAACAATGTAAAAGTACAAATTAAAATAACAGAAAATAAAGGTGCTCTTGTGATGGACAATCGAATGTTTACAACCAACATTGTTTTTCCAAAAGTATCTGAATAATTATAATTGCAGTTAGGTATAGGTGCTTTTGAGTTTAATTCCCGTGATATGACTGGTTTTTACTCTAGTATATATACAGTTTTCCAGATCATTCTGTCATTCTTTACGTTCGTAACGCTACCAAAAATAGTAACACTCTCCAAAGAAAAGTGCGCAAAGGTTGGTGTGCATGCGCCATGTGAAAGTCGTGTTTCAGCCTGCCTGTATAAAGTGATTAATTTTAAATATTCTATATCTAACTTATTAATGGGCCGATTTTTATTATTTCAAGTGATATTTAAACTGCTAATTTATTACTATCGTTCTATATCTTTTTTGTTTAGTTATTACCTGGCATTTAAATCTATGCAGTCTTTAATTGGCTAAATCGGGACTTACCCTGATCTAGAAATATCACTAAAACCTATTTTTCTCTTTAAATGAATTACTATTATGGCGCCGTCTTAGTACCTACTTATTAAGTATTATCCCAGATAGTATAATAGTTATATATTTCCCTGTATATATCGTTATTCTTTAAGAAATAAAATAACTCCTTCCTTTGAATTACACAGAATAGGCCTTTTCTGTCCAACCTAAAAAGTTTCTTTTTACATACTAGAAAAGGAGCGTCATGATTGGTTATTTATTTGGTCTGTTTATCCTATAGTGAGCGCGGTAAATATGACCGTGTTGTCAAGACAGATTCAAAAATACGACACGTACTGAATAAAAAATGTTGCTAACAATCTGCTTTAGATATTGAGACATCTACTAGGGATAAATATTAAGTCCTGCGTGGTCTTTAAAATGGAGTACAATTTCGATTTCACACCTTTACGGGAAAAAAAAAATCTGGTGGGGACACGTTTAGTTTCACTAAGCAATTCTATATATGTTTAATTTCATGTGTGTCTATTGTCTCAAAACACGGGGTAACTGGTTCACTAACACATTTCTACTTATGGGTAATTTCATGTGTGTCTATTGTCTCAAAACACGTGGTCACTGGTTCAGCGTAGCCACTTTTGTCTGTTGATTATCCGCTTCTTTACTTCCAAGAAAGGTAGATGTGGATACTTTTATATTGCCTATACATTTATTGTCTATTTGCCTTGTCGCGGTTTACCTCGTTCTGGGCTGTCAAATCTTTGATGAGGAGCACTTTTCAACGCTTACGAAACATTTAGTCGTGCAAATCTGCGACATTTTTAATTTTTATTGTATTGCCTGTCTTTCCAATTTACAAAAAAAAAAAAAAAAAAGCTTGTGCAGTTGACATGGAATACAAGGAGAGTACATTGTATAGTACACATGAACACTCGCGCGTACTCACACTTTCATTTGCATATTTAAACAAGTTAACATTTTTAAATATTAATAAATTAATTAATAAAGGGCTAAGATTTTAAATACATTAATAGAGTAAAAATGGACTAAATAAAGTTAAGTAAACTACCAGGAGCAAAAAATTGTGTATTAATTTGTTCATAACAGGTGTTTGTTTAAAAACATTTGAATATGCATAAATATATATCACATTAAAATAAACATTTAACATAAGAAACCCTCTTTTGAAGCATTTTTTTATATTCTCAACAAAATTAGAGAAGAACGCCACGTGAGAGCCATGACACAAGCGGGTCCTCTGCCATAAAATGTCAAGGACAATCAGATGATCACAGTATAGGGTATAATATTTCTAAAGAGTGACTGGCATGTGAATCTGTTCTTTTTTAAATGTTATTATCAACACTTATATTTACTGGAGAAACATGAGATATGTATCAGAAGAAGTATCAATTAAATCAATCTGACATTTGACAAATACGATGTAATTTTTTTTTTTTTTTTTTGCATTAACCAAATTCTAAAATGGCTAATAAAGTCAACGTTACAAGAGAGACTAAAAATTGCACTCTATCAGTGTACGAAGGGTTTTTATGAGTGTAGTAGTCAGTAGTAGTTACTGAAAGTTCTTCTGAAGAATTTTGTCTGACAAGAATATAGTCCCAGTGTCAGAGAAGAGCACTGGTATCACAGGATAGACACGGCTGTGAAGGTCTCTACTTCAGGTAGTATTCAGGGTAAAGTCAGATCCTAAGTGGCGATTTTGGTTTGTAACTAACCGGTGATAATTTAATAATTTAGTAAAACTAAAAAATTCAACATTATAAATGTGACAAGTCTGAGAGTTACAATTAATTAATCATTATTTATTTACATCTATTTTGTTGGACTTTCGTGTGCAATGATTGAATGATGAAATAATCAATTTAAGAAGTCCTTTTCTGGAATCTTCAGAATACATAAAATGTTCAGACAACTATTCTTTTATTTCTAAAGTTATATCTTGTCTCGACTAGTATTGCAGAACTGTTTTTCTCATCCCTACACTTGTCACTTTCAATTTGACACCTCACAGTAGATGGTGGAATTTTCCACATCAATTACTTAACACGTGAATGGTGTCCTCTGGGATTGTGCACAGCAGTGTCACTTTCAAGTTCAAGTTCTCTTTTCCAAATGTTTTTGCGTCTGTTTCTATTTTTGTGTGACTGCCTTTGTTTCTTTATGTCTGCCTCTATTTCCTTTACGCAAGATTATTTCATAAACCAAACGTCTTGTAACGCGGTTAACTCATTTCTAGGCTTTGTGGGGTCGCTAGCTCTCCTGTTAGAGCTGTAGAGTATTGATTGAACTGATATAATTTAAACACCATTACACAAAACTTGACCATGATAACTGATAGAGACAAGGCGTTAGGAATTATAGTTAGACTACAGCGCGACACACTAAAGACGACTTATCAATGGAAACGTACGATTACCTGTGATTTAGTCACCGCAGATTACAACGTCCTCGTTGTTCTCTATGTTTCAGAGTCACACAATGAGACTAAATGTGTGAGTTGAGAGACTGTTATATTTGAGTTGGGACTCGATGTATTTTAATGCCCATTCAAGCCACTATGCAATGAAAGGTCCTCTTGTCACCTCGTTATAATGTTTGGTGGAGAGAGTTGTTAGGGACTTATGGTAATTTTCAGGCTTTCAAGGGGACATGCCAAACACACCGTCTCAACTTTAGCTTAGGCAGCACATAGTGCCGGTCAAAAATACAACAAGTGTTTTTTATCCAATATATGTTCATTAAGGGAAACTCGTGCTATAGATATTTACTGACATGTGTTGAACCTAGCGTGCCTATATTTATCCCATATAAAATGTAAATTAATTATTTCTACAAAACTCACAAACAACAGCAAATCTTTCTTCAAATGTTGAAAAAGCGGGTGACATTCTTCTTTGCGGCAAAAGAATTACACAAATCTGTATAAAATAAATATTTAATATTTTAAAAGTTATAACTAACTTTCCCAATTATATTACTCCCTTTGTAGTAAAAATTACGTCCCTTAGATAAAACGCCAAAATGTATCAACGTTTTAGAATGATGGAAATAGCAATGCGATGGTAGTGCAACATTGATAAGAGTTCCCGACGTGAATGTCTAGTTGTGTAGCGAATACAGAAAGTTAGTTAAAAGTCAATGTCTTTGCATACTTGTTGCATATGTGGGTACTGACACCCCCGCCTTTCTTTTTCTCCAATGCGTATGGAATCGATACTTGCCGAGTTTGTATATGTAACCTTCAAGCACTTCAAGGGAGGTAACCAGTGTTGCCACTCAAGTTCTAGAGATAAACCCAGATGCTCTTCTTAAAAAACCCAGAAATACCCAGAATATTTTATGCCTCAAATACACGGGATAGGCGATGCTTACATAATCTTTTATGTGCATCTTTAGCACAACTAATCTGTGTGCTACCAATTTTTATGTATTTCTTCGTTTTTTTTTTTTAAATTACCAAAAATTCACAATTAAATAAAAATGATTTTAATAACACCCCAATATATGAACTCTTGAAAATGAGATATTTTAACAGTAATATACTTACATTAGCTACATTAACAAAATGTTCCTCAAATTAAATATAAAATGTTAGTTGTAACTTGTTACTGTTGAAAAATGTCACTTGTCAGAGACTCGGCATCCATGTCGACAACTTCTCCTTCGTCAAGATCATATGCATGAATTCACAATGTGGAATCTTGATTGTGAAGTTCCAAAATCTTTGCATATCTCTGCCGACAACGTCCTTCACGCACATCTTCAACCACCCTTTTACTAGGATTAAACTTATGACAAACTCCGTCTTTGGCAACTGCTTGCTTGGCTAGTATTCGATTGGAAACTGTTTCACACAAAAGCTTGTTGGTTTGTTTAGTTTTAACTAAGTTAACCTTCGAAAACTCTCTTTCGATGCATGCTGAGGAGTGAGGTAGTGCCATAAGCGTGCACATGAGGTCAGCCAAAACATCAAATTTCTTCTGGTTATTAGCATCTGTTACTTGTTGCAGTCCCAGCCAGAATGCGGGCGGATCCTCACCCGCTAGATGTCCAAGATCTTTTCGGTACGATGCCAGTTCTCGCCATTGATCAGACAGACGATCAAGGCTCTCTTCTTAAACAACTGTTGGGAACTGCGCTGCTAATGGAATGTCAGAAGGTTTGTTGATATCGAGAGCTTGCTTTGGATCCAACAGCTGCATTTGCGCCAGAACACTGTTTTGTTCAAGTGGGAACCTGCGTCGTATTTGAGTACAAAGTTCAATCAGGTATGCCAATGCATCCTTGCGAAACTGGACTTCTTTATCTCGTAACGGTTGTCGCATTAACTGCGCTTCACATCGTCCACCCAGCTCAATGTAATTTAGTTTCTTGTGCACCTGTACATCCGAAGGATCAATGTCGGCAAGAGTGCGATGCTCATGCTGCAATACTTCCTGCCTAATAAACATACTGAGAAGAAAACGATACTCTCTTGTTACACTCGTGTACACTTTGTGAAGACGGAAGTTCTCGGACTGGAATTCCATGTTCATGACGTTAACTTTACCCAGTAAGTAGCCGACAAATAGAAGCATGTGCTTCGTGCCATCAGTGTTCATCGTCTGCAGGATTTGCCCCGCACCGTCGACGTTGTCCACTGAAGCTTCGGATTCGAAATACAAGTGCAGAGCATCCCATAGCTCAAGGGTCCTCTCAATGACTGCTTCACGGGACAGCCAGCGTGTTTCACACAGCTTCAACAATTTATGTTTCTGGGCCTGAACTACATCTTGTATTAACTGGAACTGGAGATTTCTTTTACTACTACGCGAAAAATAGAAGCAGACATTCTTTATGAAAATTTCAAGCCAGGATGTTAGGTGGTTGCTGGCAGCATTTGCACAAAGGGCAAATGAATGACAAACACAGCCGAGAACAAAGACATGTGGAATCTCTTTCTTCAGATGTGCCTGTAAATCACTTGCAGTCCCCATCATAGTGGCACAGTTGTCTGCAGCAAAACCAATGACGTTACTAAACGGGATTTCATGCGTGCTCAACAATTTCTTAACAGCTGTAAACATGCCAAGACCAGTCCATCCTCCACCTCAATGAGGTCTAACAGTGAATCAACTACTTTTTTTTGTTTTTGTGTCACAGAATCGCACAACAACTGCCAACGTCTGGTTCGTAGAAATATCAGTACTCTCATCAACGATTATAGAAAATTTCTGATTTCTGCAAATGTTTATAACTTCAAGCCGCGCAAAATGAGCAATGCCGTACTGCATCACATAGGCAGCCTTGGTGCGCTTCAGTGACATATTTTGAGCAATTGTGCTGTCTGGAAATATCTGCTTGCAACATTCAATCAAATGATCAGCTTGCGAAAACGGAGTATTATGTTCTGCAATGAAAGCCGACAACACTATCTCCGCTTTAGCAATTTTGTCTTGGAGACAGGGCTCTTTTGGTTTGATGAAAAACTTGTTAATGTTCAGAGTTTTGCATTTGGCTTCGAAGTTTTTCATGTGCTTCTGTGTGCTTTTGTGTGTCAATAAAGCTGTTTTGTTGGCATTAGTTAATGTACAGGAACAGACCGTACAAATCGCAGCATAGCGGTTACCAGAGTCCGGCTTTATCCAATCCTTCAGTTCGCTGTCTGTTAGCCATTCCGCACAAAAAGCCTGCTGATACCATAGATTCACTTTTTACGCGGTGGCGTGTGTGTCGTAATGCTGCTACAACTACCAAGCGTACCTTCATCATTGCTCATTTTATAATCTAATAACAAAAAAAAAAAACCAATATGCTGTTTATCTGCTTAAGTCTAATAATGTAAAAAGAAGACTTTAAAACATATCACAAAAATGACTGAGTATTGCAGATGACAGCCATTAACAGAATAACAGGAATAAGATAGCTGATGTAAACGAGTAAAAAAACAACGTCATTGATGTGGATAAAAACAAGAATTAAATTTAAGTGGAATAAAAAATATATAGCACATAATGTTTTACATTTAATTATAATATACATATAATGTATAATGCTCAGTGCACAGAATATACATACATTGTAAATGTCAATTGTCAAATATACCCAGATTAATGCAGATTTTGAAAAAAATTACCCAGATCCCAGACGGAAGCCCAAAAACCCAGATCTAGTAAAAAATACCCAGCTGTGGCATCACTGGAGGTAACTAACAATCATTTCTGTGACTGCCAAAATACAAAAAACCATATGTGTTGCAAGAAAGTGTTATATATCTCTCAACTTGATTAAACTGAATATTGAACCTAATCTTGCGCCTTGCCTCCCCCTTCTCCTTTCCACCCCTAAAATAAATTTTAAAAAATAAAAGGCAACCACAGCTGAAGTTTGAAAGATGTGTACAAGAGAGACATGATGAGATAAGTCCAGGATTCTGGGAGGACGAATTTGCCGATCGTAGCAAGATTACTACTAAGATTATACGAAAAGAGGCTCTTACAACATCCGGTGGAAATAGCCATTTAACGAAATGGGTTCAGTTCAAAACGTTAGCCGATAAGCCAAAAGAGTGACCGATGCTATTAAATGTCAAGGACGATCAAATGATCACAGCACAGTATACGATATAATATTTCTACAAAGTGACTGACAAGTGAATCCCTGCTTTTTAAAATGTTATTATCAGCACTCATACCCACTGAATATATGTAACATGCGTGTCAAAAGAAGGAGTAATAACTGCCATATGACAATTGACAAATACGTTGTATTTTTTTTTTTTTTTGTTCTAACAAACAAAACAAAGTAAACTAAATTCTAAAATGACCTATAAACTCAACGTTACCAGAGAGAGAAAAAATTATGCCCGCCACGATGTCATGTGATCTGCGTGTGTGCTGTTGTGTTAATGTGACTGTCACGAATTTCCTCCCTTTTCCTTCCGCCGTAGTGGTCCAACAGTGACCAAAATCTAGAGCAGGGGTCGGCAAACTATGGCACGCGTGCCAAGCGTGGCACGTGGAACGATTTTCAATGGCACGCTGAGTGAATTAAAATACTGTACAGTAGATGATCTCATTTTTTTTTTTTAAATTGAATTTTTAATTAAATAGAAGCATATAATTATTTTAAAGCTTTTATCTGCTTTTCATCAGAAACGATAACCACTAACACAGAAGATGAAACAAATGAAGATGAAGATAACATAAAGATGGAAGAACTGAAGGCAGCACTGGAGAAAATCAAGATGGGCAAAGCAGCAGGGCATGCTGGTATAACACCAGAAATGGTTAAGTACATGGGAGCATCAGGCGACCTATTACTCTTAAGGGTCCTACAGGCAGCATGGTGCAACAAGACCATACCAAAGGATTGGGAGATTGCCATCATAACACCAATTTTCAAAAAGGGTGACAATCGACAGTGTGGAAACCATAGAGGCATATCCCTTCTCAGTGTCCCTGGTAAAATCTACTCTAGAATCCTAGAGCAGAGACTCCGACGCCTAGCTGAGCCAGAATTGGATGAGGTCCAGTGCGGATTCCGAGCAAACCGAAGTACTCAAGACCTAATCTTCACACTCAGACAGCTGAGTGAAAAGGTCCTTGAGTATAAGAGTGAGATCCATCTTTGTTTCATAGATCTGGAAAAGGCGTTTGACAGGGTCCCCTGGAGCAAACTTTGGGACTGTTTGGCAAGGAAGAATATTCCAGCACCTCTGATTCATGCTATACAGAGCTTCTACAAGTCTTGCAGAAATTATGTGAGGACAGCAAACCATAAGTCAGAAGAGTTCAGAACCACCACTGGTGTAAGACAAGGTGATATCCTATCACCTTACCTCTTCTTACTCCTTATGGACGATGTCATCAAGGCATGTAAGGAGAGAACAAGAAAGTATTCAGTGGGATACTGGAAGATGAGACAGGTCTATATTTCGGAGCTGGCATTTGCTGATGATGTTGCCCTGATTGCTAAATCAGAGGCACATCTCCAATCCAACCTGCAAGTCTGGAAGGAAGAGCTGGAGAAGAGAGGGATGGTCATAAGCAGCTCTAAAACAAAATCCATGGTGATATCACGAGAAGAAAGAAGACATCAGATTAAGCTGGGAGAACAGGTCCTGGAGCAGGTCGACCACTTTAAATACCTCGGAGCTATTATAGACCGAAAGGGAGGCATCAAAGAAGAGTTGGCCACTCGAAAAGCAGCAGCTGGGAGACTTTTTCAGGCCATAAATCGAGGATTCCTCAGCAAGAGAGAGGTTGGTAAGAAAACGAAGATGGCTGTATACCGCTCCACCTATGTCCCAGTCTTGACATATGGATGCGAGTCATGGGCAATGACTACAACCCATAAAAGCCAGATCCAAACCTCAGAAATGAGGTATCTGAGGAAGGTGGTTGAAGTAACAAGAAAAGACATGGTACGCAACCAGACGATACGTCAAGGCCTTAAATCCTAGCCCCTGCAGACCCAAGTAGAACAGTCCCAACTAAGATGGTTTGGCCATGTCTGCAGAATGGGAGAAGATCGGATACCACGACAAGCATGGGAAACAAAGAGCCAAGGATCCAGACCCCGAGGACGACCCAGAGTCCGCCGGGAGGACAACATTAGACAATTTCTGAAGGACCGAGGACTAGAATGGAACCAGGCCAGGAGGAAGACAGCCGATAGGATAGTCTGGCGCTCTCTCTTCCAAACCTCTACACCTCACGGTAGAAGGGGAACGACTAAGTAAGTAAGTAAGTTATCTGCTTTTACAACCCTTCAAAACGAAAGCTTTTAGACATTGGAGGTAAGAATGTGCGATCTGATGCAAACTAAAGGCCCGATCATGCTATACTGCACGTAAGTCTTTGTTTTTACCGACCGTTTCCAAGAACAAACATTCTTCAACGAATTTCAAGGGGAGTGGTTAAACTTTGCGGCGCCCGCTAGTCTGGCGTCTACCTGCTACCGTAATTTGCAGGATGAGATTCTTGAAAAGAATCCCAAGTAAATTTTGTCGGGAAGCTGAGACATAATATCATAATTACGCAATAGTGTCTGGCTAGCGCCTGGACGAGCGAATTTATTTCGTTTTCGCTCGCAGTTTTTGACTCCCAGTGTGAATTTGGAGCATCAATGACTGACCTCGACGAAGTTATATTTCCGTCCTATCCTTCCCCTCTCTCCCGACCACCACCATCTCTACAGTTCTCTCGGCTGTCGCATACTCATGCCCGTACAGTCCGTTGACCACAGCACAAAAGTTGATGCTGTTATTAAGTAATACGGTGCCGTTAAAATGACTCAAAAAAGACAAAAACTTGATATACGCTCGTTTCAAGACTTTTGGCCAACGAATATGAATTCATACAACAAAAGGATCGTGCTGTTTGTGCTTTATGTTATGAAAGTGTCGTGTGCCGTACGTCAAGTGTACAAAGACACTATCAAACCAAACATCAGTCCATGTTTAAAAACTCTGAGGAGAAAAGTGAAGTCATAAAAATGTCTGTTTCTGGCTACAAAAAACAAAGTAGTATTTTTAATCAAGTAATTGGAACCAAAAATAAAGCTACCGAATGTAGTTACAAAATTGCACAGTGTGTGGCTTCGAAGGGCAAACATTTCACAGATGGAAAATACATCAGAGAAACTTTTTTGAGCAGTGCTGAAATTTTGTTTAGTGATTTACCAAATAAAGAAACAATACTGTCTCGGATTCCAGAAATACCGGCTTCTGCGAGATCAATCGAGAGGCGCATAACTCATATGGCTGAAAATGTAACCGTAAAACAAACAACCGGGTTACAACAAGCTGTTGTATTTAGTGTCGCTCTTGGCGAAAGTGTCGATGTGAATGACGTGGCGTGCCCAGATATAGTTGCGCGATATTGTGACAACGACCGTATTTATGAAGAACTATGCTGCTTGATACCTTTTGATGGTACAGCCAAGAAAGAGGACATTATAACTGCATTTGTAAGCTATTTTGAAAATCAGAACATTAACATGAATAAAATATTCTGTGTTACTACTGATGCCGCCCCTGCATTTGTCGGAAAGAACAAAGGATTTGTTAAACTTCTTGAGGATCGTATTGGACGTCAAGTATTGAGCTTCCATTGCATTATACACCAGGAGAGTTTGTGTGCAAAGATTTCGTCACTATCCTTGAACTCTGTAATGGAAACTGTTGTCAAGATAGTTAACTTCATAGTTTCTCGCTCTTCATTGACCCACAGGCAATTCAAGTCTCTTCTACAAGAAATGGAGAGCGCATATGCGGACCTTCCGCTGTACAGCAATGTTCGTTGGCTTAGTCGAGGTAATGTTTTGAACAGATTTGTATCATGTCTAGAAGCAATCAAGGTGTTTCTTGATGAAAAAGAACATTTCCCGGAATTGAATGATGAGGACTGGCTGTGCAAGCTGATGTTTCTAGCTGACATAATTACAAATTTGAATGAATTAAACTTGCATTTACAAGAGCAGGGTCAAACAGTACTTGATCTTTTTGAGCACTGGAAAGGATTTGAGTCAAAATTTGACATATTTTGCAGAGATATTACCACTAACACATACAAGTACTTTCCAAACGTAAAGGCTCATTCAAATCGATTTACTGTCAACAAAGATGAGCTTCAGAAGTACGTTGAAGCGCTCAAAGGAGAGTATGCTAAACGAGGTCAAGACTTCAAAATTCACGGGCCCACATTTTCTTACCTCATCAAGCCCGACTTAATTGATCATACTAACATCCCATTTGACCTATCTCTTTTCGAGTGGATGGATGTTGACAATTTTGAAATGCAACACATCAAATTCAAGGCATCAGAGTTATGGACGATAAAATTTGTAGAATTGCGAAAAACTCTTGAAGGAAGCTGCTTGGAAAAGTCAGCTGCCATCCTCAACTGCTGGACATCCCTGCCTGAAGCGTTTACCTGTTTGAAGAAAGTTGCATTTGCTCTACTTTCGGCTTTTGGGTCAACTTATACATGTGAACAAATTTTCTCACACATGAAAGCTGTTTTAAGTCCACAGAGAAGTCGCCTAACACCTGTGCATTCAGAAGCCTATGTGAAGCTGAAATTGACAAAATACACACCTGATATTGAACAATTAACCAAGGAGAAGCAAGGACACGGGTCGCATTAATTGATTAATGACTCAGTTCAATAATAATTAATGATTACTCATATTAAAATTTTAATAACGTGTTTTATGTTTGGTTTTTTTATTGTTTTGTTCTTCAAACTATTGGACTTTCTGTCTTAACAAAATATACATATGGCAATTTTATTATAAAATTTCAAACTAATGTGTTCAGAACTTAAATTTTGCAAAACATAATATTTGTATTAATATTTGTTCCTATTTATATTAAAATATTTAATAATCTACAAAGAATAGAATAGTTATTTAATGTATCGGAAACATGTTAATACAAGATCATTTTTAAATTGTTTCAATAATTGTTGTATATAAAAATATGGTGGTTTTAGGTTGGCACGCTGAGTGACTTTGCAACATTACTTCGGCACGACACTACTAAAAGTTTGCCGACCCCTGTTCTAGAGTATGAGTTTGTCCAACGATCAATGAGCACTTGCAACAGTTACGGGCTGAATGAATGCAGATAAATACTGTAGACATCTCGCAAGGTTTATTTACACCTTACAAACGAGTGGCTCCACATTGATAGAATTCGTAGTTATACACTGTCCAAAGGGTCAACTCTATTGGGCCATAATACCAAGCCCGTTACACTACAACAGTAACGGTGCATTCAACACTTCTCTATAAAGTCGACAGAGTTATGGTCCGCGACATAATTATATGATTTCTCAATATTCTCAGAATACTCATGTACTTTATAAGAATCTCAAGGCATCAATGGGCACAAACACTTTCCTTATACACAAGTATAATGACAGACATTGCGGCAGCAAGAGAACTCACATATAACGCAGCCTGTCCGGCTCTGCACGCGCAATTACGTAATACTATATTCTTCGTCATTCTAAGCTTAGCAACCCTCTTGTTGAGTATTTAATGAACACATTGTGGTGTGCAAAAGAGGTGAAACACTTACATTCATAGTATATAATTATAATCATGACATAAAATACGATGAAAAGTACAAAAACCATCATTAGAACCTACATTATATAATATATATAATGCCCAATTATCAAGCAACAAACCTGTGTTATTTTTTGTTCCATCTCAGACAAGAAATCGGAGATAACAACAGCCATATTAGTGATACGACAACTGACTGTGGCCATCTCAGACAGGAAATCGGAGATAACAACAGCCGTATTAGTGATAAGACAACTGACTGTGGCCATCTCAGACAAGAAATCGGAGATAACAACAGCCGTATTAGTGATAAGACAACTGACTGTGGCCATCTCCGCTTTGTTTACGTATTAATCTGGTTGCTCCCATTCATTGTCATTGTCTTCTTATAAACATCTGGTATCACTACACGAAGTTAATAATCGTAAGTGAAGGCCAATATTTACCCACATGTGTCTAATTTCACAAAGGAGGGTCAATTAAACCCAGAAATGACTTGAAATAAATGAAGAGAGTGTAAACAATGAATCTAAAATCACAACTACAGTCAGAAGGGCGAAAAAAGAAAGGGAAGAGCACAGAATGAATTCACGAATGGCTCAGGAAAATGTAAAGAATGAGTTGATTTCGTCACAGATATGTGGACTTAAGTCTCAACCTTCCTTGTAGAGCTGAATGATAGAACTGAAACTGGTTAAACAACATTACACAAAACTAGACCAGGATAATGGTTAGGGGACTTGGCGTTAGAATTTATGGTTAGTATGTAACAAGCCGTAGTAAAAGCTAATTGGACTACTTTCTAATGGAAACATGTAAACGGTTACGTGTAATTCAACCACTGCGGATTTTACGTTTTCCTTGTTCTCTGTTTCAGAGCCACACAATGAGACTAAATGTGTGAGATGACAGACTGATGGACTCGATGTATTTTAAAGTCCATTCAAGTCACTATGCATCTTTTGGCCGAATACCATCACCAACAGGGCCGGCCCTAGGAATTTTGCCGCCCGGTGCAATACCATACCTTGCCGCCCCAGCGCAACCTCAAATTAACGTTTGAAATTTTTAAAGCCATTATGTTAAGCAAGCTTCAACATTAATTTTATGACCATTAGCCTAATTTTAAATAGTACCATTAATAATAATGCATTGATAAATTTTCATAAAATTTTCATAAATTTTCATAAGAGTTTAAGAAAATCTGGATGAAACAATTAAGAAAATTCCAAAGAAAGATCCAGAAATCGCCGGAATCTTTGAGGCAACTGTTGGAGGAAAATTCGCAGCGCTCAACTTTTTGGAGGATGATATCAACTCAATCACAGAGAACATGAAAGACGTGCTCATTGAATCAGCAACATAAATACTTGGTAAAAGAAAGAAAATAAACAAACCATGGGTTACAGATCTGCCATCAATGGTACCTATACCTTGTAGCGGTATGGCAGCTTGCGTACCCTGACAATCCCCAGAGCTATGCCAGTGGGAGTTTTACTCCTGGTAGGTTCAACCAAGCTGGACTGGTCTGTGTGGGTAGGGGTCAGACAAAAGCTGGTACCCTGGTCCTCCAGGTTGGGGGTTTTAGCATAGGGCTGACACCCCTGTCTATGTAAAAAAAATAATGAAGTTACGGAAATAACATCAAATGAACAAACTTTGCTGCGAAATGGACATTCGGAGTCTGTGGCTCGTATGACTGTCAGTGGTGAAAGCCGAAAGGAAGCCACTGACATGAAAACGGATGTCCTGACCGCAAAACAGGATACAAGAATAGGATTTTGGAATGTCAGGACAATGTACGAGACAGGTAAACTAAGACAGGTCACGGCAGAAATGAGAAACTATAGGTTACACATCCTGGGGATAAGCGAGAGCAGATGGACAGGGGCAGGAAAAGTTAAAACAGCAACAGGAGAAACAGTACTTTACTCTGGAAGAGAGGATGGACAGCACAGTGAAGGCGTAGCCATTATTCTACAGAAAGGGATAGAAAGGACATTACTGGAATGGAAACCCATCAACAACAGACTGATACGATTGAGATTGAGAGGGAGATTCACCAACACTACAATAATACAATGCTTTGCACCAACGAATGATAGCGATGAGGAGGTCAAGGATGAATTCTATCAACAACTGCAGAAAGAAATGGAGGACACACCTAGATATGATCTTGTTATAGTAATGGGAGACCTCAATGCGTAAGTTGGTACACACAATACATATAATGAAAGAACAATGGGGAAATGCGGCAGCGGAATAGCAAACGAAAATGGGGATAAGCTAATAAGTTTCTGTAGCATTAACAACCTGGTCATTGGAGGAACACTTTTCCCACATAAGGAAATTCACAAGTTAACATGGGAATCACCAAATGGTCGGGACAGAAACCAGATAGACCACTTCATGGTTAACGGTAGATGGAGACATGCATTACAAGATGTGAAGGTAAGAAGAGGTGCAGATGTGGGAAGCGATCACCATTTAGTAGTAGCAAAACTGAAAGTGAAACTAAGAAGGGCTGGACCAACTGTAACTACACAGAAAAGGTTTGACATCAGCAAATTGAAGGACCCCCTTACCAGAAAAGCTTTTGCGGCCGACATTAAGAAACGATATCAATTTGCCAAAAGCCAGGAAAAGACATTGACTGATGATATAGACCAGAATTTCAACACCATTTCAACAATATATAAGGAAAGTAGCAAATCATGCTTAGGATTCCAGGAAATGAAGAAGCAAGACTGGATAACACCAGAAACACTAAACACCATAAAGATGAGAAAGGAAATGAAAAGAAAGAAAACAGAAGCGAAGTCCCCCAGGTTAAAGCAACTATATAGCGAACAGTACAGTCAACTGGACAGGGAAGTTAAACGCCAAACCCGAGCCAACAAAAGGAATTTCCTAGACGATCTTGCAAAACAGGCAGAAGAGGCAGCACTGAGAAATGAACAAAGCACAGTATACAAAATAACTAAATTCATCGGCGGAAAACAAGGTGCAAACAATATTACATTAGTAAGAGATAAGCAAGGAAATCTCATCAAGACAGCAGAGGGACAGGAAACAAGATGGGCAGAGCACTTCAGAGAAACTCTGAACAAGGAAATACCAGAGACACAATTCAATGTTCCTGAGGCTGAAAACGATCTAGATGTAAATACAGACATTCCACGAAAAGAAGAAATCATCACAGCAATCAAAGGGTTAAAGAACGGTAAAGCTCCGGGCCATTATAACTTAAATGCAGAGCTATTTAAGACAGACCCTGAGCTAGCAGCAGAACTATTAGAACCACTATTTGCACAAGTGTGGAAAACGGGGACAACACCATCAGAGTGGAACAAAGGAATAATTGTCAAATTGCCCAAGAAAGGAGATCTTTCAGACTGCAATAATTGGATAGGAATCACTCTTCTCTCAGTTCCCAGCAAAATACTAGGCAGGATAATTATACAGAGAATTTCAAAGGCAGTAGACTACAAACTGAGGAAAGAACAAGCAGGATTTAGAAAGAACAGAAGATGTGTAGACCATATATTCACTCTCAGGAACATTATAGAGCAGTGCTCAGAATGGCAAAGACAGCTTTACATAAATTTTGTTGATTTTGAAAAGGCTTTTGACAGCATACATAGGGACAGTTTATGGAAAATACTGAGGGCTTATGGAATTCCAAGCTGCATAGTGTCAATCATAAAAAGCCTCTATGCCAACTTTACGTGTAGTGTTGGGCAGAGCAACCTAACCTTCGAGGTGAAGACAGGAGTACGACAGGGATGCCCCTTATCAACCACTCTATTTTTAACAGTCATAGACTGGGTGATGCGCCAGACAACAGAGGGCAGTCCAAGAGGAATAAGATGGACTACATTTTCAACATTGGAAGATCTGGAATATGCAGATGACATTGCTTTGCTGGCACATTCACATCAACACATCCAGGAAAAAACGGATAGACTTAATAAATTTAGCCAGCAGGTGGGCTTGAACATCAATTTAAAGAAGTCTGAGGTCATGACGCTCAATGTGAGCAACCCTGAGTCCATATCAGTAAGGAATCAGCAACTGGTACAGACAGATACCTTCACATACCTAGGAAGCATAGTAACACCAGACGGTGGGGCAGGCAAAGACATCAACATCAGAATGAATAAGGCAAGAACAGCCTTCTTTAGCCTAAATAACATCTGGAAGTCCTCCCAATACAGCACAATCACAAAATTAAGATTATACCAGAGTTGCGTGCTTTCTGTGCTTCTCTATTTTGCGGAATGCTGGAGAGTCACAGAGAAGGAAATGTCAAAATTGTTCTCTTTTCACACAACATGCCTAAGAAAAATTCACCGAATCTTTTGGCCAAATACCATCACCAACCAAGATCTGCTTACTCGTAGCAAGCAAGAGGACATGCATACCATCATAGCTGGCAGACGCTGGAGCTGGGTTGGTCATGTCCTCAGAAGAGACCCCGATGCCATCACAAGAACAGCTATGCTTTGGACCCCTGAAGGAAAGCGAAAGAGAGGCCGACCAAAAACAGCTTGGCGGAGGACTGTGGAGGCTGAGATGCAAAGAATGAACCAGAGTTGGGGCACTGTACGAAGGATGGCCACCGACCGTGCAAAGTGGAATCAATTTGTTGTTGCCCTACAAGACGCCACTAGGCGTGATGGCCACTGACTGATTTGACGGTCGGTGGTTAAGGATCGAAGAAGAAGAAAGGGTTACAGATGACATTCTGAAGTTATGTGATACACGGCGGGAAATGAAAAAGGTTAAGAAAGAGGTTCTTGAAGCAGCATGGCAATACAGTATGGTGAATAAAAATATTAGAAAGAAAATGAAACTGGCCAAAGAAAAATGGGTAGCTGATAAATGTGAGTCCATTAATACGGGGCTAATAAAAGGTAACAGCAAGGCAGCTTTTGACTCATTAAGAAGACTATCAAAACCCCAACAGCCCAGGGTAACTGTCATAGAAGATAGCAATGGGGCTCTGCTCAATGAAAAAACAGCTGTAATGAGAAGATGGACAGAATATTGTAAAAAATTATATAACTGTAAACTCGACACTGACTATAGCATATAAAACAACATTAAGTGCGAAAACAGGGATTTCGGAAATGCAGCAATATTACGGGAAGAAGTGGAAGAGGCTAAATGTTCGATGAAAGGAGGGAAGTCACCGGGTGTGGATAATATCCCAGCAGAGCTCTTGAAATATGGAGGACCAGATATAGTAAAAATCATGACAACAATTTGCCAGAAGATATGGAGTACAAAAAAATGGCCAAAAGAGTGAACCGCTAGTAATACTGCTTGCAAAGAAAGGAAATCTAAAAATGTGCAAGAACTACAGAACCATTAGCCTTATTAGTCATCCAGGTAAGGTGATGTTAAGGATACTTTTGAACAGAATAAAACGGAAATCAGAAGAAATCTTGTCTGAGGAACAGGCTGGCTTTAGACCAAAGAGAAGTACCTCAGAACAAATCTTCAATATTAGATTATTGATCGAAAAACATCTCCAGCATCAACACGATTTATAGCATAACTTCATCGATTTCACAAAAGCCTTCGATCGAGTCTGGCATGAAGGCTTATGGCAAATAATGAGAAAATTCAATTTTGATACTAACATCATAGATATCATTGAAGCACTATACAAGGACGCAAGCAGTGCTGTTTTTGCAAGCAATGACATTGAAGAATTTTTCAAAACAACTGTAGGAGTTCGCCAGGGATGTACCCTGTCCCCAGTGCTCTTTAGTACGAGTATATACCTAGAACATATTATGCAGGAGGCTCTCTACGATTATAAAACAACCATATCGATTGGAGGCCGACCTCTTTGCAATCTAATTTTTGCTGATGATATTGATCTTATAGCTGGAACAGAATCAGAACTTCAAGACCTTACCTCTAGACTGGAGAAAGTAACAAGAACGTATGGAATGGAAATTAATATAGAAAAAAGCAAGATATTGGTGAATAGCCATAAGAAACATGTTCCGACCAACATTACGTTAAATGGACAAACGTTAGAAGAAGTTAACACCTTTAAATATCTCGGGTCCACTATATGTAGTGATGGAAGATCAAGTAAAGAAATCAAGACAAGACTTGAGATGGCCTCAGCTGCCATGACAAGGTTGAATGTGATCTGGAAAAGTAACTTCAGTTTTCCTGTGAAGATCAAATTATACAAATCACTTGTATTATCTATTCTCTTGTATGGGTGTGAGGGCTGGACACTCACTGCAGATACGGAGCGAAGGATTCAGGCTTTCGAGTATAAATGTTATAGAAGAATTTTGCACATTTGCTATAAAGAGCACAAAACAAATGTCTATGTTAGAGAGAAAATAAACACCAATGCACGCCACCAAGAACCACTTTTGTCAGTAGTGAAACGTCGAAAGCTTGCCTGGTTTGGGCATGTAACTCGTCATGACTCCCTTTCGAAAACGATCCTCCAGGGAAAAGTTGAAGGTAAACGGAGAAGAGGAAGGCAAAGAAAATCCTGGGCTGATAACATCAAAGAATGGGCAGGACACGGTTTTTCCACACTTGTACGCATTGCTGAGAGATAGAGAGCAGTGGAGGACCCTGTCTGCTGATGCTTCCACCATGGCACCCCTACGACCCATGACGGGTTACGGGTTGAGATGATGATGATTGATAAATTGATGAAAATACTGTATAGTCATAAAATAAACCATTGACTATATTAGAGACAATGATACGAAATAAATGTAGTTACATTACTTACATATAGGAGATGCTCTTGTCATGTGGAACGATGAACTGCTGAGTCACAAACACTTAACTATAGTATGTACGTGTTATAGTTTTTAGCACTATTTTCACATTATTTTAATGGATATTGTTTGAAGTATCTACTGCTTAAAAAAACACTTTTCTTGCTTTCATATTTGATAAATCAGAAATAACGTCTGCGTAGTCTAATTTTTGACAGATTTCATGTTCAATTGAAATCCTGGCAAGTCCTTCCAATCTAGTTTCGGCCACTGTTGAACGTAAATAAGTTTTAATAAGCTTCAGTTTTGAAAAACTACGCTCACCACTTACTACCGTTAGAAGCAAAGTTAGTAATATTCCAAGGCTATAGCGACATTAGGAGCAATGTTATTTTCAATAATATAATAAAGAACTTCAATTGACAGTATATTTTCTGGTACTAATTTGGATACTACTTTCAGTTCATCACATAGCTCTATGGCATCAATGTCTCTATTTTCTTGATGTGTTAAAACGCCTTCTAGGTTTTTACGTTTGTTTAAGAGCTCATTTGTCGTCTCAGATTTCAATTTAGGGATGTTAGATAAAAAGGACAAATGTGAACTGTGATGTTCCAATTGCTCGAACCTTTCTCAATAGAATTGGTTGCAACATCAATAATAAAAAAGAAAAATTCAATTTTGAATTTAGTTTTGGGATCCAAATTAGGTTCATCTCTGGCTTCATAGTCGTGTTGCTTTTTCTGCCGACGCACCCTAGTACATTCAAACGTTGGTATCAAATTAGGATCAACTTCAACTTTCTCAGCTAATGGTGTAGCATCAGCAATAAAATTTTGAAATGATTCATCATTTCTGAGATTCTTAAGGCTTTGGAGAACATTTCTCAAAGTTGTTATGGCACTAGTCAATTCCATTTTTATGCTTTGCAACAGTTTACTAGCAACATTAATTTCGTTTAAAACATAGTGCCATATAACCAGACAACATACAAATTTAAAATCTCTGAGTTTTAAGGCAAAGGGTTTCAGCTTCATGTCTCGCCATTTTGTCTACTGACTCGTCGTCAGCAATTTCTATCAATGCATCATAAAATTCCTCAATATAATATCTTAAAGGACGAATGGCCTCAATTCTAGATTCCCAGCGAGTTGTACTTAGTGGCTTGGGAGTTAGAGTTGTAATATGTTTCTTAAGGATTCCCCAACGCAGTGTTGACGCTGAGAAAAACACATACAATTTCTGAACCGTTTCAAACAATAAAACCCCTTCTCTAGATGACATCGCGGCATCATTGACCACCAAGTTGAGAGAATGAGAACAGCAAGGGATATAAAAAAGCTCTCGGGTTTATGTCACTAATATGTTGTTGAACTCCTGAATGTTTTCCTTTCATATTTGATACATTGTCATACCCGTGACCACTCATGTTTGTGATTTGAATATTCATGTCTGACAATTTTCTTAGAATGCATTCGGTTAACGCTGAGCTTGTAGTGGCTTCTACAGCAGTGAAACCAAGAAAATGCTCATGAATGTTGATATCATCTGGATTCGTATTAACAAATCTTACAATTAGTGTTAATTGTTAAATATGACTTACATCGGGAGTACAGTCTGCAACTATGCTATAATATTTAGCCTTCTCCACCATAGAAATTATTTCTTTTTTTATGGTTCCAGAGAGAAGAGCAATCAATTCATTTTGAATGTTTTTTCAAAGGTAATGTTGGGTCGATCCACGAGCTACTCTCATTAAACGTTCACACATAGCACTATCAAATCTGGCAATCAGTTCAACAAGCTTTAAATTTTTTTGTTTGTTAGGGTCATATAATTTATCAGATGTTCCACGAAATGGCAAGCATTGTTGGCTCAAGAACTGCACAACAGCCATTAGGCATTCTATTATGCTCCTCCAGGGTCGAACTTCTGAATTTAATAACTTTTGTAGCATTGAATCAATTGCCTGTACTGATTTAAGCCTGGACGATAATTCAATCCACTTTGTATGGGACTCCAAGTGGTTTTTAGATTGTTCGTGTTCATTAAGATACACATACAAATGACCCCAATCATTATAGTCATCAGTAGTGAGTGACATTTGTTGCGCACATATTCTTTTGTGTGACGCACAGATTACAGTTGGTACGCATACAAATGTAAAATGTATTTATTTGTCTGATAAAAATATATTTATCTTTGAATTCACGATTCTTGGTATAAGGGACAGAACTCAGATTAGTCGATGTGTATTCATTCTATGAGTTATCTGTTCTTGTGTCATTCCTGAATATCGAACTCAGCGTAGGAATCTAGGTTTACGGCGATCTATTCTTTGTTTGGTTAGAAATAGATTGTTCTTGCTTCAGAATATCTATGGCCCGAATCTATGTGTATTTCTTGTCTATGTAGGACGAGTCTGTCTTATATCTTAATATCTTTGTATGTCTAAGTCGAACTATATCTTCGGTGTCGAACTCGGGGTCAAAGGTTGTTCGGCGGATGTGTCGCTAGGGGAATGTGAGAAGGTTCCGCCCTGATGGGTGCTGAGTTGTTGTAGCGGCCTGTCGCCGAAAAGTGATCTCTATATTAGTGGGGAAAGAGGTAGTCTCTTTAGACATATCATGTATTATTCACCCCAGTGTTTATTCCTACTGCTAAGGAATGACAGAATTATATTCTAGTGTATTTCTGATACCAAGGTAAAGACGCATTTCTTATGAACTTTTCCTGAGGCATTGTATTCGATGGGCAGTCGTACGGTTGTACGTTTAGATGAATATTAACCAGATGAAGATGACATTCATACCTAGCAGCATCATATTATGTGATGAAGTCAATAGTATCAATGGTAGAATCTACAAAGCAATGAGGACATTTAATGAATGATCAGCTTTGATTGCGCTTCATAGTTTGTATACTAGGTGACTGACAACTCACTGGGAGGGGAAGCCATTTGGAATCCTATATTTTTCAATCATCGAGGAGAGAACAGGGATGCCCCTTACTATCACCTGATGAGTCCAGAGATCACTGCTACAGAAGAGAACCCACTACTAGTGGTTCAATATTGTTATCAAAAAATATGTGCTGAACTTTACCTAAAGGAATCTTCGCTAGACGAGCTTAGGTCTAGGAACCATCTTGAACCATGTTTATGAACTGACGTGCTCTGTCAGTAAAGTCAGACGATATATATGTATTGGAATTACTGAGTGCTTGTCTACTGACATTCCATTGGTCCTGTTATGCAACATGAATGCCCATGTGATAGTGTATTTCATTGATCAACATTATTATGATTTATGCCAACCTGTCTGCTGTCACTGTACCCGTGCTGTCAAGTGTGATCGTTCCAATTAAACTGTATGAAACGTACACAGTAGTTAGCGTAAATGACTTCCAGCCATAAGTGAGTGAGATTGGTCTATTTGTCAACTCTAACGAACGTTTGCCATCTTTCGCATGTACTGTATCCTCACTCCATGTCTACACACCACGGCGTAGGTCGAGTTGACTTTTTGTTTGTCTTCATTTTGACAACACCCATCAACACCCTCCGAACACGATTGCAACCAGTTCAAGCAACAACATTTTATTACAGGAAAACAACTTACAGCAGAAACAAAATACATAATCTTTTTCTTTTGAATACACTAACCATGATCGATTAATATGTTCTCCATTGCTTAGCTCCCTAGTGTAAAAATTTAGTAAAAATTTCCGACCATTAGAGCTGCGCGGAAAAACAAAATCATGTTTTGGTCTCTCTGGCAGGCCTTTTCTTGTTTTAACGATTTTCAGTCTTTCGGTATCGCTTAAAGAAGGATTCCATCTTGCCGGATCAGTGTACCTTTCAAGTTCATCACTTAAATCTCTGGAATTGGAAACGGTCAAATCAGTTTCATTTTCGACATTGTTAGTAATATCTACATTACTGGGGTCCGAGTTAGAAGTACTTGCCATGAGCTCAGAATCATTTGTTTCGGTACATTTGCTTATTTTCCTCTGTCCTACAGCAGCTGATTCAGTTTTTAGATATTTATGTAAAGCCCTGCTATGTTTTTGAATATCGCGTTCTTTTTCCAGTTTCCGATATTCGGCACCTGATTGTTTTTTTTCTTTTATCGGACATTATATCTATTTAAATATTAACTTACTTACTTAGTCGTTCCCCTTCTACCGTGAGGTGTAGAGGTTTGGAAGAGAGAGCGCCAGACTATCCTATCGGCTGTCTTCCTCGTGGCCTGGTTCCATTCTAGTCCTCGGTCCTTCAAAGATTGTCTTATGTTGTCCTCCCAGCGGACTCTGGGTCGTCCTGGCGGTCTGGATCCCTGGCTCTTTGTTTCCCATGTTTGTCGTGGTAGCCGATCTTCTCCCATTATGCAGACATGGCCAAACCATCTTAGTTGAGACTGTTCTACTTGGGTCTTCAGGGGGTGGGATTTTAGTCCCAACTAAGATGAATATTAGAACTGTTTTAAATACACTGCTCACTGAACTGACTGGGAATCCCGAGACAGTGTATATCACGTGATCTCTAGTCACAAGAAAACATTCTCCCAGAGATGTACAAAGGCATCTTTTCTTTTCTATTTTTTTAACCAGCGGCACTTTGGCTTTCAGCCATTCGGCCCAATGATATGTCATTGCGAGGCTGGGGAGCCTGAGGACTTTCCTTTCATCCCGGTCAGGAGCTTCGCTCCTTCCCATCCACAGAGGGTTTATCTCAAGAGCCGTTCAGGTTATTCAGTGAAAATCTCGGTCGATGACACTCCTACAAATGACCGCGCACGGGCTTGACCCTTGAATATCTGGTCGCCAGCGCAACGTTGTAACCATTACACCAGCGCGAGTCCCGACAAAGGCATCTCAAGACGGAATATTTGGCGGGATTGTAAAAATAAGTAAACAAAATTGTTGCCGCGCCCCAAAGCTTGCCGCCCCGGGCAAATGCACGTGTTTCGCCGTCGGTTGAGCCGGCCCTGATCATTCACCAAGATCTGCTTACTCGTAGCAAGCAAGAGGACATGCACACCATCATAGCTGGCAGACGCTGGAGCTGGGTTGGTCATGTCCTCAGAAGAGACCCCGATGCCATCACAAGAACAACTATGCTTTGGACCCCTGAAGGAAAACGAAAGAGAGGCCGACCAAAAACAACTTGGCGGAGGACTGTGGAGGCTGAGATGCAAAGAGTGAACCAGAGTTGGGGCACTGTACGAAGGATGGCCACCGACCGAGCAAAGTGGAATCAATTTGTTGTTGCCCTACAAGACGCCACTAGGCGTGATGGCCACTGACTGCTTTGACGGTAGGTGGTTAAGGATCTAAGAAGAAGAAGAAGAAGTCACTATGCAATGAAAGCTCCTCTTGTTACATCAAAGTAATAATGTTTGGTGGAGGCGGTTGGTAGGCACTTATGGTCATTGTCGGGCCCATAAGGGGGAACTTGTCGAATATATCGTCTCAACTTTAGTTTAGGCAGCACTATGTGCCGGTCAAAAATGCAGTTAGATTTAAATATGAGTTATTGCATTAAGAGAAACACGTGTTACACAAATTTACTGCGTGGATTTGGATGCAGTGTGCGTCTTTTTAAAATCTTATAAAATTTAAACGCATGTTTCTATAATAGTGCAAACTGAGAAAAATTATTTGCACAAGTTTAAAAAACACTGTAGTTTTTTTTATTGTTGCAAAAGCATTTGCAAATAATTATAATCAATAACTACTTAATGTTTTAAACGTTATGATCATTTTTGTAACACGCAGTACGTCCCTTGGAAATAAAATTACGCCCCTTAAAAAAACGCTTGATTGTATCTTACCGTTTCAGTGTGAGGGGAAAAGCGGTACGATGGTAGTGGAAAATTGACAGAGCTCAGAAAGACAATGTCTGGTTGTGTAGCATATACAGAAAGTTAGTTAAAAGTCAGTGACTTTACATACCGTTTAACTGATGAAAACGTGTGCGTGTCTTGTATTAGCTCAACATTAGTTACTGTGTCATATCATTTCAATGTTAATTCCCTTTCTTTCTCTCTATTTACGCCAATCTAATTTTGTTGTTTTTTGTTCTTGTCTTTCCATCACTCGGCCTGTCAATGTTTCAGCCTGTCTGTTATCGACATCTATTAATCACTTTATCGTCAATCATGATTGATATTTTCAAACCTCCGTCTTTTTATGACAATTAAACTTTTCATTTTATTTCTTAAGCTTATTACATTTAAAAAAAAAATGTATTCTCTCTTTACACAAGGAATGACTGGAGCCAGATTGTCTGTCACTTCCTTCAACACCATTGGGAGATGCATTTCTATTTTTAACTCAGTGAAACTCAAGATCATCATCTCAGCGACAGTAACATTTATATTTATTACAATAATTAATCTCGATATTATCATCACAGTGGCTGCCATATTTTTGCATATTTGAATTTCAATTCAGCTTTTTCGCCATGAAGAATAATACATTCTTTTTTGTGTGTCATTCTGGTCATAATATAAAGAAGTTGGTATTGTCTCTAGTACTTGTTTCTTGGGTAATCTCTATTCATTTTTTTCTTTAATAATCACTGTATATTCAGTAGGCAGCTTAATCTAAAGCTGACAATAGAACCTCGTGATAGTGTGATTCCAGTATTAAATATGGGGACACTTGATAAATAGCTTTAGAAAGCTGTCACATTATTTCTATGCATATTTAAATATCAGATTATACCAAAGATTGCGGAATGGAAACGGAAACAAAAGTTGAAAACGGGAGAAACGATGCAGTACTAAGAGCATGAAGAAGAAAGCACATACCACGTGACTGGTAAACAGCATTACAACGCAGTCTTTATCTATATTCCTAAGAGTTTTAAGTATTTAGGGAAGTAAATTAACTCTTGGAGAATAGACGAAGACATATATGGATGTAAATTAATTCATGTACATAGAATGGGCGTAGACATTTAGGGATGTAAATTATTGACGAAAATACGTCCTATTTGTGTGTCCAAGTCTTTTGCTACACTCCTCTCTGTCAGTGTTTATTCGATCCTTTTTTTTTTTCATTTTCACCCATGCATTTTCTTACTTTTACGCCCCAATCTACCGATATTATCTTATCATGGGTAGGGCAGACCGCATCAACCTACACGTTTTAGGCTTGACTGCAAGTAATGTCATCCTTTGTTCGCGGACAGCCAACAATTAACATGATAGGAGATTGCGGTCCATTCCATAATTGGTTTGCCAGCTTATCGTGCAGACAGACGGGTGATTAATAGCGAGCGAGTGATTAGCTCAGCCCAGCCCGTAAAAAACGTCTAACAAATGTTGGCAGATTAACCAAGGCGGTAATTAAAGATAATTTAAGTCTAAATGTGTAAGCATGATTGTACCAAGTGCCTATCCTTAGCCCTATTTTAGTGTTAACAATCTGGACACTAGACATATCACGCAATGATTTCCGGCAGGTCTCTTAACAATCTGAAGTATTAGGACACGAATGAGATGATATAATCAGTTGCAGCAAGAAGTCTTGTCACAATAAACAGTGATATTAAAAGAGACTGCAACGTTGGAGAAGAGATTATCAAATGTAAAATTTAGGTAAGGTCGTATGACATAATGTTTCCGGTTATTGTAACACTTAAGTTGCAAAACTTTATTTGGTCATGTCATAAATTTCATGCTGATGGATAGAGGGAACATTTACTTAAAAGAGATACCTTACCTTGTGGTTGGTTTACAATTAGAACCTAAAATAATATAAATTGTTATTGGGTTTCTGTTAAGAGAATACGCATGAGGTTACATTTTACGTGGGCAAAATGTTAACTTTAAAATTAGAGAGTTTTGAGATTCCATACTGCAATTTCATCTTCAGCAAAGAAGATCATGGACAGCCAGAATAGGGGATAGTAATAAGGATTCCATTATATGACACTTCAAAATGATTAGAAGTAACTTAAACAATTACAAGTGTAAAACTTCATTTATAGTACTGAGAGCCATAAGTATTGAGAAAACCTCGTCAAGTGTCAAAAGTTAGGCTTCCTTACCAGAAATGTTTATAACTGAATTAAAGAGGTGATATCAGATTGCCAATAGCGAGGAAAAGAAAGCGACTGATGATGTTGACCAGAAATTCAACACCATTTCAACAATATATGCACACAAAAAAAGCAAAGCATGCTTGGGATTTCAGAAATAAAGAGACAAGACTGGATAACACCAGAAACATTTAACACCATAGCGATGAGAAAAGAAATTAAAAAATACCTTGCAGACTGCAACAACCGGAGAGGAACACAAGAACAGCTATGCTATGGACCCCTGAAGGAAAGCGAAAGATAAGGTGACCAAAAACATCTTTGCGGAGAACGGTGGAGGCCGAGATGCAAAGAATGAACCAGAGCTGGGGCACTGAACGAAGGTTGACCGTAGACCAAGCAAAGTGGAAGCAGTTTGTTGTTTCCCTACAAGACGTCAAGAGGCGTTATGGCGACTGACTGCTTTGACAGTCAGCGGCTAAAGATCGAAGAAGAAGAATAAATCAACTCTTACGGATGTAAATTAACTCATGGAGAATGGAAGAACATATTGACATGAAGAAAATCAGTTAAACTGTAGCAGGTAGGACAGGACAGCAAGGCTAGGCGTCTATTTGTTGATGACGTCAGCTCCACATAGAACAGAAAGACCGTGTTTATTTATGTCATTTTGTTTGACCAGTCTGTCAACATTCTAGAAATAATAATTCCTGTATCTGGTTTCTAAAGTTGACTATACAACTATTTGTTATGTTGGTTATAGGATTTTGTTGATTGCGCATCTTTTTTTTTTTCGCGGGGGAAGTTGGGGGGAGGGGCATAACCAAAATGTTGCTCAATTGAATATAAATGTATGTCATAAAACACTAAGCTGACTTAAGAGCTTTTGTTAAATCATTTTTTTGCATTGTATTGATATTTTTTTGCCATTTTTGGCATGTTAGGACATTTATTTAGATTACTCGGTCATTTTAAAGCAATTTTATTTTATAGTTTTTGAGTCAATAATTTGCATTTTTTGGCATTTTCCACACAAAGGCGTTTTTATTTCAGATTTACTATTGGGAAACTTTTCTCTTAATGAATTTTAAGCATTGCTGTCGCTTCACAGTACATATAAAAGCCCAAAATCATGTTTACACTATGACTATGAAGTGCGTAAAAGCGTTAGGTTCAAAAGAACAAGGTACTGTAAAAATTAAAAAACTTTATTGTTAAAAAAAAAATGCTGATCTTCATCATCTGAGCTTTCTGTAAATCGTCATCATCTGAGCCTTCAGTGAATCGTCATCTTTCTGTTGGTGGAGAGTGTCGTGTGAAATTCTAACCCACTTATATAAATTAAAAAGTAAATGTAAAGCCTAACACATAAATTCAATAAAAGGAAAGAAGAATGGTAAAGAACAGTGCTGTCACAATGACTGTACTCGAAACCCCCTTGTTTTCTACTTCGTCTGCAAATTGTAAATTTTTACGTTGATAGTAAAAGCCTACTGCATCACTACACGCTTTCTTCAATGAAACGTGTACTGCATTTCTAAGAAAAACCTTGAGATACGCAAGCTGACCTATATTTAATATTCCATTCATGTCATTTTATACACTAAGTTACCATAAACGAAAGACAGATGGAATTAGGATACAGAGAAGGGAGGGCTGAAAGCAGGAACGCATGCAACACTAAACACGCGTCTCGCTATACAATTAAAGTCATCACGCCTGTAAGGCCACAAGCACTAGCTTTTTTCAAATCGACAGTGATAAAAAACACTACCCATACGAGAGTTAGGTTTTAAAACTTACAAAATGCTTATTAGGAAATATGACATTATACTGTTTTATGTCTGAAAACATGACAGTACCCAGACACCACATCGATCGAAGTGAACGGGAGGTAGAAGAAAATGCATATTTTGAACGCACCCCCTTAGCCCCATAAAATTTATATTGTTGGGTTCCTTAGGACTTGCTGACAAATAATATGTTAAACGTTACGCAAATAGTCTAGGAATTATCAAATTATAGCCAAAAGAAATAGTGAGGGTGTCAGACAACACCAAACTCAGAATCGCTCAGTGGCAGATTTTAAAACCACCATTGTACGGGAAATAGGTCCCCATGTTAAATCCTATTTGATTGGAGCGCAATAAATGTAAGGCTAAACATGATTAGTCGGGCTACAAATACTATCTTTTGTTGTTAGGAGAGACGGAAGGAAGGGTACTTTTTTCAAACGCTTGTGTAAACATGGCTCGATTGGTTAGACCCGCCAATATAGTCAATTAGGAGCGTCAGGTCAGCACCACATTTTCAAATAAACTTTCTAAAGCAACAGTGCTTTGAGATTCAGCTTATATTTTTCTAAATAAAAGCCTGAGACAGTGGCAGGTCGGATTTTGTGCCTATTCATTGCCAGTCAACGTAATTCTGTATTATTTCCATGAATTGTGGGACCGTGGTCCTATGTTATTGAAGCAGCACCTGGTCTGAGCTTTGCTGAATATAGAGGCTGACAGCATACTCCTGGGTCCAGATATCGACCAGTGAGGTGTCTCCAGAACTTAGGGGAGCAATCGAGCAGAGGAGTCTTTTTCTGCCGCCATCACGAAAGTTAAGCCTCTGTGGCCAGAGGAGCTCAACATTATGTGTCCCCTCAAAAATTGACTTTGTAGTAAAAAAGAGGGACAATACCTTGTTTAAATTGACAGGAACTGTGATCTTTTCCCCCATACTTTTTCCCAGATAAACAAACACTTGAAGTCATGATGACAAATAACAACATAGCTTGAAAAACAAAACCAGTATTACCTCATAGTACTACTACACAACTGACACACATAGGATAATATTAATAAAATATGTCACTACAAGGTTCATATTTATAAATTCTGTACATATAAATTGTGATTTCATTTGATTGTGCTTCCTGGTTCACTTTGTAGTTGAATCAGGATATATATTAGTGAAAGTAATTAATACATATATATTTGAAAATTTACCAGTGACTCATTTAAGATAGTCTTATAGAGTGTTAAATGTGTGTGAGTGTCACAGTGTTGTACAGTGTTGTGGAATAAATTAAATTGTTTATCTGTCTGTTGTTGTTGTGACTTACACTTCATCATTTCCATAACCCTAGACATTTAATGTAGTCATCACAATATTCCAGAATAATTCTGACTGAGGTATAATGTGGTAGCAAGTAAGGTTATCTGTAAAACACAACACCTATTAGATACAGATACCTTCACAGCTGATCTCAGTCAGTACACTAAGTCCCCTATAAATATTTATATCATCCCACTTTACCACATATAATGGGGTCTCGATCCCGGGATATTGAACTTTCTCCTGTTATAGATATTCGGAATAATAGAAATTAAAAAGGTATCCTTGGGTGAAAATAAATAACGTTGAGCTCTCAGTGCCTGTGGTGTCTTTGCATAAGTAATATCAGATTGTATTGTTTAGTTAGACATTATATAAATTTACCTGTTAGAAAATGGCGGACCTGGCCAAATTTCGATCTGCTGCTGTACAGAATGCGAAAGAGTTTGGAATGGACGGGCAAATTATGATTGCTTATGTCACTGCTGAATGTGACAAATATATTGAACCGGAAGAACGAAGATTAGAAAAAGAGGCCGAAAGAAAACTAGAATCTGAAAGATTGGACGAAGATAAGAGGTTAGAGGCTGAAAAGGAAATTAAGAGGTTGCAGATTGAGGCTGAGGCTAGGAAATTGGAAGCAGAAGAAAGAAGATTGGCTGCAGAAAGAGAAGAGAAAAAATTGGCTGCAGAAAGAGAAGAGAAGAAATTAGCTGCAGAAAGGGAAGACAAGCGATTAGCTGCAGAGAGGGAAGCAGAAAAGGAGGAGAAGAGATTACAAAGGGAGCACGAGTTACGACTAAGGGAGTTTGAGTTTCAAGGCCATGCTCCTGAAAATGGTGCCAGTCCCTTTACCTCTGATGCCACTGCTAGTCAGGGAGCCTCAACCTCAGCTATGAATTTTCATTTAGATCATTTTGTTGAGAAAGACGATGATATTGAGAGCTATCTAAATAGATATGAACTATTAGCTACCACGTATGGGTTAGAAAGAGAAAGGTGGAGCTTAAAGTTATCTCAAGGCCTTCGTGGGGCAGCTTATGAAGTTTTTGCCAAAATGAGCAGAGGTGATCAGGAAAATTATGACATGCTAAAGCAGGCTCTTTTGTTAAGATATGAAAAGAACGCAGAATTTTATAGGAAAAAATTTAGGAATGCTAAACTACTGTCAGGTGAAACCTATCACCAGTTCTCTGCACGGTTAGAGACATACTTGGAGAAATGGACTTCTCTGGGGAAAACCCAAGATCTTAGGGAAATGGTCCTTATAGAACAATTAAGAGAGTCCATGGCTCCAGACCTGAGAAAGTTTCTCATGGAACAAGGTGCAGAGAGGCTGGGTGAGTTGCTAAATGTTGCTGAAAGGTATCAAGCAGCTCAGGCAGAGGTATCAGGTAATAAAAAGAAACAGGTGGAAAATTTTAGGGCACCACAGAACTTTAATAAATTTGATCCTAGAGATAAAAACAAAGGTAAGCACCAGTTTGATAGGCCACGGTATGACAATAAAAATAAAACCCCACAATTCGATGAAAGGAAATATGATGAAAGAAAATCTTTCAACCAAGGGAAAAGGTGGTGTAAAAATTGTAAGATGAACAATCATGACACTGACCGTTGCAGAAGGAACCCTATAGTTATGGCCACCCTTCAGGTCAGGTCGACCTCAAGAAAGGAGGAGGATATTATGTTAGATACCACTCCAGAAGAGATGAGGAAGGCACAGGCTGGGGATAAGACCCTCAAGCCTTGTTTCAGGAAATTGTCAACTTGTCATACGACTCCAGGCAAGGGAGATTTTTACATGAAAAACAAGTTGATGTATAGGAAGAATGGAACTAGATCCAAAGGTCAGGGACAGCTGGTACTTCCTAAAAGATATAGGGCAGAATTAATAAGGAGCCTACATGTGAAACCAGATGGGGACCATGAAAAAATAGGTACCATCATCCAAAAGGTGGCTCACAATTATTATTGGCCCAAGGCAAGGTGGGACATTGAGAATTTTGTAGAAAGGTGTAGCATAGCACATGAGGGAACACCCACAAGAGGGAACATTGATCAGGACCTGGACACGCCATGGGGCAAAATTAGGCCTGAAAATAAAAATAAAAATAAATTTGATAAAGTGGACCAAATGGAATGGGAAGCCCCTTTTCACGGACAAGCTTCAATTAACTGTTTTACAATGGCCACTATGCAGAGAGTGCAAAAAGATGTCTTACCCCAGGATAAGCCGAAAATCCCTCAATCGGACTTAAACAAACTGGAGGAAGAAGATGTAGAGAGGAAATCTCTCATCAAGAATTTTAAGTGGGGAGAAAGCCCCAAGAGAAAAATTGGTAGCGGTCGTTTTGTGCATGATAATTCTGGGAAGAAAAATCATCAATATAGCGCTTCGAGTGGAAGAGACCATACCGGTGCATGGACAAATAGGTCCACAAAATTAAAGGTCCATATGTAACGCTGTTAAGAACGTGGACTGATGAAAAGGCAGAGGAAAATATTACATCCTCATACCAATATGTGAATCAGCTGACCACTCGTTTAAAAACTGGCTGGAAACTTGCCAATGAAAATGTGAAACAAGGCAGGAAGAAACATGCTGCCTATTATAACAGGAAAGCTAAAGACAGAGATTTGGCTGTGGGAGAAAAGGTACTGCTTCTTCTCCCCGGTAGCCAGAATAAGTTACAAATTGGATGGCAAGGTCCATATACAGTTCTAGAAAAAGTGTCTAGAACCAATTATAAGATAGATAAGAAGGGGAAAGAAAAAATCTATCATGTGAATCTCCTGAAGAAATATTTGGAAAGAGAAAATCAGGAAGAGACACACTTGTTGACCTTGTCCATTGCAATGGAGATGAAAAAGAACCACTTTCATCATTTGAATATCCATTACACCCCTGTGAGACAGCGGCACAGGTGAAAATCAGTACACATTTAACGAAAACTCAGAAAGAGAGAGTGCAACAGGTTATAGATAATCATACAGAAGTGTTAACAGACCGACCAGGGCATACAAACCTATTGGAATATGATATGAAGCTGATAGACCCCACACCTGTATGTATGAAACCCTATTCGATTCCTTTTGCTAAGGAGAAAGCTTTGAAGGAAGAGATAGACTATTTGTTGAAGGAAGGAATTATTTCACACAGTGAATCTTCGTATAGTTCCGGTGTTGTACTCCTAAGGAAGCCCTCTGGAGAACATAGACTCTGTATAGATTACAGGAGACTGAATGCTATTACAGAAGGACAGGTGGATCCATTGCCGGATACAAATCAGTTGTTTGCCAGGCTAAATAAAGCTAAATATTTCTCAAAAGTGGACCTGAGTAAAGGATACTATCAGATTCCAGTAAAGCCTGAGGTTAGACCATACCTAGCTTTTAGTACCTCAGAAGGACACTATGAGTTTAATAGATTGCCATTTGGATTGAAGAATGCGCCTAGTGTCTTCTCTAGAATGATGAGAAAACTATTGGACCCTCTGAATAACCCATTGTTACGGTGTTATTTTAAATGACGGCGTCTGCTGGGGTTTAGCCGTGCGCAACGTTTAGGGGTCATTAACATTTATAGAATATGTCGATAATTATAATTGCTCAACGAATGAATAATTAATATAAGAAATTGCAGTATTCCCGTATTGTTATGTATAAGTTCCACAAATCTATTATTTTGTAAAAATATTATATATATATACCCGATAATATCTATCATAAATAGTTATGATAGTTAGTTATATAAGGTGCTGAAATTATATCATGCACTTAATATTAATATTCAATAATTATGGGTATTATTCCTAAATAATTAGGTTATTTAATCTAAATTGTCACTAAGTTCCCAATGTAGTATTGAGAAAGTGTACTAATTTATATTTAATATGTCTTAATATGTTATAAAGTTATAATAATTAATCATAGTATATTATGACATAATCATGAGCTATAAAATGCATTGCCCATTTCTTGGACCATCACTGCAAATTGGTGCAAAGTCCATAATTTCTCCTTAAAACTCATAAAAATTTAATCATATTAATCTATACTATTATTAAAGAATAAATTATAGCATTAATATTAAATTATAAAGGGATGAAATGAAGACAAACAATACAATGGGTTAACCAAGGATTACAGAACATTATTAACATACAACAAAGACAGTTTCACAATAAAAATGCATTTACAACTAAGTTGAATAGACCGGAAGTGAGAATTAAAGAATGAACTGAATAGATAATTAACCTGCGTACACAACAATTAGTGACGTATACATGGACTCATTAACGGTCGTACAACAAAAATATAAACTGAATGATAGTAAGGTCAGAAAAAACACGATAGATCACAAACATTGTTACGGAACTGAATAAAAATTAGAACCAAATACACTAGAATACTCCAGTTATAACACGACTATACACCTAACATGCAAGGTGAATTAATGCAAGTCCGAACGACACGATCACCGATAATGTATTCGACGCGTTCTTCGCGAAATGCTATTAATTCACGGCCTTAAGAACAATTACAATCAATTCGTAGCATCCAAGGAGCCATAGAACTGATTATAATTCGCCGCCCATCCATACCCGCTACATGTAAAAGGACAGAACAATATTTAACATGGCTACAAAAAAAAAGAACATGGCGTTATCGGACAAACAGGACGAAATATGGTAACGTTTAAAATCAGTTACTTATCTTTTTTTGGCTGTAATACAGTACATTATCTGCTTCGCCAACAGACTCGCGAGCTTGTTTGAAACATTGAAGACATTAGCAATACGTTTCATTTGCTGTTTGAGATCTCCAAATAAATTTTTTTGAAGGACATTGAATGTTGCTGACTTTTGCAACCGTTCGTACTGTTGTCAAGGGCATGACGTCACCGGTGTTTTTGCATAATAATGTCCATTTCGGCTCGAAAGGAAAAATGTCTTATTTTTTTGAAGTTCGCTCTTTTGAAAATTTCAAGACCACTAATGGCCACCAGTTGTGACGGGTCGGGCTGGTGTGTTTGCTGCTGTTCCTTCGTTCTTCTATTATTGATTGAAGAGTAAAGTCACTCTCTAGATGTAGTTAATGTTTGGTATTGGTGGTTAGCTCTGACCATCAGAACATCCCTTCGACGTTCTGATTTGCATATTATATATTAGCTGATTTCCCTTGTGGGAGAGCTATCGTGCTGGAAAACGTAAACATTTACAGCTGTGAACCGAACCCGAAACGTAAATAAAAGATCAAGCCTTCTGTTCTGAGTCCACATGTATTAAGGTTCATACAAAAGACGATATCCGACATTCACAAAACTTCATGTACAGTTCAGCATTACAATGAATTCCAAATAATATGAGTAAGTATCCGTCCGTGTCAAAACAATATGTCAGATGAACATCGTGGCTATATACGTGCGCTGTTGTAGTCAACAGCCAGAAATGAGCGCATGAGTTCTTGACAGCTACAATTTGAATCATAATGCGATTCTCCTTCCATCATTTAATTTCATTTAATTAATCTCATACTTAGATTAATATCCGAACTGACCCTGAGTTCTACATTGATTCATATATATAATATAGGCTATATACTAAGCCTTTTCCTTGGAAGAAATACAAGACACGACTTTCTTGCTTGACGGATAGCGTAACAAGGGCAATGTAACCAAGTCACCCAGCGTGACCTTCCCAACGCGAATGCGTCATAATCTCCGCATATATTTCGCGTTCAGTATACCTTAAAATATCGACATATTCTATAAATGTTAATGACCCCTAAACGTTGCGCACGGCTAAACCCCAGCAGACGCCGTCATTTAAAATAACACCGTAACACCCATGCATCACAAATTTCATGGATGATATCCTTATAGCCATAGAAACATTTGAGGAACACATTGACTCTCTGAACATGCTGTTTAATCGACTTAAGGAAGCGAATTTAACAGCCCGACCAACCAAATGTTGCGTTGGATGTAAAGAATTATAATTCTTGGGACACACAGTTTATCAGGGAAACATGACCCCTGACCCAAAGAATTTAGAGAAACTAAAGAAAGCCCCGAGACCACAAACCAAGAAAGACGTGAGATCCTTTGTCTCATTATGTGGTTTCTACCAAAAGTATATCAAAAACTTTAATTCCATATGTGCACCGTTAACTGATTTGACACGTAAAGGACATCCAGATCGAATTACATGGACACCACAATGTGAAATGGCTTACCAAGAATTGAAGGAAAAGCTCACAAGTAAACCTATTTTGAAATTACCTGACTTAAGTCAAGAATTCATAGTAAGGACGGATGCCAGTAATATTGGGTTAGGTGCAACTCTGCTACAGAAATCAGATGCATTGGATGGGGAATTAAGCCCAGTGGCATATGCTAGCAGAAAGTTGAATAAAGCTGAAACCAATTACTCAACTAGCGAAAAAGAATGTCTTGCAGTAATATGGGCGATAAAGAAATTCAATATTTATCTGTATGGGAAGGCATTTAAGTTGCAAACGGATCACAAACCCTTGTCGTTTCTAGCGCAGGCTAGACATGAAAATTCTAGATTACTCCGTTGGTCATTATTGATGCAGCCATTTGAGTTTAGCATAGAGTATATAAGTGGAAAAACAAATCTGGGAGCGGATTTTTTAAGCCACCATCCGTGTGATGAGAATCACCCTAAACTCCAGGAATAATAATAAATTTCTCTATGTGTATATAGAATTATAGACTGACATATAACGTCTGTTTTAAGCCGGGAGAATGTGTCGTGTGAAATTCTAATCCACTTATATAAATTAAAAAGTAAATGTAAAGCCTAACACATAAATTCAATAAAAGGAAAGAAGAATGGTAAAGAACAGTGCTGTCACAATGACTGTACTCGAAATCCCCCTTGTTTTCTACTTCGTCTGCAAATTGTAACGTTTCACGTTGATAGTAAAAAAAATACCGCATCACTACACGCTTTCTTCAATGAAACGTGTACTGCATTTCTAAGAAAAACCTTGAGATACGCAAGCTGACCTATATTTAATATTCCATTCATGTCATTTTATACACTAAGTTACCATAAACGAAAGACAGATGGAATTAGGATAGAGAGAAGGGAGGGCTGAAAGCAGGAACGCATGCAACACTAAACACGCGTCTCGCTATACAATTAAAGTCATCACGCGTGTAAGGCCACAAGCACTAGCTTTTTTCAAATCGACAGTGATAAAAAACCCTACCCATACGAGAGTTAGGTTTTAAAACTTACAAAATGCTTATTAGGAAATATGACATTATACAGTTTTATGTCTGAAAACATGACAGTACCCAGACACCACATCGATCGAAGTGAACGGGAGGTAGAAGAAAATGCATATTTTGAACGCAGCCCCTTAGCCCCATAAAATTTATATAGTTGGGTTCCTTAGGACCTGCTGACAAATAATATGTTAAACGTTACGCAAATAGTCTAGGAATTAACAAATTATAGCCAAAAGAAATAGTGAGGGTGTCAGACAACACCAAACTCAGAATCGCTCAGTGGCAGATTTTAAAACCACCATTGTAGGGGAAATAGGTCCCCATGTTAAATCCTATTTGATTGGAGCGCAATAAATCTAAGGCTAAACACGATTAGTCGGGCTACAAATACTATCTTTTGTTGTTAGGGGAGACGGAAGGGAGGGTACTTTTTTTCAAACGCTTGTGTAAACATGGCTCGATTGGTTAGACCCGCCAATATAGTCAATTAGGAGCGTCAGGTCAGCACCACATTTTCAAATAAACTTTCTAAAGCAACAGTGCTTTGAGATTCAGCTTATATTTTTCTAAATAAAAGCCTGAGACAGTGGCAGGTCGGATTTTGTGCCTATTCATTGCCAGTCAACGTAATTCTGTATTATTTCCATGAATTGTGGGACCGTGGTCCTATGTTATTGAAGCAGCACCTGGTCTGAGCTTTGCTGAATATAGAGGCTGACAGCATACTCCTGGGTCCAGATATCGACCAGTGAGGTGTCTCCAGAACACAGGGGAGCAATCGAGCAGAGGAGTCTTTTCCTGCCGCCATCACGAAAGTTAAGCCTCTGTGGCCAGAGGAGCTCAACATTATGTGTCCCCTCAAAAATTGTCTTTGTAGTAAAAAAGAGGGACAATATCTTGTTTAAATTGGCAGGAACTGTGATCTTTTCCCCCATACTATTTCCCAGATAAACAAACACTTGAAGTCATGATGACAAATAACAACATAGCTTGAAAAACAAAACCAGTATTACCTCATAGTACTACTACACAACTGACACACATAGGATAATATTAATAAAATATGTCACTACAAGGTTCATATTTATACATTCTGTACATATAAATTGTGATTTCATTTGATTGTGCTTCCTGGTTCACTTTGTAGTTGAATCAGGATATATATTAGTGAAAGTAATTAATACATATCTATTTGAAAATTTACCAGTGACTCATTTAAGATAGTCTTATAGAGTGTTAAATGTATGTGAGTGTCACAGTGTTGTACAGTGTTGTGGAATAAATTAAATTGTTTATCTGTCTGTTGTTGTTGTGACTTACACTTCATCATTTACATAACCCTAGACATTTAATTTAGTCATCACAATATTCCAGAATAATTCTGACTGAGGTATAATGTGGTAGCAAGTAAGGTTATCTGTAAAACACTATACCTATTAGATACAGATACCTTCACAGCTGATCTCAGTCAGTACACTAAGTCCCCTATAAATATTTATATCATCCCACTTTACCACAGAGAGCCACAATCTTTCGGAAGTAGAACGCACGCTCTAATAAATGAACATGAATAATTTGAAAAAAGCGCAATATCTGCGAAGCGCAATAAAGCGAAGCGCAATATAGCGAAGCGCAATATAGCAAGGTATACCTGTACTTTTCATGTAAAACCATTTGCTCCAAAAATATCAATCGCTAGAGATCACAAAATGGTATGTTTGCAAGGTGGCCGAGGTCAACATTTGCACCTTCATTTCACATCAAGTACCACGCTTGATGGAGTATTTTCTTGTCGATTCTATGATGTAAAATTATCCAATATTTTCTTGTTTACTTCTTGTCCATTCTATGATGTAAAATTATCCAGTATTTTCTTGTTTACTTGTGACCGAGAGAGGGGAAGGCTGTGTCACCAAATCAAGTCTAGTGTGACAGGGTGAGAAAAGGATGAAATAAACGTTCTGTGACAGGTGAATTTTGTGGCAGTATTTTCTTTCAATATTCTTCTGTAGTGTTACTGGCGACTGCCAGAGATGGTGATTACAGATATAAATTGTAATATAACCCAGGTGTTCTTAGGAGACTCGTACTGTTTTTATTGATGCAGGCTGTAAGATCATCGTAAATGTGGTAGCACTCAATGCTTGATTACCTAATGTAAACATAGGTCACTGGCTACTGACGCTCAGGAAAATAAGATCAGGCTGGTGTAAAATATGAATGAATACTTTTATTTACTGTCTACACACTTTGATAACTTCAATCGTGTTCATAAGTACATATTCTTGTGTAATATACTAACCAGTCTTTCCATGAAATATCACATAGCAAATCAGCCTTACAAAATGGTAACCACACACTGACTTCGCTCATCCCGTGCTCAAGCACAACTCACTCTAACCTCCCTTCTCTCAAACTATCCTTCCGTTCTAACTACTGGGCAATTCTACCCCAAGTTTGATGACGTCATTTCTGAACACTTTAATTAAATCACTCATAGGATTTGTGACTAATGCTATTTACTAACCAGACACGCTCTAATACTTAGTGTTTAAATATTGCTAAGTATTCTTACCCTAACTATAATTAAGTGGCAGCGCCTTAGTGCTAATCCGACGTAGTAGTCCACACTGTCACATACACCCGGGGCTACTAAAGTGTATCCCGTAGGGATACACTTTATTTCCTAGAAAAAAAAATTTACTAACTCTAAAAAAAATAATGGGGTTCATGTATCCCACCATAAATCATATTGGAAGGAATACAATAATCAATGGATGGGAAGGATGGATGAAATAATACCATTAACATTTCACACCAAAAAAAAATCGATCATGAAGAGGTAGGGACTGATGGACATAACATAAACGAGGGACACATGAAAAAAAAACTATGGAGGTTATGGTAGCTACAAATAGTACTAATAAGTGGCCAAAAAAATATATGGGCAAAATAGAACAGTCACTGAACAATCATCAACGAACTAGCAAAACGCTTTATGGGCTGATAGTCATCAATATCTTTCAAACATATGCGAATAATAAAACATGATATATCATGACAAGCGAGTTAACGTCGCAAAGGAAAACTGGCCCCCAAAAAAAAAAAAAAAAAAAAAAATATATATATATATATATATATATATATATATATATATATATATATATATATATATATATATATATATATATATATATATATATATATATATATATATATATATATGGCGGGTACACAAAATGGCTGTCACCCTACACTTCACTGAAGTGGGTGATGAAAAAAAATTAATGGAACAAATGGAAATAGAACCACAAAACTTGGTGGCAACGTATGGGCAAAGTGGGTAAATCTCATAATTAAAAAAATGACTACGCCGGTATAATAACAACTGGAAACAATGTAAGGAATGGAAAAATGGTAATCAACTGACAATGGTATAGAATGTATAAATGGACAAATAGTTAAATCACATGTATAAATGTCTGTGTTACAATAACCGGAAGTTCAAATAATCATAATGCAATATGGAATCATCATCATAATGAATTGTGAATGATGCCAACATTAGTGGCGGGTGAAGATGTACATTAGTTAATTACTTTTATTTGGTACTACAGAACGATGTAAACATAAAAAAAGAATCTGGGCAAAATCTTACGTCAGAAACATGGCAAAATAATCCCCCCCCCCCCCCAAAAAAAAAAAAACATCAACGGGGTACACAAGATGGTTTAAAAAATTAGATCAGACAAAAATAATGTGACATAATGACGCTAACGCGTGTGAAAGGGAAATACATCAACTACAATATATCAGGACTGTAGAGATCTTCTGAGCTGGTGGATCTCCATCAGCAGTGGTCAAAAGGATGTCGTGAGGGAACTATCCATGTACTGGCATAGTCAACAATGTCTTTCTCGAGGACAAAAAATATAACATCTCACCATAAATAGCGATTGTTGGACTTCATAGCAGAACTGGAAATGTGCGTAAAGTATGTAACCGAGATGTTCAAGGATGCGTAACGATTGGTCTTCACGGTAGCATCAGGATCAAGCAATTCAGCAGGAGGGGTATTGTGTAGGCTAACTGCTTCGGAAGACACGAGAAACATGGTGGACATCATGCTATAAAATGACATCAGGGCAGGAAATGTCAACATGACAGGAGTCGGCGTCTGGAGGTAAGTAAAGTTCAATTCGTAATCAACTAGGCTAAAATGTTCATTGCTTCCAATCTTTCAACGGCTTGGGATGACAGGCGAGGATCGTACTGTGTAGGTTGGGAGGTAGGAACAATGGTATGGACTACGGGAGTGGACGAGACATAACGGAAGGGTTGGGGTGGAGGCTGTGGAACGAGAGAAGGATAACGGAGGGGAATACGTAATCTACGGGGTGGAGGTGTGACAGGGGAAGAGGGAGGCGGAGGAGAGGGACTACGGTGAGGAGAATGAACAGGAACCACGGGAGTGACGAAAACGGGTACGCACATGGGCGGCCTACTGGTAAAGGTGCTTAGGAAGGGAAGCAGAATCGCTAGATGAGGTCGAATGACGACGTTTAGAGGGAAACGAGCTAGGGGAAGAGGAAAATCAGGTTCAATATAAGAAGAAGCAGAATCGGGGGAAGAGTCAAGATCGGAGGGAGAGGGAGGAAAACAATCAGAGGTAGGAAGAGCAGGTTCAACATCCGAAGAGTCGGACTCAGGGGCTGTATCAAGGTCGGAGGGAGGCGGAGGAAAATAACCAGAGGGAGGAAAAGCGGGGACAGAAGAGAGGTGAGCAGGGGGAGGAAAAGTAGGTACATAAGAGAGGTGAACAGGGGGAGGAAAGGAGGTATGGACATGAGTTGCGGCAGTAATAGGAGGTACAATAATATCATGCTGAGGCAAAGCATGAGAGGGGCCTGGAGTAACGGAGGGTAACTCAGCCAAGCGAGCGTCACGGGAGTGGATACGTGAGTACAGCTCAGGAAGAGGGATAGGACCCTCAGAGGTGGAACAGGAACGATAACGTCTGGTACGATCAACCATTTTGGAGGGGGGAGAAGGAGAGGGCACCGAGGAGGCGGAAGGAACTGCAACTCGACGGACTACTCTAGACCGAAGCATGTGTAAAATATCATCACTGGGAGGACTATCAGATTCTGATGAGGAAGCATCGTAAGCATAGGGCTGAACAGATGTAAGTGGAGCAGGAGGAGGGATAAAGGAGACAGCGGCAAAACTAATGTTGTCTGAAGGAGGACAAAATGCAAGTTCAGACATGGAGGGAGAGGAAGAGGAGGAAGGGTTATACTGGAGGTTAAGGGTAGCCTGTCGCACGGGGCGCCCAGACGGAAGAGCATGAGGAGGGACAGTGTAGGGGCGCTGCACATCTAGTCGCAACTGGGTAGCATGAGCTTTAGTTTCGTAGTGTCGCTCTTCATTCCATATCACGAAGGTAACCGGTGTTGTCTGTTCCACTATCTCGTACCCGGAAAGCCAGCGATGATCAAATTTATTGCTACGGACATTCTTCTTAAACCAGACTAAGTCACCAACATGGAATGATGGAAGGCGAGTGCCCTTATCAAGCAAACGCTGTCGTTTCTTAAACGCCTTGAGAGCGTTATGGTGAACTTGCTGGTGGGCGGTACGTTTTTGTTGCAGGATCATCTCAATGGGATTATCGCCCATATATTTCCTTTGAGGGGTAAGGAGATTATCCATAGGTAGACGTGGTTCTCTGCCATACAAGAGGTAGAATGGCGAGAAACCAGTTGTATTATTCACATTGACACACAGAGCCACAAGAGCTTGGGGTATATAAACATCCCAATACTGCGGATTATCAGCCTTCAATTTGGAGAGAATGTCATGAAGAGTCTTATGCATTCTTTCATTGCGACCATTTGACTGAGGCCTTTAGAAGCTGGTCATCTTATGTCTGATATTAAGGGCTGCAAGAGTAGAATGGAAAGGGCGACCGGTAAATTGCTTCCCATTATCAGAAAGAATAGTCTTAGGATAACCGTGGCGAGGCACAAAAGAATTAAGGAAGATTTCAGTAACATCTTCAGAGGAAGAGCCACGGAGTGGAAAATATTCGGGCCAGACAGAGTACTGGTCTACAAAATGCAAGATATGGGTATTACCGGACTGAGAAAGGGGGTAGGGACCAGAGAGGTCAACGCTGACGCATTCCATAGGAAAATGCGTCAGAGACATCAGCTGGGTAGGGATACGCAGAGGACGCATGTTGCGCTGCTTGCAAGTTCTACAAGAGTCAACATACTCGGCAACGTCCTTATAGAGAGAAGACCAGTAATATCGTTTAGAAATAATGTCTCGTGTTTTATCTCGCCCCATGTGGCCATTAGAATCGTGAAAATCATGGAGAACACGAGGGATAAGATGCTTAGGAAGACAGATGAGGCGTTTATCTGGACATTTAGGGTTAATCCAGTAAAGAACGTTATCAGAGGACTGAATAGTGTAATTAGAAACATATTTTTGGTCACGCTGAAACTGAGATCGAATTTGCAGGAGTGCAGGATCTCTAAGTTGTTCCTTCGCAGTGAAAGAACGAACGAACGAACGAACTTTATTTTCAAAGGGTTGAGAATTGGGCACGCAGGCCCGTCTGACATTCTGCCCTTCCTTTCTCTCATCTTTTATACTGATTTCATTTATTCTCACATACATAAAAAGGAGCTCCTCAGGAGAGCTAGAAAGATTTTCATGATTAGAAATGACAGGAGGAGGACAGTCAGCATTAATGACGAGTATTTCTTTGGCGTTATCATCAAGGTCTGATGACGCCTTAGGATCCGGTCTAGAAGAATAGGAGGGGTCCGTACAAGTATCATATGGAATCCGAGACAAAAGGTCAGCTACAGTGTTATGTTTTCTTGGGATATGCTCAATGGTAGCATCATAACTCTGTAAATTCAGAGCCCAAGTTTGTAGCTTACGGGGTTGCTCAGACATCTTGGTTAGCCAAGTAAGCAAAGGCTTGTGGTCAGTACGGATTAAAATCTTTGTACCACATAGATAGAAGTCTAACTTTTGCAATGCATAGTGTATGGCAAAAGCTTCCTTCTCAGTAACGGTCCATCGTTGCTGAGACCGACTGAGTGCGTGAGAGAGGAACGCAATAGGCATCTCGTTTGGGACTTCGGCAATAATCGGAGGAGAGTCCGAGATGTTGGCTTGGACAAGGCAAACACCAACAGCCCGAAGAGAAGCGTCCGTATACAAGATCATAGGACGTCTAATGTCTGGATATGCCAAACAAGAAATCTTAGTTAGTGAAGACTTAAGATAATTAAAAGCATCCTGGCAGACGTCAGTCCATCGGAAACGAGCATACATTTTTGTTAGAGCAATAAGAGGCTCAACAGCTCGAGAGAAATCGACTAAGTGCTTTCTATAGTAGGAACAACTGCCCAAGAAACCACGAACGTGGCGAACAGAAGTAGGAGGGGTCATATCACAGATGGCCTGCACTTTAGCCTCATCCGGACGTACACCATCTTGGTTCATTATGAAGCCAAGATATCTGGTTTCGGTCTGTAAGAAGACACATTTGCTTAACTTGAGCATAATATTATGTGCCCTCAGTCGGTTAAAGACTTTCTCTACATGGAGTAAATGATCCTCAAGGGTTCCTGGAGTGTGAATCAAGATGTCATCAATGTAAGCCATGGCGTAAGACTTGCATGCCCTTCAGTACTTCGTCCATGGGGGACATATACGTAGCAGGGCTGCCCTTTAAGCCGAAAGGCATGACATTCCACTGATAACTCACACTATGTGTACAAAAAGAGGACTTCACTTTTGCTTCTGATGACATGGGAATGCACCAGAATTCAGAACGGGCATCTAGGGTAGTAAACCACTTAGACTTGCCTACAGTCGCCAAGATATCATCAACCCGAGGAAGGGGTATGAGATAACTTTGGTGATGGCATTCAAGGCCCGATAATCGCAACAGAAACGATTAGTACCATCCGTCTTAGTGACTATTACAATGGGGGAGGACCAGGAGGATCTGGATCTTTCAACGACATCTGCTGCCAACATATCCGTAATCGATTTTTCCATGATCTCCCTATTCTTAAGCGGAGTGTAGTATGGCTTTAGTGAGACAGGTACTTCAGTGGTGGTATGGATAACCATTGTTACCGTATTTGTTCTCTTCAATTCCATGTCGGAGAGAGCAAAAATATCTTGATTATCCTTGATTAACTGACGGATGCGACTAGCATGGGGGGAGTCAGTTGTCACTTGCTCCATCAACTGTGCGAGTCGTGTAGGTGGGACATTCGAGGAAGAGGAGGGAGAAGGGGAAAGTTGCTGGAAAAGAGGTTGAGGAGAAGAAGTACGATTAGCAGAAGTACAAGGGAAGGTTGGGAAGTTATGAGAGGAAAATGAACGGCGCTGAGGAGGGTAGTTACTAAACGATACGCGCGTATTAGTAACATCACCAATTGTAGAGGGGTGTGAGGAGGGAGGGTGAGTAACCAAATGGGAAGGAATAGTGGGGGGTGGTTATCAGACACTGTGAAGAGAGGAACAGAGGTGCGATGAAGCAGAGAATGTGATGCGAAGTGAGCAATCACTGTACAACGTTTGACAGTTACAGCTTCCCAGAAGTATTTAACAGCATGACGGGAAAATCACGCTTAATGGAAACCTGAACAATGCCATCAACTAAATTGATGCAGGGATCATCAATGATGTCAATACCCGGTAATGGTTTCACTATGACAGAATGGCCAGAAGAGACATAGTCGGATCGTTTGACCCGACCAGTAGCGAAAGTCAAAGAGTGAGGCTTTAAGGTAATAGGAGCAGTGAGGCAGACAACGGATGCAATGTGAATATCATCCTGAAGAGGGATGTATTCACCATTGACGCGAATCTGTCGCAAGTCAAAATAGATTCGGGCGTGATGACGAAGGAGAAAGTCACGGCTGAGAATAAAGTTACGGGACATGCCTCTTGTAGTAATGAATGAATGGACAACAGATTGAGAACCAATCTTGAGGCTTATCATAGCAGTTTCAATGGAACGTAAAGGTTGGCCAGTAACGGAGGCCAAAAGAGTAGAGGAAGGAAAAAATGTTACGTGCCGACGAATCTGACGAAACAACTGTTAACGGATGATGCTAACAGTTGCGCCAGTATCAACAAGAGCACGGTAGCTTTTCATGTTGATGGAGATAAGACATGATGAAGGATCCGGAGTGACAAAAGGAGGAGAGACATAAGAAAGAGAGGAAGAAGACACCGAAGGTGGGGAGGAAAGTAAACATTTAGTATAGAAAGACCGATGTGAGGATGTTTCCAAGTTACCCTGTATGGTCTTAACTACTGGGCAACCCAAGGGTTTCCCTGATTCATTAGGGGTGCAGGACGGGACTGTCGACGTGAAAAGGAACGCCGAGGACCTTGGGAGAGGGCACAGGATTGGTAGGAAGCCAAGAAGGTTGGTGTGGTCGTTGCTGTCTGTTCTGATAATGTAGTGGTTGTGGCACGGGATTACTGTGAGGCTGAGGACTGCTTTGTTGCCGCTGTAAACAGCTGCGCGAGACGTGTCCCCTTTGACCACAAGTGTAACATATTATTGAAGCTATTTGATGGACCTGTGGCGCTGGTGGATGGCGAAGGCTTCGAGGCTGATACTGATGGTAGGAAGCATTATTGCAATTCATTGGTGATCTTGAATGTTGCTGCCAAGAGTGGCGGCAATGGCTAACGTCCATCGGTTCTTCATCATATTGGTGTTCAAGACGAGGCTCACGAATTAGACGGTTAGTAAATCGTTTCTTCACATTGTCCTCTGGGATGGCCTGTTGTATTGCATCTGTGATTGTCTGAGGATCCTTGCAGATCAAATGCAATTTAAGTGCCTCTGATGACAAACCATCAATGAAAATACCAACAAGCTGTCGATCAATATCTGCAGATGTGGAAGACGAATCAATGAAGGCATCTTCAGCCAAGTTTAACAGTCTGTCTGCATAAAATTGTACACGTTCCTGTCTGTCCTGGTGTACCCTACGAAGAAGAGTCCACGCGTGCTGACAGTCAGTTATGGATGAATAGTGAATGACCAGTGCCTTCTTCAGTGAAGCATAAGTTTCTGTAGGGAAAAGTTGTGCACGACGGCGCAAGAAATCAGTTACCAATGACTGGGAGCAGAAGAATGCAACACGCTTTCGGTCTTCATTGGTTGCCGAGGGGATCAAAGACAAACTTCTCAATATCAACAAGCCATTGTCTAAAGTGAGAAGCATCACCGTGAAATGGCTTGACAATGTTATTAATGTTTTGGTAATTGGCACTCTGTGTTACGGAGCTGAGCGTATGTGCAATGGACTGTAATGTGTTGGATGAAGTATCCGGAGAATCAGGTAAAGTTTGACTCGCTGCTTGTTGTTGTGACAATTGTTGTTGAAGCAGTTGATTTTGCTGTTGTAACAATAATACCTTATGCTCTAGCTGTTGAATGGGTGAATCCATCATAAAAAACAGTTACGAGCTGGTCACGGGCACCAAATCAAGTCTTATGTGACCGGGAGACTGGAAGGCTGTGTCACCAAATCAAGTCTAGTGTGACAGGGTGAGAAAAGGATGAAATAAACGTTCTGTGACAGGTGAATTTTGTGGCAGTATTTTCTTTCAATATTCTTCTGTAGTGTTATTGGCGACTGCCAGAGATGGTGATTACAGATATAAATTGTAATATAACCCAGGTGTTCTTAGGAGACTCGTACTGTTTTTATTGATACAGGCTGTAAGATCGTCGTAAATGTGGTAGCACTCTATGCTTGATTACCTAATGTAAACTAAGGTCACTGACTACTGACGCTCAGGAAAATAAGATCAGACTGGTGTAAAATATGAATGAAAACTTTTATTTACTGTCTACACACTTTGATAACTTCAATCGGGTTCATAAGTACATGCTCTTGTGTAATATACTAACCACTCTTTCCATGAAATATCACACAGAAAATCAGCCTTACAAAATGGTAACCACACAGTGATTTCGCTCATCCCGTGCTCAAGCACAACTCACTCTAACCTCCCTTCTCTCAAACTATCCTTCCGTTCTAACTACTGGGCAATTCTACCCCAAGTTTGATGACGTCATTTCTGAACACTTTAATCAAATCACTCATAGGATTTGTGACTAGTGCTATTTACTAACTAGACACGCTCTAATACTTAGTGTTTAAATCTTGCTAAGTATTCTTACCCTAACTATAATTAAGTGGCAGCGCCTTAGTGCTAATCCGACGTAGTAGTCCACACTGTCACATACTTCTTGTCCATTCTATGATGTAAAATTATCCAGTATTTTCGTGTTTACTTCTTGTCCATTCTATGATGTAAAATTATCCAGTATTTTCTTGTTTACTTCTTGTCCATTCTAGGATGTAAAATTATCCAGTATTTTCTAGTTTATTTCTTGTCCATTCTATGATGTAAAATTATCCAGTATTGTCACCCGTTGTCATCCTCTATCAGCTTATCTTTGTCACACTAAGAGTTATTGGAATACATGTCTCAAGAAACGTGATAATGGTGGCAGAGTCAATATAAAAAAATCAACCCAGAAATAATAAACAAATAAAAAGGAATTTCCCTAAATATTTTATTGCTGGCAACATTGCCATGTACCCGGTGAGCCACACTACTCTCCCTTGAGCACGAAGAGATATAGACCGTGTGTGGTGAAGTGGGATGTTATAAATATTTATAGGGGACTTAGTGTACTGACTGAGATCAGCTGTGAAGGTATATATATATATCTAATAAGAGTAGTGTATTATATATAACCTTACTTGCTGCCACATATGTATACCTCAGTCAGAATTATTCTGGAATAGTGTGATGACTACGTTATATGTCTAGGGTATGTGTATGATGAAGTGTAAGTCAAAACAACAACAGACAGATAAACAATTTAATTTATTCCACTACACTTGACAACACTGTGACACTCACATACATAAAACACTCTACAAGGATATCTTAAAGGAGTCACTGATAACTTTTCAAATAACAATATGTATTCATTGCTGTCATGAATGAATATGTGTCCTGATTCAAATACAAAGGGAACCAGGAATCACAATCAATTTTAATTACAAGTTATATGTACAGAATTTATCAATATGAATCTTGTAGTGACATCTATTTTCAATAGTATCCTATGTGTGTTAGTTGTGTAGTAGTAATATGAGGTAATACTGGTTTTGTTTTGTTCAAGCTCTGTTGGTATTTGTCATCATGACTTCAATAGTTTGTCTTTATTGGAACTAGTATTGGAGATGTTCTCAGTTCCTGATATTAAAACAATTTAATTCCCCTCTTAATGTTATTTTTACAATGTCATTTTAAGATGGGGGTACATAATGTTGAGCTCAGCTGTCCACATCAGCTTATCTTGCGTGATGGCGGCAGGAAGAGACTCCTCTGCTCGATTTCTCCCCTGGGCTCTGGAGACACCTCACTGATAGCTAAATGGACCAAGGAGTATGCTGTCCGACTCTGGATTCAGCAAAGCTCTGACCAGGTGCTGCTCAATAACGTAAGACCACGGTCCCTGGAAACAAGAAGGATGTACCTTCTACTTCATAACTAATTGATACTCTAGTTCTACACTGAGCACAATACATCACAAACATTGAGTTCAGAGCGTTAGGCCAACTGTCAGCTTCATCTGAAATACTTTATACCAGTATTTCCCTCCCTAATGGTTACTACGCCTCTGCAATTCCAGCATTATTTCTTTCTAGTCAATCATCTAGGTGTCAGTGTACTGTTTGGCCATTCCATGCCGTTTTACTTTCCTCCGACACCTTCTGTTCAGGCTGGAGCATTATAGGCTTTTCCTCATGTTCGCTACTGAACTACACATATATACAGGCATAAATTAACAATTTACATTCAATTTTCATTAAAAGATATTGAATGTTTCAAGCTTACCACAATTCATGGAAATACACAGATACGTTGACTAGCAATGAATTCTGGCACAAATACTGGCACAAATTCCCATCTGCTTATGTTCCAGGCTTTTATTTAGCAAAAATATGAGCTGGCTTCAACGCACTGTTGCTTTATCAAGCTTATTTGAACTAGTGGTCTCGAACTAACGCTCCTAAGTGATTATATCAGCGAGTCTGGCCAATGGAGCCACGTTTCGACAAGTGTTTGAAAAAATTTTACCTTCCTACGTCTCCCCTAACAACCAAGGATAGCATTTATAGTCCGACTAATCGTGTTTAGCCTTACATATCATTCCAGCCAATCAGTTCAAATGTAACTTGTGGCCCATTTCCCGTACAATGGTGGTTTAAAAAATCTACCACTGAGCGATTCTGATTTTGGGTGTTGTCTGACAGCACCATCATTTTATTTTGGCTATAACTTGTTAATTCCTAGACTATTTGCGTAACGTTTTACATATTCTTTGTCAGCAAGCCCTAAGGAACCCAAATATACAAATTTAAAAGCGCTAAGTGGCTGCGTTCAAAATATGCAATTTCTTCTACCTCCTGTTTCGAAGATGTGCTGTCTGGGTACTGTAATGTTTTCAAACGTAAACCCATCTAATGTTATCTTTTCTAATAAGCGTTTTCCAGGTTTTTTAAAACCTAACTCTGGGAAGGTTAGTGTTTTTATCACTGTCCGTCCGAAAAAGTTAGTGCATGTGGCCTTACACGCGTGATAGTAGTAATTGTGTATCGCGTTACGCTTGTTGGGGTGGCATTAATAGCGAGACGCGTGTTTAATTTTGCATGCGTTCCTGATTTTCATTCGCCCCTCTCTCTTTCTATTTGAGTCCATCTGTTCGTTCGTTTTGGTAACGTAATATAATTAATGTTAGGATTAATTTAGGTCATTACGCAGTCTGCCTCTCAATGTTTTTCTTAGAAATGCAATACCCGTTTTAATGTGTTGTGGAAACGCTTGTATTTATGCAGTGGCTTATATTTAACGTGGAAACGTTACAATTTGCAGACGAAGCATAAAACAAAGGGGATTTCGAGTACTGTCATTGTGACAGCACTGTTCTTTACCATTCTTCTTCCTTTCTTTATTATATGTATTTATTAGGCTTTATATTTACCTGATAATTTATATATGTGGATTAGAATATTTCACGACACCTCCCCTCTTAAAACAGACATCCCATGTCAGTCCTTTATTCTATATACACATAGATAAATGTAAGTCAACTTGACTTTACTCTGCTGTGGTGCTATCATGGTTTTATGTAGTTGGGTCCATTCAGAGTAGGCACTACTCATGAAATCTGCCTCAGACTTCTACAACCAATAATATATTTCGGTTATGTTACTGAACAGCCGCAAGTGTGAGTGCTTGTCTTAATGCTGCTTCGCAACCCGTATTCACCATTTCTCTTCTCTGAGTCTGCGCAATGACATGTCCAGAGAACATTATATTTCCCTCAAAATGTACGTTATGAGGAGATAACATATACCTGGTGATAGCAGAGTTTTCGTAGTGGATCCCATAATCTTCTTATTATCCTGTATGAAACATTCGGAATATCCTCAATCAAAGAGGCAACTCAGGGATTCATTACGTTCCTCCGAAATGTTTACATCCAACAATTTTGTCTGATCTTAGGTTTTACTGAAATCTGATATTATCCTTTACTCAGATCCACCCTTGAGAAATATTTAGCTTTATTTAGTCTGGCAAACAGCTGATTTGTATCCGGCAATGGATCCACCTGTCCTTCTGTAATAGCATTCAGTCTCCTGTAATCTATACAGAGTCTATGTTCTCCAGAGGGCTTCCTTAAGAGTACAACACCGGAACTATACGAAGATTCACTGTGCGAAATAATTCCTTCCTTCAACAGATAGTCTATCTCTTCCTTCAAAGCTTTCTCCTTAGCAAACGGAATCGAATATGGTTTCATACAGACAGGTGTGGGGTCTATCAGTTTCATATTATATTCCAATAGGTTTGTATGCCCTGGTCGGTCTGTTAACACCTCTGCATGATTATTTAGAACCTGTTGCACTCTCTCTTTCTGAGTTTTCGTTAAATGTGTACTGATTTTCACCTGTGCTGCTGTCTCACAGGGGTGTAATGGATATTCAAATGATGAAAGTGGTTCCTTTTTCATCTCCATGGCGATGGACAAGGTCAACAAGTGTGTCTCTTCCTGATGTTCTCTTTCCAAATATTTCTTCAGGAGATTCACATGATAGATTTTTTCTTTCCCCTTCTTATCTATCTTATAATTTGTTCTAGACACCTTCTCTAGAACTGTATATGGACCCTGCCATCCAATTTGTAACTTATTCTGACTCCCGGGCAAAAGAAGCAGTACTTTCTCTCCCACAGCCAAATTTCTGTCTTTCGCCTTCCTGTTATAATAGGCAGCATGTTTCTTCCTGGCTTGTTTCAAATTTTCATTGGCAAGTTTCCAGCCAGTTTTTAAACGAGTGGTCAGCTCATTCACATATTGGTATGAAGATGTAATGTTTTCCTCTGCCTTTTCATCAGTCCACGTTCTTAACAAAGCTACATATGGACCTTTAATTGTGTGGACCTATTTGTCCATGCACCGGTATGGTCTCTTCCACTCGAAGCTTTATAGTGATGATTTTTCCTCCCAGAATTATCATTCACAAAACGACCGCTACCAATTTTTTCTTGGGGCTTTCTCCCCACTTAAAATTCTTGATGAGAGATTTCCTCTCTACATCCTCTTCCTCCAGTTTGTTTAAGTCCGATTGAGGGATTTTCGGCTTATCCTGGGGTAAGACATCTTTTTGCACTCTCCGCATAGTGGCCATTGTAAAACAGTTAAGTGAAGCTTGTCCGTGAAAAGGGGCTTCCCATTCCATTTGGTCCACTTTATCAAATCTATTTTTCTTTTTATTATCAGGCCTAATTTTGCCCCGTGGCGTGTCCAGGTCCTGATCCATGTTCCCACTTGTGGGTGTTCCCTCATGTGCTATGCTACACCTTTCTACAAAATTCTCAATGTCCCATCTTGCTTTGGGCCAATAATAATTGTGAGCCACCTTTTGAATGATGGTACCTATCTTCTCATGGTCCCCATCTGGTTTCACATGTAGGCTCCTTATTAAGTCTGCCCTATATCTTTTAGGAAGTACCAGCTGTCCCTGACCTTTGGATCTAGCTCCAGTCTTCCTATACATCAACTTGTTTTTCATGTAAAAATCTCCCTTGCCTGGAGTTGTATGACAAGTTGACAATTTTCTGAAACAAGGCTTGAGTGTTTTATCCCCAGCCTGTGCCTTCCTCATCTCTTCTGGAGTGGTATCTAACATAATATCCTCCTCCTGTCTTGAGGTCGACCTGACCTGAAGGGTTGCCATATACACAGGTTTCCTTCTGCAACGGTCAGTGTCATGATTGTCCATCTGACAATTTTTACACCACCTTTTTCCTTGGTTGAAAGATTTTCTTTCATCATATTTCCTTTCATCGAATTGTGGGAATTTATTTTTATTTTCATACCGTGGCCTATCAAACTGGTGCTTACCTTTGTTTTGATCCCTAGGATCAAATTTATTAAAGTTCTGTGGTGCCCTAAAGTTATCCACTTGTTTCTTTTTATTACCTGTTACCTCTGCTTGAGCTGCTTGATACCTTTCAGCAACATTTAGCAACTCACCCAGCCTCTCTGCACCTTGTTCCATGAGAAACTTTCTCAGGTCTGGAGCCATGGACTCTCTTAATTGCTCTATAAGGACCATTTCCTTAAGATCTTGGGTTTTCCCCAGAGAAGTCCATTTCTCCAAGTATGTCTCTATTCGTGCAGAGAACTGGTGATAGGTTTCACCTGACAGTAGTTTAGCATTCCTAAATTTTTTCCTATAAAATTCTGCATTCTTTTCATATCTTAACAAAAGAGCCTGCTTTAGCATGTCATAATTTTCCTGATCACCTCTGCTCATTTTTGCAAAAACTTCATAAGCTGCCCCACGAAGTCCTTGAGATAACTTTAAGCTCCACCTTTCTCTCTCTAACCCATACGTGGTAGCTAATAGTTCATACCTATTTAGGTAGCTCTCTATATCATCGTCTTTCTCAACAAAATGATCTAAATGAAAATTCATAGCTGAGGTTGAGGCTCCTTGGCTAGCAGTGGCATCAGAGGCAAAGGGACTGGCACCATTTTCAGGAGCATGGCCTTGAAACTCAAACTCCCTTAGTCGTAACTCATGTTCCCTTTGTAATCTTTTATCCTCTGCTTCCCTTTCTGCAGCTAATTTCTTCTCTTCCCTTTCTGCAGTCAATCTTCTTTCTTCTGCTTCCCTTTCTGCAGCTAATTTCTTCTCTTCCCTTTCTGCAGCTAATCTCTTCTCTTCCCTTTCTGCAGCTAATTTCTTCTCTTCCCTTTCTGCAGCTAATTTCTTCTCTTCCCTTTCTGCAGTCAATCTTCTTTCTTCTGCTTCCAATTTCTTAGCCTCAGCCTCAATCTGCAACCTCTTAGTCTCAGCCTCAGCCTCAAATTGTAACTTCTTAATTTCCCTTTCAGCCTCTAACTTTCTTTCGGCTTCAAACCTTCTTTCTTCGCGTTCAATAAATTTGTCACATTCCGTAGTGACATAGGCAACCATAACTTGCCCATCTAATCCTAACTCTTTTGCAGTCTGAACAGCAGCAGATCGAAATTTGGCCAGGTCCGCCATTGTCTATCAGGTAAATTTATACAATGTCTAACCAACAATTCAATCTCTAAATATATATCTAATGGACAACACAGGCACCGTGAGCTCAACCTTATTTAATTCCACCCAAGGATACCTTTTAATTCTTATATTCCCTGAAGTGAATTACCCCCAATATTTTTAATAGGTAAAGATTCAAAATCCCGGACGAGCGAGACCCCAATATATGTGGTGAAGTGGGATGTTATAAATATTTATAGGGGACTTAGTGTACTGACTGAGATCAGCTGTGAAGGTATATATATATCTAATAAGAGTAGTGTATTATATATAACCTTACTTGCTGCCACATATGTATACCTCAGTCAGAATTATTCTGGAATAGTGTGATGACTACGTTATATGTCTAGGGTATGTGTATGATGAAGTGTAAGTCAAAACAACAACAGACAGATAAACAATTTAATTTATTCCACTACACTTGACAACACTGTGACACTCACATACATAAAACACTCTACAAGGATATCTTAAAGGAGTCACTGATAACTTTTCAAATAACAATATGTATTCATTGCTGTCATGAATGAATATGTGTCCTGATTCAAATACAAAGGGAACCAGGAATCACAATCAATTTTAATTACAAGTTATATGTACAGAATTTATCAATATGAATATTGTAGTGACATATATTTTAATAGTATCCTATGTGTGTCAGTTGTGTAGTAGTAATATGAGGTAATACTGGTTTTGTTTTGTTCAAGCTCTGTTGGTATTTGTCATCATGACTTCAATAGTTTGTCTTTATTGGAACTAGTATTGGAGATGTTCTCAGTTCCTGATATTAAAACAATTTAATTCCCCTCTTAATGTTATTTTTACAATGTCATTTTAAGATGGGGGTACATAATGTTGAGCTCAGCTGGCCACATCAGCTTATCTTGCGTGATGGCGGCAGGAAAAGACTCCTCTGCTCGATTTCTCCCCTGGGCTCTGGAGACACCTCACTGATAGCTAAATGGACCAAGGAGTATGCTGTCCGACTCTGGATTCAGCAAAGCTCTGACCAGGTCCTGCTCAATAACATCAAGACCACGGTCCCTGAAAACAAGAAGGATGTACCTTCTACTTCATAACTAATTGATACTATAGTTCTACACTGAGCACAATACATCACAAACATTGAGTTCAGAGCGTTAGGCCAACTGTCAGCTTCATCTGAAATACTTTATACCAGTATTTCCCTCCCTAATGGTTACTACGCCTCTGCAATTCCAGCATTATTTCTTTCTAGTCAATCATCTAGGTGTCAGTGTACTGTTTGGCCATTCCATGCCGTTTTACTTTCCTCCGACACCTTCTGTTCAGGCTGGAGCATTATAGGCTTTACATCATGTTTGCTACTGAACTACACATATATACAGGCATAAATTAACAATTCACATTCAATTTTCATTAAAAGATACTGAATGTTTCAAGCTTACCACAATTCATGGAAATACACAGATACGTTGACTAGCAATGAATTCTGGCACAAATACTGGCACAAATTCCCATCTGCTTATGTTCCAGGCTTTTATTTAGCAAAAATATGAGCTGGCTTCAACGCACTGTTGCTTTATCAAGCTTATTTGAACTAGTGGTCTCGAACTAACGCTCCTAAGTGATTATATCAGCGAGTCTGGCCAATGGAGCCACGTTTCGACAAGTGTTTGAAAAAATTTTACCTTCCTACGTCTCCCCTAACAACCAAGGATAGCATTTATAGTCCGACTAATCGTGTTTAGCCTTACATATCATTCCAGCCAATCAGTTCAAATGTAACTTGTGGCCCATTTCCCGTACAATGGTGGTTTAAAAAATCTACCACTGAGCGATTCTGATTTTGGGTGTTGTCTGACAGCACCATCATTTTATTTTGGCTATAACTTGTTAATTCCTAGACTATTTGCGTAACGTTTTACATATTCTTTGTCAGCAAGCCCTAAGGAACCCAAATATACAAATTTAAAAGAGCTACGTGGCTGCATTCAAAATATGCAATTTCTTCTACCTCCTGTTTCGAAGATGTGCTGTCTGGGTACTGTAATGTTTTCAAACGTAAACCCATCTAATGTTATCTTTTCTAATAAGCGTTTCCCAGGTTTTTTTAAAACCTAACTCTGGGAAGGTTAGTGTTTTTATCACTGTCCGTCCGAAAAAGTTAGTGCATGTGGCCTTACACGCGTGATAGTAGTAATTGTGTATCGCGTTACGCTTGTTGGGGTGGCATTAATAGCGAGACGCGTGTTTAATTTTGCATGCGTTCCTGATTTTCATTCGCCCCTCTCTCTTTCTATTTGAGTCCATCTGTTCGTTCGTTTTGGTAACGTAATATAATTAATGTTAGGATTAATTTAGGTCATTACGCAGTCTGCCTCTCAATGTTTTTCTTAGAAATGCAATACCCGTTTTAATGTGTTGTGGAAACGCTTGTATTTATGCAGTGGCTTATATTTAACGTGGAAACGTTACAATTTGCAGACGAAGCATAAAACAAAGGGGATTTCGAGTACTGTCATTGTGACAGCACTGTTCTTTACCATTCTTCTTCCTTTCTTTATTATAGGTATTTATTAGGCTTTATATTTACCTGATAATTTATATATGTGGATTAGAATATTTCACGACACCGTGTCAACAGGCTGTGATAAGCTTTCATTCGTCGGTAGATGAATTGAATTATTTAAATTGTATCCTTTGATTGACTTATCCAAGTTTTGTTGAAGTTATTTGTTGAGTAAAATCTCTGGATGGTGGAGTACCTTGTCCAATGTCCAAAATTTAGTCACGTCCATACGACATGCGTGGTATGATAATGTATGTTTTGCTCACCTCAGAGATACCCAACATATGAAAATCAGAGAAAGTGCATATGGCCGACACTACTACCATTCGTGGAAAATCTCCACGGAGATACAAATTACCCCAGGCTGATTACTGCTGTTTTTTGAAAACATTCACATGGACGTTTGAGAATTACGAAGAAGAAATTGATCATGTTCACACTGACTGCCGATCATTACAAACTCAAATATAAATCAGATCGACAAACTGATATCAGGACAGACAGATATGTGTCTATGTGGTGAGGACAAATATGCAACAAAAGATGGAGATGCTCCTCCAAATTTGTTTGCTCCACGAGAGAAGCATATTGTCAGCACATCCTTCTCCACCCAGCTTAGAGAAACTGAATGTTGGCGAGGAGATATATCTTAGGGGAAGTATTAATTAACTGCTATGGGAAACAATTTAAAAGAGTTAAAAACAGAATTTTTATTTAATATGTCCAATTTTAACAATGTCTTCAATTTATATATAAGCAATATATTAATATAAAATAAGTATATTAATTTTGTTAACAAAATATTTTAAATTTTTATAAAATGTTATTAAAACTGCATATAGATTTTTATGCTACATTAAATTACTTAACCAGTCCCAGTTAGAAGGAGTCAGTGTCCATATATTTGTATTTCTTTAAATGGATAATTTCAATCAGCACTTAAAACCAATATTTTTGACCGGCATTAAATGCCGCCAGAATTGATAGAGGGTGGGTTTGAAAAAAAAATCGAAAAAAGGGGATTCGTCTTACGAGGACAAAAGACAAAGAAAGTACACAGAAGTACAAAGAAAGTATCAGAATTGATAGAGCAATACACACGAATAAAAGTCGCAACACCTGTCAAGATTTTGCTCGTAGATCCCTTCTATTTACTTCTACACTCTATCACTCCTGACTTTCAATACAGATTGACATTTACGTTATTGATAGTCTTGACTAAGGTTGCCACTCAAGTTCTAGAGATAAACCCAGATTTTCTTCTAAAAAACCCAGAAATACCCAGATTATTTTATGCCTCAAATACACGGGATAGACAATGCTTACACAATCTTTTAGTGCAACTTTAGCACACATAAGCTGTGTGCTACCAATTTGTATTTATTTCTTCATTTTTATTTTATTTTTTATTACCAAAAATTCACAATTATATAAAAATGATTTTACTAACCCCCCAATATATGAACTCTTGAAAATGAGATATTTTAACAGTAACATACTTACAGAATTACATTAACAAAATGTTCCTCAAATCAAATATAAAATATAAGTTGTAACTTGTTACTGTTGAAAATTGTCACTTGTCAGCGACTCGGCATCCATGTCGACAACTTCTCCTTCGTGAAGATCATATGCATGAATTGACAACGTGGAATCTTGATTGTGGAGATTCATAATCTTTGCATATCTCTGCCGACAACGTCCTTCACGCACAACTTCAACCACGCTTTTACTAAGATTAAACTTATGACAAACTCCATCTTTGACAACTGCTTGCTTGGCTAGTATTCGATTGGAAACTGTTTCACACAACAGCTTGTTGCGCTTCAGTGACATTTTTTGAGCAATTGTGCTGTCTGGAAACATCTGCTTGCACATTCAATCAAATGATCAGCTTGCGAAAACGGAGTATTATGTTCTGCCATGAAAGCCGACAACAGTATCTCCGATTTAACAATTTTGTCTTGGAGACCTCTACACCTCACGGTAGAAGGGGAACGACTAAGTAAAGTCTTGGAGACAGGGCTCTTTTGGTTTGATGAAAAACTTGTTAATGTTCAGAATTTTGCTTTTGGCTTCGAATTTTTTCATGTGCTTCTGTGTGCTTTTATATGTCAATAAAGCTATTTTGTTAGCATTAGTTAATGTACAGGAACAGACCGTACAAATCGCAGCATAGCGATTGATAGAGTCCGGCTTTATCCAATCCTTCAGTTAGCTGTCTGTTAGCCATTCCTCACAAAAAGCCTGATGATACCATAACTTCACTTTTTTACGCGGTGGCGTGTGGGTCGTCATGCTGCTACAACTACATAGCTTACCTTCATCATCGCTCATTTTATAATCTTATAATAATAAAATAAAATAAAAATATGCTGTTTATCTGCTTAATTCTAAAATTTAAAAAGAATACTTTAAAACACATCGCAAAAATGACTGAGTATTGTAGATGACAGCCATTAACAGAATAACTGGAAATAGATAGCTGATGTAAACGAGTCAAAAAACAATGTCGTTGATGTGGTTAAAAACAAGAAATAAATTTAAGTGGAATAAAAATTATAAAGCACATAATTTTTTTACAATTAATTATAATATAAATATAATGTATAATGCTCAGTGCACAGAATATTCTTACATTGTAAACGCCAATTGTCAAATATACCCAGATTAATGCAGATTTGGAAAAATAATACCCAGATACCCAGACGGAAGCCCAAAAACCCAGATCGAGTAAAAAATACCCAGCTGTGGCAACACTGGTCTTGACTTACAAGCTTTGAGCTGTCAATTATCTCTTCACTCTCATATATCATCAATTATCTCTTCACTCTCATATATCATCAATTTTCTCTTCACTCTCATATATCATCAATTATCTTTTCACTCTCATATATCATCACTTATCTCTTCACTCTCATATATCATCACTTATCTCTTCACTCTCATATATCATCAATTATCCTTTCACTAAACTTACTTAGTCTTACTTAGTCGTTCCCCTTCTACAGTGAGGTGTAGAGGTTTGGAAGAGAGAGCGCCAGACTATTCTATCGGCTGTCTTCCTCCTGGCCGGCCTGGTTCCATTCTAGTCCTCGGTCCTTCAAAGATTGTCTAATGTTGTCCTCCCAGCGGACTCTGGGTCGTCCTGGGGGTCTTGATCCTTGGCTCTTTGTTTCTCATGCTTGTCGTGGTAGCCGATTTTCTCCCATTCTGCAGACATGGCCAAACCATCTTAGTTGGCACTGTTCTACTTGGGTCTGCAGGGGGTGGGATTTTAGGCCTTGACGTATAGTCTGTTTGCGGACCATTTCTTTTCTTGTCACCTAAACCACCTTCGTCAGATACCTCATTTCTGAGGTTTGGATCTGGCTTTTGTGGGTTGTAGTCATTGCTCATGACTCGCATCCATATGTCAAGACTGGGACATAGGTGGAGCGGTATACAGCCATCTTCGTTTTCTTACCAACCTCTTTCTTGCTGAGGAATCCTCGATTTATGGCCTGAAAAATTCTCCCAGCTGCTGCTTTTCGAGTGGCTAATGCTACTTTGATGGAGCTCCGAGATATTTAAAGTGGTCGACATGCTCCAGGACCTGTTCTCCCAGCTTAATCTGATGTCTTCTTTCTTCTCGTGATATCACCATGGATTTTGTTTTAGAGCTGCTTATGACCATTCCTCTCTTCTCCAGCTCTTCCTTCCAGACTTGCAGGTTGGATTGGAGATGTGCCTCTGATTTAGCAATCAGGGCAACATCATCAGCAAATGCCAGCTCTGAAATACATACCTGTCTCATCTTGCAGTACCCCACTGAATACTTTCTTGTTCTCTCCTTACATGACTTGATAACATCGTCCATGAGGAGTATGAAAAGATAAGGTGGCAGGATATCACCTTGTCTTACACCAGTTGTGGTCCTGAACTCTTCTGACTTATTTTGCTGTCCTCACATAATTTCTGCAAGACTTTTAGAAGCGCTGTATAGCATGAATCAGAGATGCTGGAATGTTCTTCCTTGCCAAACAGTCCCAAAGTTTGCTCCAGGGGACCCTGTCAAATGCCTTTTCTAGATCTTTGAAACAAAGATGGATCTCACTCTTATACTCAAGGGCCTTTTCACTCAGCTGTCTGAGTGTGAAGATTAGGTCTTGAGTACTTCGCTTTGCTCGGAATCCACACTGGACCTCATCCAATTGTGGCTCAGCTAGGTGTCGGAGTATCTACTCTAGGATTCTAGAGTAGATTCTACCAGGGACACTGAGAAGGGATATGCCTCTATTGTTTCCACATTGTCGATTGCCACAACTGGTGTTATGATGGCAATCTCCCAATCCTTTGGTATAGTCTTTTTGCACCACGCTGCCTGTTGGACCCTTAAGAGTAATAAGTCGCTTGATGCTCCCATGTAGCCTACTTAACCATTTCTGGTGTTATACCATCATGCCTTGCTGCTTTGCCCATTTTTAATGTCTCCATTGCTGCCTTCAGTTCTTCCATCTTTATGTCATCTTCACCATCATTTGTTTTCTCTTCTGTGCTAGTGGTTATCATTTCTGATGCTTCACCATGCTCACCATCCAGTAGTTCTGAGAAATATTCTTTCAATCTTTCCATTACTTGATGTGGGGCAGTAAACAATTGGCCTTGCTTGTCCTTTATAAATTTGAGAGGGCATTGTTTTTCCTTCCTCATGTTCTTTAGGGTCTTATAGAACAATTTCTGGTTTTCTTGCGCACCTTTTTCTATCTTTTCTCCAAATTCTTCCCAGGACTTCTGTTTTGCTGCTAGCATCTTGTTCTTGCTTCTGTTCTGAGTGTCACATATTCTCTATATTTCTCCATTTGTCCTGTTGTGTATTGAGCTCCTAAGTATTGTTTCCATGCCATTTTCCTCTCTCTTATTTTCTCTTTGACTTCCTCTGTCCACCAAGGTGTCCTCTTTCTCTTGTTCCCAAGTCGGACTTCACCACATTCTTCTGCAGCCGCTGTCTTTATGATGTCCTTGAATTTAAGCCAGAGGGTTTCCAAGTCATCAGGTTGTTCTTCTCGGTTGCTCACCGCTGCAGCAATAAGCCCCTGATATCTGATCTTAATTTCTGGCTCTCTCAGCTTGTAGGTCTCAATGCTCATTTCTAAAGTGGTTCCTAAAGTGGCAGTTTTTTTTTTTTGGTGCCTTCACTTGTAACATTCAGTTGACTCCAGTTTAAATTTAGCGCTATATATATCACTTTCATACTTAACACATATAGAGCAAGGCTTATAAACCCATTGACATGTGATTTACTTTCTGTGTTCGTTACATAACCGGATGTCGTAAATTTATTTTGAGAGAAAAGAGTCGTAGAAATAGTGGTCCGGTTTAGAGTGGAAAATGATGATGGAAAGCTCAGTGATAGAAATGTAGAGATTTAATAGTTACTTCACAGCGTGCTGGAGGAGAGTAAAGACAGACTTATTTACGACAAATCGTGTCTCTCAATCTTCTCTTTCACTCTCCTGGTCAAACAATTATTTGCCAGTTTTCCAGACTCGCATCTGCGCGCTCACCGATTTGGTGTTTTCAAACACACACACGACGTTGATACAAACTATATTAAACGAATAGGGGAAATGTTGGGCTTTGGGTATATCCAACACACAGAACTAAATGAGTTTAGGTGATTTTATTCACTTTAAACATCAATCACTAAAAATATCAGATATTACATAAATTATCATAAGTACACAAATGCAAATAACAAGTTTGGGAGGGGGTGAAGAAGATTGGTATCGACTAAGCCCTTCCCGCTCATTAGACAAAGACAAACCCAGTCCAGAGATTGATAATATCAGGAACACGGGTACGTTAACCTAACAGTAAAGTTAATTACTCTGAAAGAGGTGTTACCAAGTTAGGTATAAGTAATAGAAAAAAACTTGTTCTTCCCAGCTGTTCTTCCCTTTACTAAGCAAATGGAAAGGAGGTGGTTTTAAACAGAGTTAACAAATTATCAACTATCCCACTTAAAGGAACAATGTGGGAGCCGCGCTGGTGTAATGGCTTCGGCGTTGTACTGGCGACCAGGTGTTCATGGTTCAAACCCGGGCGTCGGCGTTTGAAGAAATGTTTACGGCCGGAAATTTGACTGAACAGCCTGAACGGCTCCTGTGATAAACCCTCTGTGGATGGGAAGGAGCGAAGCTCCTGACCGGGTTGGAAGGAAAGTCCTCAGGTTCCCCAGCCTCGCAATGACATGTCATTGGGCCGAAGGGCTGAAAGCCTAAGTGCCGCTGGTTAAGGAAAAAAAAAAAAAAAAAAAAAAGGAACAATGTAGGGTATACAGAAAAGATATATGTTACCAGGTAAGCAAGTTAACAAAATGGTCACCCAAAAGAATTAATTTCCTGTCATTCATACACGCGCTAGCAAAGGCCTTCACTCATCTTGCTCTCACTTACCGATTGTGAAAAAATCTTGCACTCCATAGAATAACACAACAGCAGTTACACCTCAACTAAATGTATGAGTGTTTGTTCAAGTTCTAGCCCCAGATTATCGGGTAGGCGGTCAGCACATAAAAGGATCCCGTAATCGCTGGAAAATGAATCTGTAGTTGTGTCTCTTTTCTTAATAACAGTTTCTATGGGAGGGCACGGTCTCTGATACCGGGGTGAGGATGGTGTGGTCTATTTGACTATGCCGCTGATAATAAAATTCTTACGCGTGCTGGTACACTTTATCCGTGAGGTATGGTTTAAGTCCAGTGAGAAAACTAGTCACATCACTGTTCAGGAAATTATGAATTATCTCTCTGTGTCAGTAAACTAACAAAGCTCGGGCCAGTGTTCTTCTTCCCGTTACGACTTAAGTTGTTTGATGGTGCGTTAAATTTGTCTTTGGGTGTGCTTTCTTTGCTATAAGTTAGATAGCGGAATTCCAAACATAGAATCGCCTCAAAGATTAAAAATTTACACAGTCTCAACAAGTTCTGCGTCAGGGGAACTCTACACACTGTTTATGCTTTGCTTTGCTTAGATTGATTTCTTTATTGCTTTCTTAATGCTGGGATCGCACAGGTTACGATCACTCGCTTTGCACAGAATTAGAAATCACTGCAAATATATATAAAATCCAGGGGAAAATCTATAACAAGATTTCAATAAAGCTAGTGCTTCTGTAAAGGTCTGGCCAGCGAGTGATAACGTGTCTAGTTCTTCATGGTCTATTTAGCTAAAATGAAATGTGAGTTGAGTGGGACATGATAAACTTGACAACTTATTTGATCTCACGAACTTTTGGGGATCTGACCGCCAAATCAAGAGAAAAAGCCGCCCCCTGGTCTTCGTATCCGCTCGCTGCTGCCCGTTTCGCTTTCCCCCGTTCGCTCGGTTCCTCGATTGACACCGAGACGCGAAATTAGCGGCAAGCAACTGCGTCTCGTATCAGGGAAAACTACTGTCTTTGATAGCGCCGATAGTCTCCCCTAAGATCCCTCGGTTCGTCTCTTTGATCTCGTGCCGCCTACTAAATGAGTCCCGGTGGAATGAGTTCTGGCAAACGAAAAGTTACAACAAATGTTCAGGGGTTCTAATGTTATGAAAAGCTAAAAGGTCCCTGTAAAGTTTGTTTTCTTCTTTCCACTCTGTAAAGTTGCTTTCACACACACACTGGATGCTCTGTAAGGAAGGGTGGTGTGTTGTTGGGATCAGGCATGCTCCAGTCTACCCAGCTGTAAATGGGTAACTCACACTAGTCCTGAGTTAGGGAAGGCAAAGGCTCCAGGGGAAGCAGGCCCTAAACTTGGTCACTTCAACCGACGCAGGATGGTGTATGTATGAAGTAGAAGTGTAGAGTGTGATTACCGCGAATGGTGTACTGTTCGTGTGCTGACCAATATAATCACTCATACACTTGTGTCTACAAGGCACCAATGCAGACTGCTGGAATCTTTGTTTACTCAATTTATTCAGACGTACACACTGGGACATACGAGTACATCATGGTATGTTGACATATCAATTTGTAGGTATACATAGCAGATCTGAAGTCATGACACATTCAGAAATAATGGGCAGTACATCAAAAGTTCAATGTCATGATACATTATGGCCACATTCCCCTATCTGACTAAACGCGTCAGTGAAGGCGGATCGATAAATAACTAAAGTTACTTGACGTCCATAGTTTGTAGCATATATTATGAAACCACGAAGGGGGTTTCTAGCAAGACTGAGATCTCCCTGTCACTGTCCGATAATAGGATAAATAATCTGTTCTCTTGGCAGTGATCAAAACAGATGATGACCGAAATCCAACATGGCTGCCTCCCTGAGTTGTCGTTCACTCATTCATAGGAAGGAGAATATAAGCCAGAGTTAATTTATAATGGGTATATAAAGGATTTCATAAATGTTTCCATACAGCTCTACGGTGATCAGGTTAATTCACGTAGCCATAACCGCTGCAGGAAAATCTGTCATCTTCGTCGATACAAAACACGACACTAGCATAGCGAAGCCCAAAAAGTCAAGCTAGGCCTAACCGACGAGAGATCATCAAAATAGGAGCTGGGATTACCTGGAGTCCGAATCATCTATATACTGACATAAGGAGAGTCTCTAACACAAACTATCGTAGAGACACCATCTCCTTCAGTAGAAAAACCACTTCGTAAGTGTTAAGCTCTTTCTTTGTGTAGTTGTTAACTCATACTGGCTACTAGTTGTTGAATCATGCTTTATTTGTTAAATGATGTGAATGTCCACCAGTGGATAAATGTAGATGTTGGGACTGGTGTAGTAAAGTGTAACGATTGTCAACTCATCAAACCCAGCACAGTTTTGGTCATACAGGTCATCTTGTCCTGGAACGTGATGAGGCTCCGACAAGAATGTGAGTGTAAACAATGAGTGTGTATCTGAATGTCAGTACGCGAATGGTAGAATGATTCGATAGAGTTGACAGGTTGGTAGTACATCACTCATACTCACACTGTTCGAATTCAAGAAGTACTGGAACTACGGTGGTCTTTTTATAACATTTAATGGGACGCACACTTGGACAGTACGTGTATGGTTACAGGAACAAATGTCGACATAGACAGCATAATGTTGATCACAGGAATATCATCTTAAGTTAGCATTCATGCTTGGCAAATATCATAATGGAGCATTCGTAAATAAGCATTCAGCGTTCCATCATGTAAATCATCTGGCTTTACTGACTGGGCACGTCAGACCATAACCAATACATAGGAAGGCTCCTAGACCTAACCTCGTCTAGCGAATATTCCTTCACGTAAAGTTCAATATATATATATTTCATAATATAGGAATCCCAGACATGGGTTCTCACATGTAGCAGTGATCTCTTGGTTCATCGAGCGATAGTACAGGCATCCCTTTTTCTCACTCGATAAATACAAAGTATATGAATTTCAACATGGCTGTTCTCTCTCTCGTGAGCTTCACTCACTATAGAATATAGACCAAAATTAGTCATTCATTAAATGTCCTCATTTCTTCATAGGTTCTCTCATAGAGGTAATTGAATAATATCATACAATCCAGTGCTGATACATAGGAATGTCTTCTTCCTTTGAATGGATATTCTTTTTAAAAGTACCACTGTGCATCTGCTTATCAACAACGATGGCGAAGCCCAAGTTCATAATAAATTGTGGTTTTACCTTTTTATGCGAAATATAACTTTGCCATTCCTTGGCAAAAGAGAATAAACACTGGGGTAAAGTACATACAACATGTCTAAATGATTATCACTTTTCCCCATCCATATATAGATCACTATTTCGGCAAAAAGCCTGCTACAACAAAACTCGGCATCCTCACAGGATGACAGCCATGGATCACACCCCTTGCTAGCGATACTTCCGCTGCATAGCCTTTGACCTTTTCTAGCGACAACCAAATTAGTTCGACTTAGAAATGCAAAGATATCCATATATAAGACAGACTCGTCCTACTCATACAAACACTACGTATAAATTCAGGCCATAGATATACTGAAGCAAGAACAATCTATTCCTACCCAGCCACAGAATAAATCGCAGTAGGCCTAGAGTCGTCTGCGGAGTCCGATCGAAGATGACAGAACTATTTTCAAGGGAAGCAACCCAAAAATGACTTCTCCTTAAGCACTTAAAAAGGAAATACTTTGCTTACAAAATATTTGCGAACATAATAAGAATATAAATGTATTATATTGCAAGATAGTAAAAATTGCCCTTTACAGTCTTACCACACCTCCCGGGAAAAAAAAATAAAATTTTTTTTTTAAATACATCTAGGAGCACCGTAGAATAGGCTCACAACGCAAGAATACTGCGCAGATGAAAATATCAGGAATAACTATAATTCCTAATATGACTGGTGAGAATATATATCTCAAAATCTGAGAGAAATTGTTTCCCTACGAATAAATGTTTCCAGGAAGGTGTGATGTACGTATAATACAATTCTGGTAATTATACAATGCATACCAAAAATTCACACTACAATCTTAAATTTATGATTTATGAAGAAACAATCATCAAAGAACAGCGGTGAATTAACATCAATAAACCGCTAAGTAGCGATACCATCATTCTATTATTAAATTACAAATGTGTATCTTAGTAAAGAAACAAAAAATAACTGTTGTAAAGTTATACATATTAAAAAGATCCAATATTTAACAGTTAAGTGGCATCATGTGGGCATCTGGACAGAATGTCCGCCATCACATTTTCTGAACCACGGATAGCTCGTACCGAAAAATGAAAAGGTTGAAGAGCGATTGCGTATCGAGTTGATCTCGAGCTCTTCAAGTTTTACTTTGGATAGCCGTAAGAGCTTTTTGGTCAGTTTCCACTACGAAATGCGCGCCCAGAAGGAATCTTTGGAGTTTGAGAATTGACCAAACCATTGCCAATAATTCACGGTCTAAAACCGAGTAATTCCTTTCTGCAGCATTAAGTTTTCTGGATATGTACATTACAGGATGCAGAGTTCCAGAGTACTCTTGCATTAGTGCCGCTCCAATCCCAGTGGATGAAGCGTCACTACGAAGAACAAATGTCTTATCTGTTGTAGGTAACACTAAAATAGGTGGTGATGAAAACATAGTTTTGATCTTCTCTAGTGAAGATTGGCATTCATGAGACCAGTGAACCATGTTAGGCGACCCTTTCTTTAATAGTGTAGAGAGAGGTGCCATGATAGAGGACAGATTCGGAATGAAACGTCCATAAAATTGTATGAGACCTAAAAGACTTCGCACTTGCTTTTTAGTCCTAGGGATAGAGATGTTAAGTATCTTAGTGATATTATGGTCTTCTGTCTTCAAGAAACCGTGACCTACTCGATGGCCTAAGAAAGCAATTTCGCTAAAGCCAATACAAGCTTTAGATGGTTTTGCTGTCAGGTTATACTCACGCAGAGTTGATAATAATTCAACTAACCCTGAATAGTGATCTTCCCAAGTATCGCTGAAAAGACAGATGTCGTCTAGATAAGCAATGACATCTGACCGATACGATAGGATTCGACGCATCATGCGTACAAATGTAGCTGGTGCGTTCATAAGGCCGAAAGGCATAAAATTCCATTGGAAAAGGCCTCTGGGAGTAGAGAAAGCGGTAAGAGGTTTGGCGCGTTCGGATAATGGAACTTGCCAATATCCTTTAGACAAATCAAGTTTAGTGAAAAAATGCGATTTAGAAAGACGAGTAAGTAACTCTTCTAGTAAAGGCATAGGTTCAGCATCGAACTTCGTAACTTGATTCAATTTGCGATAGTCAACGCAAAGACGTATGTTATTGTCTTTTTTTCGAACAATAACCATCGGCGAAGAATATGCAGAAGTGGATGGTTCGATTATTTGTAAATCTATCATTTCATCCAACTCCTTTTCAACCTGTGTTTGGAAATGTATAGGGATAGGATAAGGCCTAACCCTAATTGGAGTATGTTCAGTTAGAACAATGTCATGCTCAATGACATGAGTTTGTCCAGGGATGTCAGTGAGGACATCCTGAAATGTTTGTAACATAGACGAAACTTGTCGCCGTTCTCCTAGAGACAAATCAGGAGAAACAGTAACGTCTTTCCATGATTCACTAGAATGAAGTGGGATCATTGGAAGCGGGAGATTAACATCCGAAAAACTTGTTTCCTCATCCTGTATTACAGACAGTGATGAGTAATGACCATGTTTGACATGAGAATCGTCCGTTGCCTGGAAAATAGGCTGTAGATAGTCAGGACGTTCATGGAACTCCGTAAGCATATTGATGTGGAAGGTTTTATGCTTCCCGTTAATATCGACGATGTAGTCAACATCTGAAATTTTCGATATTATATCGTACGGACCTTTCCAACTAATAAGGAGTCTATTTTCACGACAAGGTAGCAAAACAAATGCTTTGTCACCAGGACAAAGTTGTCGTAAAGTTCTCTTCTTATTAGCAAATTGTCTTGCCTTCTGCTTAGCAAACTCAGAAGAGGACGTTGCCAATTTGCATGCTTCGATAATCTTTTGTCTCAGCGCGATGACATACTCGTAAGAAGATTTTGTGTCATCGTCAATATTGTCAGCTGTTATAAGATCATGCAGCAAAGACATTGGGCCGCGCGGTCGCGCGCCAAAGACAAGTTCAAAGGGCGAAAACCCTGTATGTTCATTGGGGACCTCTCTGTACGCGAAGAGGGCCGCGGGTAAAACCCTATCCCAATCTTGAGGATGATCCTCAGTTATCTTCCCTAATAAGTTCTTAAGTGTTCTATTTAGTCGCTCGACCATCCCATTGGACATAGGATGATAGATGCTACTCAAAGATCTCTCTATCTGTAGAGTAGACATTACTTGAGACATGGTATCCGATATCAGTTGGGTGCCATGATCTGATAATATTTCTCCGGGGAATCCCAGCCGAGAAAATATAAGCCAAAGAGCATCTGCAATGTCAGCGGTAGTAATGCTCTTTAGAGGGATAGCCTCTGGCCAACGTGTGCACATGTCTACACACGTTAAGATAAACTGATGTCCTCTAGCAGATTTGATCTTGAATGGACCAATGATGTCTATCGCCATTTTCTGGAATGGACGAATAGGAATATCTGCAGCCTGAATAGGCGCAGCATGACGAGGACCTTTGGATTTGACTTCTTGACATACTTTACAGGATCGACAATAGATCCGTATGTCCTTGTTCACAAAAGGCCAAAAGAAAGCCGCAAGAACTCTTGACTTTGTACGGGAAAAACCCATGTGACCAGCACACTGAGAGTCGTGTGCATGTTGTAAGATCTTAACTCTCAAATTCTTGGGTACAAGAATTTGAGAATGACTTGACTTAGTGGAGTCTTGCACCATACGTACAAGTACGCCATTCTTCATTGTAATCCAAGATTTACAATTTGAATCTTTATTCGGATCACCTTTCGTTACAAGAGTGAAGAATTTCTTAAGAGTCGGATCTTCTTCTTGTTGTTTTATAAACGAGTCACGAGAAATTACCAAGGGATCATCTTGGTTATGCACTTCATTATCTTCAACAGATGAAGTTTCAGGCATATTGAGAGCTTGAGCTCTAGTGACTACTGCATTAGCAGATTGCATATTTTGATTTTCCCAAACGGAAATTTGCTCCGGAGTGCATTCTTTGACTCCGTGAATGCGACCGATGATAAGATCAGCGATCGGATCCGGCAAAAGACATGCGTGTACATCTCCTGTGAAGAAAGGAGTAGCAATCCTAATGATAGCGGTAGAGTATTTCTCTATGGTGCCGCCAAATGTTACGCATTTGACTACTTTGCCTGTAGAATGAGAAGGATCTATGAGTGACTGCCTAACCCCAATAGTTGTGCATCCAGAATCAAAAAGTACTGAGACTGGATTGTCATTTACTAAACCTTTGTGTAAGACAAGAGAACCTCTCCCATCATGCGCGATTGACGCAGGAAGAGCGGGAAGAGGATGGCCACAGCTTAAAGTAGACACTGTGGTTGGCTCAAATAATGTTTTGCATTGGGGGCACTGAGATGCTCTCCCAAAATCAAAAGCGGCACATGCCATATTATTAGAGTCATCATTATCTTTATTTTGTTTATAGGCTTCGTGGGACTCTTGCTGTGCAGAGTTCGCCTGGTAATGAGCTTTATGTTTTTTGAATTGTGCTCTACCTCTGTTATTATTGCCTCTGTACTTATCATTGTTTCCACTATTATAACCTCTACTCGGGTTTGAATCATAGCTCCTTTGGTTACTATCATCATATTCATTATAATGAGTATCTCGGTAATTATGATCCTGTTGTCTCCATGAAGGAAAACTTGGATAGTTTCTAGAATGACTTCCTTTGCGAAAGTTCCTGTAATTATGACCACCCTGAATCGAGGGCTGTCAGCTCTTCTCCAGGTATTCGAAGAAGAACCCTGAAATGATTGGTTACCTTGGTTCTGATAACTGTAATAGTTACCTTTTTTATTAAACTTATTTTGAGGTCCTTGGAATTTGTGAGAGTGATTAGGGTTGTATGGTGTTGCAGAAGCAACTGGCATACCTTCTTTAACCTTACTGTTGCTAATAGCTACGTCCGGATGTGCAGTGACGTATTGGGTACAATACTGTTCCATTTCTTTTAGAGACTTAGGTTTACGCTCATGTAAGAATTCGAGGAAAGGTTTATTTATACTTGACATAATCTTGTCTCTGAGTATCAAGTCCATAAGGGCTTCATAAGTCTTTTCTGTTTTGGATAGCTCAATCCAACGATCAAATGTAAGTCGTGTCCTTGCAATGAATTCTGAGAATTCTACACCTGCCTCAGGCACCATTGTCTTAAACAACTTCCGATAACCCTCTTCAGACAACTGATACTTCTTTAATAAGGCTGCCCTAATAACATCATAGTTATCTTTGTCAGCCTCTTCAACCAAACTTAAACTAGTCAGAGAATCACCTTTCAGATTTTCTGATAACTGGTTAGCATATTGTGATTTGTCCACATTATGTGCTCGACACGAGCGTTCAAATCTGTTTAGCCAGAATGTTATGTCATCACTGGAAGGGTTGAACGCTGGTACCTTGACCTTGTAAGTAAAGGGTTTACCATTACCACTAGATGCTTGATTAACATTACTTATGTTTGTTAACTTTAACTTTTCTAACTCAAATGCTAAAAGTTCTTTTTGGTGTTCATGTTCTCTTATTGCTTTTTTTTCTTGAGCTTCAGCTTGTAATTTTCTCTCTTCTGCAGCAGCCTGTAATTTTTTCTCTTCAGCAGCAGCTTCATCTTTTCTTTTCTCTTTTTCCATTTCCATCTGGAATCTTTTTTCATCAGTCTGTATCTGCAATTTCTTTTGTTCATCCTCTCTTTGTAATTTTCTTTCCTCAGCTTCTAATTTCTTTTCTTCAATCAATGCTTTTCTTTCTTCAGCAGCCAATGCTTTGTCATATTGAGCAACTGCCCATTCTTCTAACTGCTGACCAGTCTTATCAAGAGCCCTGCCTTGTGTGATAAAATAATCTAAGGTAGACATCTTGTCTAATAAGATCAGTAATTTGCAAAAGTAAATAAATTTACTTTCTTAGTCTTAATCAAAGACTTTGTATGATAACTTTGTAACCTGTGAAAAATAGTACTTAACTATCCCAATCACTGTGGGAAACAAGCCTTACAAAGGTCTTGTATAAATCCTTATATAATAACAGCTATAAGTTGCTGGTTCACTCTATAATATAAGTGCAGTGCACCAGAAATAGTGTTTTATATCATCAACTGTGTACCTTTAGTAATAGCAATTAACTATCAGTTGATTCTTGTACATCAATTTATATGATCAACTATATTTTAAATAGTGTATGTCGATCAGGCACAAAACAAAACAGTTATACAGAAAAACATGAAAACATTTGCGGAAATGAAATAAATAAAATTGGAAAAACAATAAAAGATAAACCGCAAGAGGATAACAAATACAAATAACGCCACAGTATATAAATATAAATTGAGAATAGAACTGAAAGATAGAATAGGGTAGACCAACAAATTACAAACAAATCAAAACAAACTAAAGAACAGAGGAATATTACAAAAACAACAATGAGTACAGACTTCACAGCTAACACTAATAGCAACAGCTGTCGCAGCAAATTTTCAATGAAGAAAATTGCACCTATAGAAACGCACACATCAGACCCTCTATTACGTGGGATACTCTGCTGTGTGACACCGCCCAACCGAAACAACAACCCGCTGGATACAAACAAATATCACATATAAATAGTTAAACATAAATACATAAATGCATAAATAGTATGGCAATATGATGTAAATAGAGTGTTGCAGAAAGAATGTGTTGGAATGAAGGCTCAGTTACACTGCCTAATAGTACAGTACTGGCCACCAGTTGTTAAGCTCTTTCTTTGTGTAGTTGTTAACTCATACTGGCTACTAGTTGTTGAATCATGCTTTATTTGTTAAATGATGTGAATGTCCACCAGTGGATAAATGTAGATGTTGGGACTGGTGTAGTAAAGTGTAACGATTGTCAACTCATCAAACCCAGCACAGTTTTGGTCATACAGGTCATCTTGTCCTGGAACGTGATGAGGCTCCGACAAGAATGTGAGTGTAAACAATGAGTGTGTATCTGAATGTCAGTACGCGAATGGTAGAATGATTCCTGGGTCAACCTGCACAGTGACCATATTGAGAAGTAAACTACTGAGACCAGACGTTCCTTGGGGTCTGTTACGACACACAAATACATCAGCAGTACAACTCTACAGTGATGTCAGCGTGACCTGTCCTGTCGAGAGTATGCAGTAACTAGGTCAGGGTTTGTTGACATTTGGTTCATTGGACATTTGCCATACAACTGACAGTGTTACACAGCGAGCTTGGTTGAAACATAGAACATTACACATCAGGACTGGAGAATATTTGACAGTGTTTGCGAAAGAAAATGTTATTGAACTGAGAAGTCCTACATTGATTGTTATCATTCAAATCAACGATGGAGCTTCTATTTCTGTGTTGAATTTAAAATAATTAGACCAGAAGTATTTGTTTAATAAAGTACCACTGTGCATCTGCTTATCAACAACGATGGCGAAGCCCAAGTTCATAATAAATTGTGGTTTTACCTTTTTATGCGAAATATAACTTTGCCATTCCTTGGCAAAAGAGAATAAACACTGGGGTAAAGTACATACAACATGTCTAAATGATTATCACTTTTCCCCATCCATATAAAGATCACTATTTCGGCAAAAAGCCTGCTACAACAAAACTCGGCATCCTCACAGGATGACAGCCATGGATCACACCCCTTGCTAGCGATACTTCCGCTGCATAGCCTTTGACCTTTTCTAGCGACAACCAAATTAGTTCGACTTAGAAATGCAAAGATATCCATATATAAGACAGACTCGTCCTACTCATACAAACACTACGTATAAATTCAGGCCATAGATATACTGAAGCAAGAACAATCTATTCCTACCCAGCCACAGAATAAATCGCAGTAGGCCTAGAGTCGTCTGCGGAGTCCGATCGAAGATGACAGAACTATTTTCAAGGGAAGCAACCCAAAAATGACTTCTCCTTAAGCACTTAAAAAGGAAATACTTTGCTTACAAAATATTTGCGAACATAATAAGAATATAAATGTATTATATTGCAAGATAGTAAAAATTATCCTTTACAGTCTTACATCTTTTTCTGACGAAAGGACCAGCTCTAGAAAAACGTACCCCGCCATTTGTAAGCAGTACATCGGAACTCATCACGACTTGTCAAAACAACTCATACTTCCGCTAGACCGGAATACAAGAATCTAGTCCCTCCTACCAATCCAAAATATACAATATAGGACTGATTCTACTTGTACTAATAATATGTAATACATATGAATTCAGGCCATAAACACAATAAGCAAATTAATATATTTTCTGGCCCTAAAAAATAAGTACAAACGCAAGCGCAATATCCTTGCGCCGGATCAATATCCAGAACGATTACTCCTATAATCAAAAGTGTGAATCAAACATGGATTATCTCGCTTTTACCATAGACAGCATTTTCATACACAAATGAATGAATGTCTATATTTTTCCCATATTAAATAGCCATATCGATTTTTGTAATATGTGCGTCAAAATATGCACGCAACAGATTACCACACCCCTCGGGAAAAAAAAATGGTACATTTTTTTTTTGAAATACATCTAGGAGCAACATACAATAGGCTCACAACGCACCAATAACAATGCGCAGATGATAAGCATAAGTTTTATGACCTTAGAGAAAGTACTTCTCTAAGTATAAATATTTCCAGAGAGGTGTCACCAACGCATACTACAATATTAGCAATGACACAATTTTCCATTAGTTTATACATAAATTTCATCTAAGATATCTTAACATCATGATCATCAAAGACAAAAAACATTGAAAGATCAGCGGTGAATAAATATCAATGAACCGCTAAGTAGTGTTACAATCAATATATGATATATTACATATGTGTACACATTTCAACCTAGAAACAACTGTATCAAAGTTGTATAACAGTTATGAATCATGTGGGCATCTAGACAAAATATCTGCCATCACATTTTCTGACCCACGGATAGCTCGCACCGAAAAATGAAATAGCTGTAGAGCAATCGCGTATCGCGTTGATCTCGCGCTCTTCAGATTTTTACTCTGAATAGCCGTAAGAGCTTTCTGGTCAGTTTCCACAATGAAATGCGCGCCCAGAAGAAATCTTTGCAGTTTAAGGATTGACCAAACCATAGCCAATAATTCACGGTCTAGGACCGAGTAATTCTTCTCTGCGGCATTTAATTTCCGAGAAATATACATCACAGGATGCAGAGTTCCAGAGTACTCTTGCATTAGTGCAGCTCCAATCCCGGTGGATGAAGCGTCACTACGAAGAATAAATGTCTTATCCTTAGAAGGCAATACTAGGATAGGTGAAGTAGAAAACATAGTTTTAACCTTATCCAAAGAGGATTGACATTCTTGAGTCCAATGGACTACATTAGGAGACCCTTTCTTTAGCAAGGAAGAAAGAGGTGACATAATGGAGGACAGATTCGGGATGAATCGTCCATAAAATTGTATTAGACCTAAGAGACTTCGTACTTGCTTTTTAGTCTTAGGAATAGAAATGTTAAGTATCTTACTTGTATTATGGTCTTCTGTTTTTAGGAACCCATGACCAACACGGTGTCCCAAGAAAGATATTTCGCTAAAACCAATACATGCTTTCGATGGTTTCGCTGTCAGGTTATGCTCGCGTAAGATAGACAATAGTTCATTTATACCATTATAGTGATCGTTCCAAGTATCACTGAAAAGACAGATGTCATCAAGATACGCAATGACATCTGAGCGATAAGATAGGATTCGACGCATCATGCGTACAAATGTAGCAGGGGCGTTCATAAGACCGAAAGGCATGAAATTCCATTGGAATAGACCCCTAGGCGTCGAAAAAGCAGTAAACGGTTTGGCGTGTTCGGATAGTGGAACTTGCCAATATCCCTTAGACAAATCGAGTTTAGTAAAGAAGTGAGAATTCGATAGTCTCGTAAGTAGCTCTTCTAGTAAAGGCATAGGTTCAGCATCGAATTTAGTCACTTGATTCAATTTGCGATAATCCACGCAAAGACGTATGTTATTGTCTTTTTTCCGTACTATAACCATCGGCGAAGAATATGCTGATGTGGATGGTTCAATAATTTTTAACTCTATCATCTCATCTAACTCTTTCTCTACCTGTGCTTGAAAATGTATCGGGATAGGATACGGTCTGACTCTTATAGGACTATGGTCAGTAAGAATAATGTCATGTTGAATGACATCAGTTTGACCAGGAATGTCAGTAAGGACATCCTGAAATTGTTCTAACATAGTAGAAACTTGTTTCTGCTCTCCTGGAGATAATTCTGGAGAAATTGCAACATCTTTCCATGATTCATTAGAGTGAAGAGGAATCAGTGGAAAAGGTAAATTTACATCCGAGAAACTCGTTTCCTCATCCTGTATTACTGACAGAGATGAGTACTGTCCATGTTGGACTGGAAAATCGTCCGTTGCCTGGAAAACAGGTTGTAAATAATCAGGACGTTCATGGAATTCCGTGAGCATGTTGATGTGGAAGGTTTTACGCTTCCCGTCAATATCGACGATATAGTCAACATCGGAAACTTTTGATATTATATCGTACGGACCTTTCCAAGAAATGAGAAGTCTATTTTCCCTACAAGGTAGCAAGACAAATGCTTTGTCACCTGGACAAAGTTGACGCAAACATCTCTTTTTATTGGCAAATTCCCTTGCCTTCTGTTTCGCAAATTCAGAAGAAGCAGTTGCCAATTTGCATGCTTCAATAATCTTGTGTCTAAGTGCGATGACATATTCATAAGAGGATTTTGTGTCATCGACAATATTATCAGCAGTTATAAGATCATGAAGTAAGGACATAGGACCTCGCGGTTTCGCGCCAAAGACAAGTTCAAAGGGAGAAAATCCTGTATGTTCGTTGGCGACCTCTCTATATGCAAAGAGAGCCGCGGGTAAAACCCTATCCCAATCCTGAGGATGATCTTCTGTTATCTTACCTAGTAGGTTTTTCAGAGTTCTATTCAAACGTTCCACCATCCCATTGGACATAGGATGATAAATACTACTCAGCGATCTCTCTATCTTCAGAGTCGACATTACTTGAGACATGGTATCCGATATGAGTTGGGTACCATGGTCGGATAATATTTCTGCTGGAAACCCCAGACGAGAAAATATTAACCAAAGAGCATCTGCGACATCAGCAGTAGTTATGCTCTTTAGAGGAACAGCCTCCGGCCAACGTGTGCACATATCAACACACGTCAAAATAAATTGGTGTCCTCTAGCAGACTTTATCTTAAATGGACCAATGATGTCTATCGCCATTTTTTGAAATGGCCGAATGGGAATGTCTGCAGCCTGAATAGGTGCATCATGGCGTGGACCTCTGGATTTAATCTCTTGACATACTTTACAAGATCGACAATAGATTCGTATGTCCTTATTCACAGCAGGCCAAAAGAAAGATTGAAGAACTCTAGCTTTAGAACGGGAAAAACCCATATGTCCAGCACACTGCGAATCATGAGCGTGCTGTAAGATTTTAACTCTCATATTTTTAGGCACAAGGATTTGAGAATGAATGGACTTAGCGGAGTGTTGTAGCCGTTTATGGTAATGGTGTTGGTCTTCACAACGCGAATGGCAAACTGAACGAAAATGTCAACAAACTGTTCTGTAAAACGGACTACAACAGGTAGTGTTTGAACTGATCACTCGATGGTAAACTGGGCAGTACATAAGTCAGTGATTGCTGGACATATAGTTTATTGACATGGCACATACGAAGAAACGATACGATCATAGTTATAGGTTATAGGTACAAAATGTCATACTTTGAAGTTGCTGATCATTCTTAGTTATTCTTCAAGTGATTAAGTCTTATCAACACCCACAACAATCTATTCAGCTATTGAGTTCGGAATCGGCTAACCTCTCTTTACATCCCTGCCACGACTTTGGCATTGAAGCATGTACGGCATTTAAAACATGTGCATAAGGTAAACAATATAACTTCTTCTACTCGTAGGAATTCTCCGTCTACGATCCAAATCTTAAAGGCAAGCGACTCTGTAGATCCATTCTAGGAATGATAAAATTCCCGCTAGATTAGTAGTAGAGCGGCCCTTTTATGCAGCATTAAAATAAGAAGTGGGCGATAACTTACGTGACATAACTGCGATTGGCTTCGACCTGAAGACCAATACAAATCACAATAATAAATGGCTTCCTTCAACATGCCATTGGATATACAATATAAAATTACAATCATGGACACAAGCCAGTTCCATGTTTCCACTTCAAAACATGACGTCACAAACAAACTCAACTAGGTTACACGTGCGTCCAAAGCAACTCACACAGCATTGTGCACGTCAGTGCGTGAATCAATCGAACGCACAAATAATATAACTATCTCAAGACTGGTGCGTACATTTGGTAGGACCGACGACTACCCCCTTAGGTAATAAATGTACGTAACAGCTCCCTTATTACCTCCCCTTAAAAAAATTAATTCTATTAATTTTTTTCGAACTAATTACTCGAGAGAGGTGAGTCAAAACTACAACAATATATACAATGCATAAAGTTATATCATATTAAGAAAAGAATATTGACTTGAAATTAATATAACTAAATGACAGTATGCATTAAAGCACACATCCACCATCGACCTACTTTGGAACGATGTGGTAATATTCAAAATAAAAAGAAGTTGAAAATGAAAATGAAAATGAAAAATCAACAAAAAAGATGATAATAAAATTCAACTAAGTTTTCAACAAAATTTGAAACATATGATTTCAAAAATGAAAATGAACAGCAACACTGATGATAATCAATGATAAGAAAATCAAAAGAACAGAAAATTTTTTTAAAATACAACATGCAAAAATGAAGCAATGCATAATTAAACACTTTAAGAAGCAACGCACTTACTGATATCTAGCACTAGTAATTTTGACTAGTTATCCAAAAGTGAAATATCATGTAGTGGGATACGTGACTACACGTATTGCGAGACACTAATAACGTTAGTAGATGTGTGATTTATAAACAATCAAATTGATTAAATTGAATTAATCTAATTCTAGTACTTAATTACACATAAATAAATAACTAGTAATTTATTCTAAGTAATTCTAATTTCAGTCATTGTGAATATTCGTTCAGAACTATTTAGAGTCAACAAGAATATGTTCCTAATGTTCCATGCACGAAATAAGTTTACGAACACGATATGTAGTGTAATATGTTCCATAACACTAACGAATGTCTATTTGTTGCTTTTTACCAATGTGTCCATACTAAAAAAAAAATGTTACTTTAATATCACTGTTCCCGTTCTAACAAAACGTTACTTCACAAGAAATAATGTTATAATCCATATGTAAGTATGTTCTGAAAGTTATATTTATACGAATACTGCAAAACTATACATAGTCTTCACAGATGTACAATTAATGACACTGTACAAAGTTATTCATGTTTCGGTGAGGACGTTTCTCCATCTAAAAGTAGTTTAGTTTCACCAAGTTCACTAGGGCATCTTGAAAGACAGTCTGCAAATACATTCTGCACTCCAGGAATAGCTCGTATCTCAAAATGGAACGGTTGAAGAGCTATAGCGTAACGCGCTGACTTTGATGACTTAACGTTCCCTGTATTCAATGCGGTAAGAGCTTTCTGGTCAGACTCCACCACAAAGTGTGATCCGAGGAGGTAACGATCCAGTTTTGTGATTGCCCAGACAAGAGCAAGGAGCTCTTTGTCTAGAACGGAGTAATTTATCTCGCTCGTTGTAAGCTTTCTGGATACGTACATAACAGGAAATAAGGTGCCTCCGTATTCCTGCATCAAAACTGCCGCAATAGCGTAGGAAGAAGCATCACTGCGAAGAACAAAGGTGAGATCTTTGTTAGGCAACTTTAAAAAAGGCTTATTTGAAAAAATTTGTTTTATATAGTCTAACGCCGTTTGGTGATCCTGCGACCACTTTATTACATTAGGTGTGCCCTTCTTCAGTAAAGACGAAAGAGGTGCAGTTATAGTAGACAAATGAGGGATGAATTTAGAATAGAACTGTATTAGTCCTAAGAGTGACCTCACTTGTTTTTTTGTCTTAGGTGCTGAAATGTTTAAAATTTTTGAGACGTTACTGTCTTCTGTATACATTAAACCGCGACCTATACGGTGACCAAGAAATGAGATGTCATGAAAACCGACAAAAGCCTTTGAAGGTTTCGCTGTTAAGTTATAATCCTGTAAGGTAGAAAGTAAAGATTTTAAACCCTGAATATGTTCATCCCAAGAGTCACTAAAAAGACAGATGTCATCTATATAAGTAATGACATCGGGACGATGAGACAATATGCGGCGCATCATGCGTACAAAGGTAGCTGGCGCATTCATTAACCCGAAAGGCATAAAATTCCATTGAAAAAGACCCCGTGGTGTCGAGAAAGCGGTGAATGGCTTTGCTTTCGTAGTGAGTGGCACTTGCCAATAACCCTTTGAAAGGTCAAATTTCGAAAAGAATGTGGCATGAGATAATTTCTCTAATAAGTCGTCTAAAAGAGGTAATGGTTCCGCATCGAATTTTGTAACTTTGTTTAACTTCCTGTAATCTACGCAAAGACGTATATTGTTGTCTTTCTTCCTAATGATTACCATAGAAGAAGAATATGGTGATGAAGATGGTTCAATTATATTTAATTGGAGCATATCATCCAATTCCTTATCAACCTTATCACGAAAGTGTAAAGGAATAGGGTATGGGCGAACTCGAATCAGTCAGAATAATGTCATGTTGGATGACTGACGTATGACCTGGGATGTCAGTGAGGACATCCTCATACGTGTGTAGAATTTTAGAGACTTGCTGACGTTGATCATCAGTAAGAGTAGATGAGATAGTAACATCATTCCATTTCTCAGTGGAATGGAGTGGTACAACTGGTATTGGTAGTTGTACATCATCGAAAGAAGATTCCTCTTCTTGGATGACTGACAAACTAGAATAGTGTTGAATAGGTGGTGTAGGATCGTCAGTTGCTTGGAACACCGATTGTAGATAATCAGGACGTGAGTAATACTCCTTCAACATGTTAATGTGGAAGGTTTTATGTTTGCCATTAACATCAACGATGTAGTCGACATCGGATATTCTTGAGATGATCCTGAAAGGACCTCTCCAGGTAATTAAAAGACGATTGTTATGCGCAGGGAGTAATACAAAAGCTTCATCACCAGGTATGAGCTGGCGAAGACGTCTATATTTGTTTGCAGATAGACGAGCTTTTTCTTTGGCATGTTCGGATGATGCAGTAGCTAGTCTACAAGCATCTATGATTTTCTTTCTAAGAGAGATCACATACTCATAAGAGGATTGAGTTTCCTCTTCAATATTCTCATCCACCAATAAGTCGTGGATTAACGACATCGGACCGCGTGGTTGCATGCCAAAAACAAGCTGGAACGGAGAAAACCCCGTTGCTTGATTTTGTACCTCGCGATACGCAAAGAGACAAGCGGGTAGGACCCGATCCCAGTCTTGGGGATGGTCTTGAGTCATCTTACCCAACAACTGCTTGAGTGTCCTATTGAGACGCTCAATTAACCCATTTGACATCGGATGATAAATAGAACTAAGAGATCTGTCTATACCTAATGTCTTCATAACTTGAGACATGGATTCAGAAATGAACTGAACCCCATGATCCGACAAGATTTTCCGTGGAAAACCAATGCGTGAGAAGATTAACATCAATGCCTCTGCTACACTGGCAGATGAAGTGTTCTTGAGAGGGATGGCCTCAGGCCAACGAGTGCACATATCAATGCACGTAAGAATATGCGTATGCCCTCTAGCAGATGGAAGCATTGGACCAATAATGTCAATGGCCATTTTATCAAATGGTCTAATCGGGATGTCCGCAGCTTGAATAGGAGCCGCATGAAATGGACCCCGTACCTTAACTTCTTGACATATCAAACAGGACCGACAATAGAGAGTAACATCTCTATGGACGCCTGGCCAGTAGAATGCCGAAAGCACTCTGGATTTGGTACGCGAAAAACCCATATGGCCCGCACATTGCGAGTCATGAGCATGTCGTAATATACGAGATCTCATACAGGATGGGACAAGAATCTGAGAACATAAGGATAAATCCTTTTCCCGTATTACTCTAACCAAAATCCCATTTTTAAGTATAAAGTCATGTCTAGATTTTGCAAGTTTGTTGCTTGTATTCTTTTTGTTAACATACTGAAAGAATTTTTTTAATGAATTATCATTCTTTTGCAATGTTGCAAACAACTCCCGTGAAATAGGAGCATCATCATTACCAGTGGTATGAACAGTAGGTTCAATAGGTGTATCATGCGACATATTAGTAGCTTGCGCTCTAGTCACTACTGCATTTGCAGTTTGAATATGTCGCTCTTCCCATTCAGCTATTTGCTGAGGTGTACACTCTTTAATACCATGTATGCGACCCAGTATTACATCACAAATTGGGTTAGGCAGAAGACATGCTTGGATCTTTCCTGTAAAGAAAGGAGTATGAAGATCAATAATAGCAGTGGGAAATGTTTCAATTGTGCCACCAAATGTTACACATTTGACAACCCGGCCCGTGGCACAACTTGGGTTGATCAGCGAAGTCCGGACACCGATTGTTGTACAACCTGAGTCAAATAGGAGAGAGCATGAAATATTATTGACAAATCCCTTGTGAAACTTAAGAGAGCCCTGTCCCTGGTGTACTGACGCAGCAGTGGCTGTACAGACTGCAGGCAGGCTAGGCAAGGTATGTCCGCAACGCAGCGTCGTGATCGCCTTAGGCTGGAAAAGAGTCGAGCATTCTGGACAGTCTTTCACCTGGGAACAATCTAGAGAACAAGACATAGCATTGTGAGTTTCAGCTACTTTACCCTGTTCAATGTTAGCCTGTGTATCATTAAAAGCAACATTAGAATGTCTACCTGTATTATTCGACGATCTATCTCGTCGGCGCGATCGATTGTGATTTTTGTCATTAAAATTGCCATAATTGTCGTTTCTGCTAGAGTTAAAATTTGGATTAGTCCGATAATTTGTAGAATGATCGTTATGATGTTGGTTAAATGGTTTATTTCCAAAAAATTGTCTGTTTTGCGGACCCTGAGATCTTGATCTCCAGTTTTGTTTATTATAATGTCCTTGATTATTTTTAAAATAATTGTTACCAAAATCTCGCGATCTGTGAGTTTGGTTCCAAGAAACATTAAATGAAGCAGATTGTTGAAATTGCTTCCCTTTGTAAAAGTTATCATTGTTGAAATTATGATTATTTCCCTTATTGACATACCTATCAGCACTAAAAGAACGATTGCGTGAAAAATTGTTTTGTTGTGCTGCAAAAGCAACAGGCAATTCACTCTTAATCTGCGCATTACTCAGATCCATGTTTGGGTGAGCAGTGCAAAAATTTTTTGCATGTTCTTCTAAGTTTTTCATTGATAAAGGTTTCCGTTCGTGTAAAAATGCGAGAAATGTAGGATTTACCGACGAAAGTACCTTATCGCGCATCAGTAAATCAAAGAGACCTTCATACGACTTTTCAATTTTGGATAATTCGATCCATCTTTCTAATGTTAGTCGTATCTGTGACAGAAAATCACTAAAATTTCTGCCAGATTGAGGTAGTAATGTGTGAAATCTCAAACGATATTCGTTTTCTGTCATTTGGAATTTTTGCAGAAGTGCTGCTCTAAGAGCATTGTAGTCATTTTTCTCACCAATGCTGGTGGTATGATAAACTGCTAATGCATCTCCTGTAAGTAATCTGGATAAATATGTACAGTATAGCGCTTTATCCACGTTATAAGACCCACAAGTGGCCTCAAACCTATCTAGGAAGAATATTACGTCATCAGACGGGGGATTAAATTTTGGTAATTTAAGGTGAATTTCCTTAAAATGATCCTGTCTGGATGAAGTGTGGCTTTCAAAAGTTCTCTGAGAATTAGATTCCTGAGTTAACCTAAGTCTCTCATATTCTGACTCTGCTAATTTCAGTTCATGCTGTCGTTTTTTCTCATTCTCTTCCATCTCAAGCTGAAGTCGTTTTACATTTTGTTCCGCTATCAATCTTCTCTCTTCCATTTCCTTTTGTTTCTGTTCCATTTCCTTTTCAGCTATTAATCTTTTTTCTTCCATTTCTTTTTGTTTCTGTTCCATTTCCTTTTCAGCTATTAATCTTTTTTCTTCCATTTCTTTTCTAAGTCTTTCTTCAGCCTCCTTTTGTTTCTGTTCTGCCTCTCGCAGAAATCGTTTCTCTTCTAATTCAGCGGCTAATCTCATTTTTTTCTCATCTTCCTCAGCAGTTCATCTCATTTTTTTCTCATCTTCCTCAGCTATAAATTTCCTCTTCTTTTCATTCTCCTCAGCCTCAATCCGTTTCTGATCTGCCTCAAATTTCAAATTTTCCAAACGTAAAGTTTCTAACCTTCTCTGATCAGCTTCTATTTCTTGAGCTTTCTTATATTCTGACATAGCGAATTGTCTTACCTCTTCAGCAGGTATTTGCAAAGCTTTTGCTTGCTTAATGAAATAGTCTAAGGTAGCCATTATTCAAGATTATTATGTAATAATACTACTTAAACGTGTTACTACAACTAGTGTTCTTCGTTCCTGTTCTAGAACGGTAAAATCAATTTATATAATAGGCAATAATAATAATAATTAATAATGTAATTTATAACATGTAATGGTGTGAAAGCAGTAATGTGACAGACAATAGCACAATAATGACACGACAAGATATTAAAAACAAACGAAGACGTTCGCAGAAATCCAATTAGAATAAAATGAGAAACTAAAATGGAATGTCGTAAAGAATTACGATGATAACTGCGATTAAATAATGCACAAGACAATTGACAACACAGTGTAAAAAACATAGGTTTTGTAAAAAACTAAACGACAGGAAAGGTGAGATGGACAATAATCACATACCAAATTCATCATAAAACTAAGGCACAAGTAAAAATAGCTACCAAAAATAACAATTAAACGTGACACTACAGCTAAAACAGACAGGTGTCACAGACCACCAGACACAGTGGACCTAGAATCCTTCTACGCTCACGCGTAGGAACATTCCACTGCGGGAAGTCTGCAAAATAATGTCCAACAGAACGTCTGACGAAGAGCCCGAATTGGCTTCGAGATGGATCTCGTTCGTCAGATCTACCTCCCAACCTCCCGCGAAGAATACACAACATATAACACATAACACGGAAAATATAAAAGTGGACATAATCAATTAAGGCACAGCTAATAGTAATAAAGTGTATAACGGATACAAGTTATACTTAGCTCGCGTGCAGGTAAAAATCAAAGTGCCTTGTCCCCGTGTATGTACGTTAGAGGATGCAATACTTCGCTCTGCGTATATCAAACTAGCTCGCACGTAGTACTGACGAAGAGGTGAGTAAGGCAGTCAGTCACTGTACAACCCGAAGTGAAGGTTGATAGATGACCTTGAGAATCTTGTAACGGTCAGTTGATTACGATTCATGTTGACAACAAGTTCCAACTTGACGATGATGTCGCCTTGAAAGTACACATTCTATTTTCAAACGATTAATTTGCTTGAGTAAGATCCGTTGAAATAATGAATTTCAAACCACGCTGGCGCACCAATCACTGTTGTAGCCGTTTATGGTAATGGTGTTGGTCTTCACAACGCGAATGGCAAACTGAACGAAAATGTCAACAAACTGTTCTGTAAAACGGACTACAACAGGTAGTGTTTGAACTGATCACTCGATGGTAAACTGGGCAGTACATAAGTCAGTGATTGCTGGACATATAGTTTATTGACATGGCACATACGAAGAAACGATACGATCATAGTTATAGGTTATAGGTACAAAATGTCATACTTTGAAGTTGCTGATCATTCTTAGTTATTCTTCAAGTGATTAAGTCTTATCAACACCCACAACAATCTATTCAGCTATTGAGTTCGGAATCGGCTAACCTCTCTTTACATCCCTGCCACGACTTTGGCATTGAAGCATGTACGGCATTTAAAACATGTGCATAAGGTAAACAATATAACTTCTTCTACTCGTAGGAATTCTCCGTCTACGATCCAAATCTTAAAGGCAAGCGACTCTGTAGATCCATTCTAGGAATGATAAAATTCCCGCTAGATTAGTAGTAGAGCGGCCCTTTTATGCAGCATTAAAATAAGAAGTGGGCGATAACTTACGTGACATAACTGCGATTGGCTTCGACCTGAAGACCAATACAAATCACAATAATAAATGGCTTCCTTCAACATGCCATTGGATACACAATATAAAATTACAATCATGGACACAAGCCAGTTCCATGTTTCCACTTCAAAACATGACGTCACAAACAAACTCAACTAGGTTACACGTGCGTCCAAAGCAACTCACACAGCATTGTGCACGTCAGTGCGTGAATCAATCGAACGCACAAATAATATAACTATCTCAAGACTGGTGCGTACATTTGGTAGGACCGACGACTACCCCCTTAGGTAATAAATGTACGTAACACGGAGTCTTGTACCATACGTACAAGTACGCCATTCTTCATCGTAATCCAAGATTTACGATTTGTATCCTTATTCGGATCACCTTTTGTTGCCAGAGTAAAGAATTTCTTTAGAGTAGGATCATCTTCCTGCTGTTTGATAAAGGAATCGTGGGAAATCTCCAAGGGATCATCTTGGATCTGCGCATCATTATCTTCAGAATGTGAAGATTGTGGCATATTAAGAGCTTGAGCCCTAGTGATTACTGCATTAGCCGATTGCATATTAACATTTTCCCAATTAGAAATTTGCTGTGGAGTGCATTCTTTCACTCCATGAATGCGACCGATGATAAGATCAGCGATCGGATTCGGCAAGAGACATGCTTGCACCTCTCCTGTAAAGAAAGGCGTAGCAATATTGATAATGGCAGTGGAGTACTTCTCCAATGTGCCACCAAATGTTACACATTTGACTATATTGCCTGTAGCTCGAGAAGGATTTACGAGTGATTGCCTCACTCCAATGGTAGTGCACCCCGAGTCGAAAAGAATTGATACCGGAGTACCATCTATTAGGCCCCTATTAAAGACAAGAGCACCCCTTCCATTATGCGCAATTGACGCATGAAGAGCGGGAAGTGGGTGACCGCAGCTTAAAGTAGACACTGTGGTTGGATCGAATAATGTTTTGCATTGCGAACACTCAGATGCTCTAGCAAAATCGAAAGCGGAATATGCTACACTATTGGAGTCTTTTTTATCATTATTCTGATTATCGGTGTCGTGGAACTCCTGTTGTGCAGAGTTAGCCTGGTAATAAGATTTACCATGTCTTTTGTGTTGTGATCTACCTCGGTTATAATTGTCTCTATAATTATTATTGCCTCTGTTATAACCCCTATTTGGGATTGAATCATAATATTCATGATCATAATCATCATGCTCATTATATTGAGTATCCCTGTAATATTGTTTCTTTTGTCTCCATGAAGCACTTGGGTAGTTCCTATAGCTACTCCCTTTCCGAGAATTTCTAACATTATGGGAACCCCTCGCGTGTCGAGGACTATCAGACCGATTCCAGTTCTTCAAAGAAGAACTCTGATTTGAGCGGTTATCTTGGTTTTGATACTTATCCCAATTAACCTTTTTATCAAATTTATTTTTAGCTCCTTGGAATTTGTGTGAGTAATTCTGATTATATTCTGTTGCCGAAGCAACTGGCATACTCTCTTTAATGTTAGAGTTACTAAGAATCATGTCAGGGTGTGCCGTGGCATACTGGTCACAATATTCTTCCATTTGCTTTATTGTACTAGGTTTACGCTCATGTAAGAACTCTAGGAATGATTTATTTACAGAAGACATGACCTTGTCTCTTAGCAATAAATCCGTAAGACCATCAAATGTTTTCTCTGTTTTGGATAATTCAATCCATCGTGAAAGTGTAATTCGTGCTTTTGAGATGAAATCTGAGAATTCTACACCTACCTCAGGTCTCATTGTTTTAAACAAAAGACGATAACCTTCTTCAGACAGCTGATATCTCTTTATCAAAGCTGCCCTAACAGCATCATAATTATCTTTGTCGGCCTCTTCAACAAAATATAACTTACTCAGAGACTCCCCTTTTAGATTTTCAGACAACTGATTCACATACTGTGATTTGTCAACATTATGAGATCGACAAGCCCGTTCAAATCTAGAAAGCCAAAATGTTATGTCATCACTGGTAGGGTTAAACGCTGGTACCTTGACCTTGTACACAAAGGGTTTACCATTACCACCAGATGCCTGATTAACATTACTCATACATGTCAATTTTAATTTCTCTAATTCAAACTCATGTTCTCTTATTGCTTTTCTCTCTTCAGCTTCTCTATCTAATTTTTTTTGTTCTGCAGCAGCTTCTAATTTTTTCTGTTCTGCAGCAGCAGCAACTTCTAATTTTTTCTGTTCTGCAGCAGCAGCAACTTCTAGTTTTTTCTGTTCTGCAGCAGCTTCTAATTTTTTCTGTTCTGCAGCAGCTTCTAATTTTTTCTGTTCTGCAGCAGCAGCAACTTCTAATTTTTTCTGCTCTGCATCAGCTTCTAATTTCTTCTGTTCTGCCTCAAATCTCCTTTCCTCCACTTGCATCTGCAATTTCTTAAGTTCAGCAGCAGTATCAGCTTCTTTTTCTAATCTTTTTTCTTCAGCTAAGGCTTTCCTTTCTTCTGCAGCAGCTTTTTTTTCTTCTATTTGAAGTTTTCTCTCCTCAGCCGCAGCTTTTTTTTCCTCAGCAGCAGCCTTTCTTTCTTCAACAGCAGCAGCAATTTTTTTCTCTTCTGCAGCTAATGCTTTGTCATATTGAGCAACAGCCCATTGTTCTAAGTCTTTTCCAGTCTTATCAAGAGATTTTCCTTGTGCAATGAAATAATCTAATGTAGACATATTGTCTTCTTAAATCAGAAACCTGAAAAAGTAAATAAATTACCCTCTTTCACGTTAATGAGAGACAAGTCTATACCATAGACTTAGTCTTAGTCCAAACTTGTATGGTTTATAATACCCAATGATAACTTGAGTACCTATGGACACAATAACTGTATCTCAAATACTGTGGGAGACAAGCCTTACAAAGGTCTTGTATATCTCAATGTAATCAAAGATCACTTGGGTACCTGTGGAAAAAATATTTCCCTTTACCAATCACTTTGGGAGACAAGCCTTACAAAGGTCTTGTACATTTTGTTTTATAACAATAACAATCATAAAGTACTGATCTGTACTATACTATCAGTGTATACCACTATACGTCATATGTCAACTAAAGACATTACAAAGGACAAACAAGAAAAGACAATATGAACACATTTGCAGAGATCAAATTAAATTAAATAGGAGAAATGAAAAAAAATGATCACAGAAACCGTGATGATAACTGCAATAATAAAATGACAAGACAAATAACGCCACAGTGTATAAACATAAGGGTGTAAAAAACTGAAATGAAAGGAAAGATGAGACCTACAATTATACAAACAAATCAAACAAAACTAAGGAACACAAAATTATTAACAAAAACAACGAAGAAAAGAACACCTCATCACAACTAACAGAAATAGCAGCAAATTGTTGCTAACAAATTTCCAATTAAGAAAATGTGTACCTATCGAATACTAGTACCAGACCAATGTAACTCGGCATACCTTGTACTAGTCACACAGAACATAAATTAATTTAATACATAACAAATAACATGTAAGCATAAATAGCATATAGCATACAATATAATTTATGTCATGAATGGAATGTGTTGCAGGTATGGTGTTGTAAAGCAGGCACAGTTTATTTTAATTCTAATAACTTGCCACTTTATTGAGTAATAGATTTAATTCTAAACTATTACACTGTCAATTTTTCCTCTTTTGAGCATATGAAGATCCCACGATGAACTATGCACTTTATGTTCAACAACACTGTGATTCTTCTGTACGTTGAGAAATGTCAACAATACTGCTCCAGATATTTTCTACACTTGATACCACTGTCCTGTGTAATACTGTCTGTACAGCGAAAAACTGTCAACAAGCGCTGACCTAGATACAGCATCCTATCGGTAATACAGGTCAAGCTGACATCGACTGTATAGCTGTCCTACTGGTGTTGATGTGTTCAAACAAATGTTCTTTCAGCTGTAAACTGTGATTCTCAACACAAAACTGCGTAAGCTGGACCCAGGAATCTGGCTCGCCACTGTAAAGTTTGTTTTCTTCTTTCCACTCTGTAAAGTTGCTTTCACACACACTGGATGCTCTGTAAGGAAGGGTGGTGTGTTGTTGTGATCAGGCATGCTCCAGTCTACCCAGCTGTAAATGGGTAACTCACCCTAGTCCTGAGTTAGGGAAGGCAAAGGCTCCAGGGGAAGCAGGCCCTAAACTTGGTCACTTCAACCGACGCAGGATGGTGTATGTATGAAGTAGAAGTGTAGAGTGTGATTACCGCGAATGGTGTACTGTTCGTGTGCTGACCAATATAATCACTCATACACTTGTGTCTACAAGGCACCAATGCAGACTGCTGGAATCTTTGTTTACTCAATTTATTCAGACGTACACACTGGGACATACGAGTACATCATGGTATGTTGACATATCAATTTGTAGGTATACATAGCAGATCTGAAGTCATGACACATTCAGAAATAATGGGCAGTACATCAAAAGTTCAATGTCATGATACATTATGGCCACATTCCCCTATCTGACTAAACGCGTCAGTGAAGGCGGATCGATAAATAACTAAAGTTACTTGACGTCCATAGTTTGTAGCATATATTATGAAACCACGAAGGGGGTTTCTAGCAAGACTGAGATCTCCCTGTCACTGTCCGATAATAGGATAAATAATCTGTTCTCTTGGCAGTGATCAAAACAGATGATGACCGAAATCCAACATGGCTGCCTCCCTGAGTTGTCGTTCACTCATTCATAGGAAGGAGAATATAAGCCAGAGTTAATTTATAATGGGTATATAAAGGATTTCATAAATGTTTCCATACAGCTCTACGGTGATCAGGTTAATTCACGTAGCCATAACCGCTGCAGGAAAATCTGTCATCTTCGTCGATACAAAACACGACACTAGCATAGCGAAGCCCAAAAATTCAAGCTAGGCCTAACCGACGAGAGATCATCAAAATAGGAGCTGGGATTACCTGGAGTCCGAATCATCTATATACTGACATAAGGAGAGTCTCTAACACAAACTATCGTAGAGACACCATCTCCTTCAGTAGAAAAACCACTTCGTAAGACATCTTTTTCTGACGAAAGGACCAGCTCTAGAAAAACGTACCCCGCCATTTGTAAGCAGTACATCGGAACTCATCACGACTTGTCAAAACAACTCATACTTCCGCTAGACCGGAATACAAGAATCTAGTCCCTCCTACCAATCCAAAATATACAATATAGGACTGATTCTACTTGTACTAATAATATGTAATACATATGAATTCAGGCCATAAACACAATAAGCAAATTAATATATTTTCTGGCCCTAAAAAATAAGTACAAACGCAAGCGCAATATCCTTGCGCCGGATCAATATCCAGAACGATTACTCCTATAATCAACAGTGTGAATCAAACATGGATTATCTCGCTTTTACCATAGACAGCATTTTCATACACAAATGAATGAATGTCTATATTTTTCACATATTAAATAGCCATATCGATTTTTGTAATATGTGCGTCAAAATATGCACGCAACTGTCCCTTTAATCATCCATCATATCAGGGAAAATTCACTTGTCAAACTAGACGTACGTCACAATCGTCCCCACTTTTAGACATGAAACCATTTTTCATGTTTCATTTTTTGACAATGGAGGTGACCTGATTGGTGATTTTAGGATGAGTGGTATCTTCAGTTTGCTCTTCTTCCTCTGTAGACCAGTTTCTACTCAGGAAATCAGCCCCGACATTCTGTCTTCCCGGAATATATTCCACTTTGAAAGAATAGACGCTTAGAAGGAGGGCCCAACGCATGATCCTAGCGTTAAATTCTTTATTGGCACCAAGAAATGCTAACGGAGCGTGGTCTGTTTGCACCGTGAACGATGTACCATAAAGAAACTCATGATGGCGTCTGATACCGTCAATCAGAGCAAGACATTCCCTTTCAACTACGCTGTAGTTCCGTTCCGCTTTATTTAATTTCCGACTGCCATAGGCAACTGGAAATAGCATGTTCAGGTCACTGTCATCGGCTTGAAGCAGTGTTGACCCGATGCCCTGACCTGACGCGTCGACTCTCAGTACAAAAGGTTTCTTGAGGTCAGGCAACCTCAAAATGGGGTATGCAGACAACTGTCCTTTCAAAGTGCTATACGCGTGTTCGCACTTTTGATCCCATATGACCTTATCAGGACAACCTTTCTTTGTGAGGTCAGTCAGAGGTGCCGTCAGTCCGTTGAAGTTCTGGATGTACTTCTGATAGTATGCACATAGCGATATGAAGGAACGTACGTCTTTCTTCGTTCGGGGTCTTTTTGCTGCCACTATTTTCTCCACGTTCTTCTTAATAGGCCAACTGCATCCGTGAGAAATAGTGTGCCCCAGGAAGTCTAACTGTTCAAACCCGATGAGACATTTGCTAGGTCTGGCTGTGAGACCCGTTTCCTGTAGTCTCCTGAGGAGCATAGCAACCGTAGCAATATGTTCTTCATAGGTTTCCGATGCAATTAAGATGTCATCCATGAAATTATGGATATGGGGACTTTGCAAAGGTTCTAGAAGCTTCCTCATCATCCTGGTGAACACTCCTGGTGCGTTATGCAAACCGAACGGCATCACGTTAAATGTGTAATGTCCTTCACTAGTGCTGAAAGCTAACAAAGGTTTAATTTCCTCCTTGACTGGTATTTGATAATAACCTTTGCTGAGGTCAATCTTGGAGAAGATCTTTGCTTTGCTGAGCTTGGTGAACAACTCAGAAACAGTTTGGAGAGGTTCGGGCTGGAATTCCGTTACAGCGTTTAGCAACCTGTAATCAATGCACAGCCGAACTTCCTTATTGGGCTTCTGCAACAGCACTACACTCGAGCTGTAAGGAGATGTAGACTCACTGATAATTCCTGCCTGACGCAGCTTGTCTATTTCTCCGCGAAGTGCATCAGCTTTAGCGTACGGGATGGGGTAAACTCTGGTTTGAACAGGGGTCTCGTTTGTTAATTTCATATCAAATTCAATGAGATTTGTTCGACCAGGTACATCCGTTAAGACTGCACTGTACTGTTTTAGTAGAGCCCTGGTTTCTGTTTGTTGTTCTGGTGAGAGATTGTCGCCGAACTTGACATCTTTAAAGGATTCTGTGGGTTGCAATGGATACTCCATGCAACCATCATCATCTTCCTCGTCTTCCGTTGCTATGGCGACAGCCAGGAGATGCTCGGAGGATGGCACCGGTCTTTCCAAATATTTCTTTAGCAGATTTATGTGGAAGACCTTCTCCTTTCCTTTGATGGAGATCTTGTAGTTGGTACGTGAGATCTTTTTAAGGACGGTAAACGGTCCTTGCCATCCGATGCGAAGTTTATTGCTTCCGGTTGGAAGTAGCAATAGGACTTTCTCCCCTGGTTGTAGTTCTCTCTCTTTTGCAGCTTTGTTGTATCTTTTAGTAATTTTAGCGCGGGCTTTCTTAAGGTTGGTAGTAGCTAGATCCCATCCTAGCTTTAGCCTTTCCTTAAGCTCAGATACATACTTGCTTGCAGAGACGACTGTCTCGTCAGCCTTCTGGTCTGTCAGGGACCGAAGTAAGGCTTCTAGTGGCCCCTTAATAGGTCTGCCAAATAAAAGTGTAGCTGGCGCAAAACCCGTAGACGCTTGGGGTACCTCTCGGTAGGCGAATAAGGCAGCCGATATATATTGGTCCCAGTCTTCCGGTTTCTCCTGACCCAGCTTACGTAACATCATGGTGAGGGTACCGTTAAAACGTTCCACGAGCCCATTTCCGGCCGGATGGTAGGGACTTGTGTGGATATGTTTGGCCCTCAAGATCTTAAAGATCTCCTCCATTAACAGGCTACGGAATTGGGATCCATTGTCCGTCAAAACTTGTTGAGGGAATCCCAACCGTGTAAAAATTTGCACAAGGGCTTCTGCGACATGCTTGGAATTAGTGCATGGTAGCGGTACGGCTTCGGCCCACATAGTGCAAGTGTCAACTAAGGTCAGGATGAACCTGTTCCTTCTTTTGGTCTTTTCCAGAGGACCAATAATGTCGACAGCAACCCGTTCAAATGGAGTCCCTACTATTGGCATTTGCCCCATAGGTACTGGGGGTGTCAAGTGCTTGGGTGCTACCCGTTGGCACTGGGCGCAGGATTTCACGTACCTGACAATGTCAGAGTTCATTCCTGGCCACCAATAGTGGTTTTTTATTCGCTGAATAGTGGCGTTTTGTCCCATGTGTCCGCTAAAGGGAAGAGAGTGCCCCATTTCTAAGATCTGGTTTCTGTACTGCGTCGGTACTAGGAGCTGGTTATTCCCCGTGTCCGGGTTGCCCGTTCTACGATACAATACACCATCCTTAGAAAAGATGTCTCCGTTGTGTCTGGGGTCCTTAGCCATGGGCAGTTTTTTAAAGCAGGGCGCCAGAGTAGGGTCCTTTTGTTGCGCCTCCTTCAGTTCATTCGGCAACAAGTTTGGCGCAGGCTCCCTCTCCTTCTTGGCTTGCCCTCTTGTGGTTACCGCTGCCACAATCGGCTCCTTAGGTCTCCCAATGAACACATATCTACATCCCAGGATAACTGGGTAGATCGGATCATCCATTATGGCCGCTTTAATAACTCCTCTGACAAAGTCAGAGTGTATTTCTACCAGTGCGATAGGAAGCGTCCTGGGTGCATCACTCCTGAAAACTCCACTAAGTTTGACGGTTTCCTCTGTCTCCTGACCGGGTTTGACTAGGTGCCTAGCGACAATACAATCAAAACTTAATCCAGTGTCAAAAAGACAAGTAGTGGAGGTACCGTTCAAAATTACAGTTCCTCGAGTTGAGGGTCGGTCCCCCTCAGGTTGAGAATCACTGACATTGACTCTACCTTTCGAGGCTGTATGCAAACATCCAATGCGGTTTGCACCGGTTTGTTTGCCCTGATCAGACGTTCCTGGTGTAGGGGTCTTCCCTTTTCCTTGACCTTGGTGGCCGCGCTGCCACGTAGGCTTGTTGGGTTGATCAGAATTTTTGTTGGGGGGGTATCGGGTTTTGTAGAATTTCGATTTTTCCTGGGGAGGTTTCTGGGTATTGTTATCTCGTTGGTTATAATGTTGAGAGGAAGTGGAAGAATAGGATGCCTGCTCTAGATTCTGTTTTCGAGATGGCTCATCGGTGGGTTTACGTTTAGTGCTGGGAAGTTCGGCCATTGCATTGCTATAGCGTTCGGCTTTATTGAGTATGTCTTCAAGCCTGACTGCCCCCTGTTCAGCCAAAAATCTACGAGTTTCATTCGACAAAGTGGATTTTATCTGCTCCACAAGAACAAGTTCGAGGAGTCCCTCATATGAAAGAGGTAGGTCAGATAATTCAATGCACTTTGTCAGATAACCCGTGAGACGTGAAGAGAACTGGGGAAATGTTTCCGTGCTCTCTTTTCGGCTGTTTCTGAACAACTGCAGAAACTTTCGGGCAGTCATCTCAAACTGCTGTAGTAAGGCCTTTTTCAACATGTCGTAATCATGTTGATTCGGTCCCAGCTTTGTGTACACGTCATAAGCATTGCCTTTCAGTGACGTTGAAAGTTTGAGCGCCCAGCGGGTACTCTCTAACCCATAAAGATTCGCGAGTCTCTCGAATTTTTCTAGGTAGCTGTCAATTTTTTCGTTAGGGCTAGGAAAAGATTCTAAAGAAAACGACATAGCAGTTAATTGGGCAGATTGAGTACTGGAGAGGTCCATTGATTGAGACTGGGGCGAAGACGGCTCTCCGTTAGTCGAAGTAGAGGCGCCCCGACTCTCTAGAGCCTTAAGCGCCAGTTGATGCTGTCTTTCCTTGTCTCTCTCTCTCTCTCTCTGCGAGTTTCCATCTCTGCTTCAATTTTCTTCTGTTCCAAAAGACGTTCTTCCGCTTCTTTCTTATCTGCCCTCTCCTGGGCTTCTCTCCTCTCTGTTCTTTCTTTCTCTTCCTTCCTCTCAGCTTCTGCTCTCTGTTGCTCCGCCTTCCTCTCAGCTTCGGCTCTCTGTTGCTCCGCGTCATATATTTCCAATTCCTGGTTAATAAACGCGTTTGCAGCTTCTGCATCTAATCCTGCCTCTTTCGCTTCCAGCCTCAAGATGGACCTCATCTTTATCCTCTCTGCCATTGTTAAAGAATAAGATGAAGTATGCCTAGAGAACTAGTAAGAAGAAACGCGAAAGGGAGGAACTCTGAACCGCTACGAGAAAAAAAACACAAGTACAAATTTACCTGTGTTACCTCCTACCTGTACTGTGCAAACTTATCGCTGCTATTATCTGGCAATTAAGGCTCTAAACGCAAGCGACTATGCCACTAAATGGTAAGTTACACTGGAAAAGAATCTACTTTTACTAACAGTAGAGAAAAATTTATATTAAAACAATTTAAAAGGAAAAAAAAATTTCCCCTAAATTTTAAATCTCTGACAACAAACTCCGTCCCTAAAGTCAATTATTGAGATGAGACGTTGTTAACTTAATTTTTAAAAATCAGAACAATCCGTCTTTAGCTAAGCTCAACTCTTTTTGACTTCAAAAACCTTAGTGACTGTAAAACAATCACGCAATCCCAGCAACTCTTATAAAGAAAGAAATATAATTATCTCCGCCAGAGGATAATTAAAATAGCAAATATATTTGTTTATCTGTACTTTCTACTGCTGTGGAGAGAAAACAACCTGTAAATATGCTGTGTGGACAACCCAAATACTTAAAGAACGTTTGTCTAGGGGTGTAATTATTTATTTATTTCCCTAATTCACAAAGACAAATCATTCACACTCTACCTAGTTAGACCCAAACTAAATCAGACTCAAAATATCTTTATCCCGGCTATGCGATTGCCTCAAATGTAGCTCAAGATCCCAGAACCAGCCCACAAATATGTGTGCATCAAATGTATCTCAAAATTATCCCGGACGAGCCCCCAAATATTGTCGTAAATTTATTTTGAGAGAAAAGAGTCGTAGAAATAGTGGTCCGGTTTAGAGTGGAAAATGATGATGGAAAGCTCAGTGATAGAAATGTAGAGATTTAATAGTTACTTCACAGCGTGCTGGAGGAGAGTAAAGACAGACTTATTTACGACAAATCGTGTCTCTCAATCTTCTCTTTCACTCTCCTGGTCAAACAATTATTTGCCAGTTTTCCAGACTCGCATCTGCGCGCTCACCGATTTGGTGTTTTCAAACACACACACGACGTTGATACAAACTATATTAAACGAATAGGGGAAATGTTGGGCTTTGGGTATATCCAACACACAGAACTAAATGAGTTTAGGTGATTTTATTCACTTTAAACATCAATCACTAAAAATATCAGATATTACATAAATTATCATAAGTACACAAATGCAAATAACAAGTTTGGGAGGGGGTGAAGAAGATTGGTATCGACTAAGCCCTTCCCGCTTATTAGACAAAGACAAACCCAGTCCAGAGATAGATAATATCAGGAACACGGGTACGTTAACCTAACAGTAAAGTTAATTACTCTGAAAGAGGTGTTACCAAGTTAGGTATAAGTAATAGAAAAAAACTTGTTCTTCCCAGCTGTTCTTCCCTTTACTAAGCAAATGGAAAGGAGGTGGTTTTAAACAGAGTTAACAAATTATCAACTATCCCACTTAAAGGAACAATGTAGGGTATACAGAAAAGATATATGTTACCAGGTAAGCAAGTTAACAAAATGGTCACACAAAAGAATTAATTTCCTGTCATTCATACACGCGCTAGCAAAGGCCTTCACTCATCTTGCTCTCACTTACCGATTGTGAAAAAATCTTGCACTCCATAGAATAACACAACAGCAGTTACACCTCAACTAAATGTATGAGTGTTTGTTCAAGTTCTAGCCCCAGATTATCGGGTAGGCGGTCAGCACATAAAAGGATCCCGTAATCGCTGGAAAATGAATCTGTAGTTGTGTCTCTTTTCTTAATAACAGTTTCTATGGGAGGGCACGGTCTCTGATACCGGGGTGAGGATGGTGTGGTCTATTTGACTATGCCGCTGATAATAAAATTCTTACGCGTGCTGGTACACTTTATCCGTGAGGTATGGTTTAAGTCCAGTGAGAAAACTAGTCACATCACTGTTCAGGAAATTATGAATTATCTCTCTGTGTCAGTAAACTAACAAAGCTCGGGCCAGTGTTCTTCTTCCCGTTACGACTTAAGTTGTTTGATGGTGCGTTAAATTTGTCTTTGGGTGTGCTTTCTTTGCTATAAGTTAGATAGCGGAATTCCAAACATAGAATCGCCTCAAAGATTAAAAATTTACACAGTCTCAACAAGTTCTGCGTCAGGGGAACTCTACACACTGTTTATGCTTTGCTTTGCTTAGATTGATTTCTTTATTGCTTTCTTAATGCTGGGATCGCACAGGTTACGATCACTCGCTTTGCACAGAATTAGAAATCACTGCAAATATATATATAAAATCCAGGGGAAAATCTATAACAAGATTTCAATAAAGCTAGTGCTTCTGTAAAGGTCTGGCCAGCGAGTGATAACGTGTCTAGTTCTTCATGGTCTATTTAGCTAAAATGAAATGTGAGTTGAGTGGGACATGATAAACTTGACAACTTATTTGATCTCACGAACTTTTGGGGATCTGACCGCCAAATCAAGAGAAAAAGCCGCCCCCTGGTCTTCGTATCCGCTCGCTGCTGCCCGTTTCGCTTTCCCCCGTTCGCTCGGTTCCTCGATTGACACCGAGACGCGAAATTAGCGGCAAGCAACTGCGTCTCGTATCAGGGAAAACTACTGTCTTTGATAGCGCCGATAGTCTCCCCTAAGATCCCTCGGTTCGTCTCTTTGATCTCGTGCCGCCTACTAAATGAGTCCCGGTGGAATGAGTTCTGGCAAACGAAAAGTTACAACAAATGTTCAGGGGTTCTAATGTTATGAAAAGCTAAAAGGTCCCTTTAATCATCCATCATATCAGGGAAAATTCACTTGTCAAACTAGACGTACGTCACACCGGATACTGACGTTGTGAACTCTTCCCAATTTTCTACAACCGTAGCATCGTTTTTTCTCTCATACTGAAACGCAAGTTAGTTTCGCATGTAATGTAAGGGGACATAATTTTTTTACTTCTAAGGGACACGATAGGTCTGGACAAGGTGATCCTGACTTTCACTGATTAAGGTTTCTTCTTTTAACATATTCCCCAATTTTTTTTCTCTAACAAAGAGAAAAATTCATCAGTTTGTCATTATTACAGGAATACACCATTATATTTTCTAAAGAATAATTAAATATACACTGAGCTTAAATCTAGGGCAGTAAATATGTAAAACACGGGTTTTTTTATTGTCAAATGTTTAATCAATTTTTAAATTGTATTTTTGAACGGCACATAGTGCTGCCTAAACTGAATTTGTGATAGACGTGTCTGACTAGTACCATTGTGGGCCCGACTATGACCATAATTCTCTACCATCTTCTCCACCACCCTCTATTATATGAGGTGACAGGAATTTAATATTACACTGAGACACGCTTGAAATTAAAACACAACGAGAATAAAACAAAAATAACAATCATCAACTGACATATTAAGTCTCACTGTATGGTTCTGTCACATAGATAATCTGGTAACGTTGGAGAAAACACTACACTTTACTGTATGCTTGCTATCTTGTCGCCACCTCGAGATAGAAAAGTAGCTTAATTCGTTTTTCCTGCGTTGCGCCGTAAGCCAAACCCTAAATCCTAAAGCTGAATCCCTAACCGTTATCCTGTTTCCAGTTGTTTTCTTTAACTTTGTTTTTATTTTGTATAATGTAAATTAGCAGCTACAAACACGACACCAAAACGAAGAACGTACATTATACTCTCCTTCAACTCTACATGTCATTGTACTAATTTCTTTGTGTCACTTTAGTCACGTGACCATTTTTTTTTTTTTTTTGGTTCGTTTCTGCTTTAAACGATGTTTGACATAGCTTTTATGGGAAGGGACTTGTAAACATCACATTGTTTGCGTCACGCAGGAATGTTACATGAAAGAGTAGTGGGAATTTACCTTACCAAAATATACGCATCGGTAGTTCCTATATTTAGCTTATTGAATAGATTGTATCTCAACCTGTTGTGGCCAGTGCAGAGTCTGAAGATTACCACTTGTTCTCTTCTGTTGAGCTGGTACTAAGAATCATTATGTGTGCGATCTGGATGTTCTACATTCCGTTTGTGTCTGTATCTGCTTCTGATAAAACTCTTTCCTCCTCGAAAGTTATACTTGCATCAGGCTGAGGTAGATGTGAACCTTCTTTTGCCGTTCTGTCAGCCTCTTCATGGTACAATGGCACCAGTTGTGGTGCTATTTCTGGAACAAGTGAGTTGTATACGTTGCCTGCAGTCAACGCTACACAGCTACAGCAGACGGGCCTTAACAGACGGTAGACCATCTTTGCAATTGCCCCACGTTACTACATTTGACGTGTTGCGGCCACCAGACTTGACCAGTCCATAACCTACAAAGATCAAGCCTCGGCTGGAGCAGAAACCAACTGAAATCTTAGAGGCAGCTAAGTACCCATCCAAAGCTGCCAAGTGAACTCTCTAATAAAGAATGTTTTCTAATCAGACCATCACGTGATGACATTTTAAACACGCTATCTAATTCACCCCACCGTTATTTATTTTACTATTGTTAACGGTAATTGACTATTAAATTTTGTTATCTGTAAATATACAAATTTCTAGTTGATTTAATCATCATTTTGAGTGAATTGCAACCGTATGTCCCAGGCATTTAAATACTTATCTGAAGTAATATTTTACTGAGTTAAACCAGTTGGATTCTCATCAGAACGAGCAAAGTCCTAACTCATAGAAGGTCCGAAAAGATAAAACGTTTACACGACTTGGAACCTATCAGCCGTAGTACTTGATTTCTTTAAATTCCTATCAGGCTCCCTAGAATTGAAGCACCATTCTTCAGTTCACATCTCTGACAAGAGTGATCTTGAGCGAAAGGTAGACACCTTTGAAGACCCTCAGTAGATACTCTGAATTTTGGCCACTGTTGGACTATCACTGCAATATGGAAATAGCTGACTACTGCTTTCTTTGAAAATACTCAAGTGGACGTCTGAAAGTGTAAGAAGAAGAAGTAATCATTTTCACAATGAGAACCAATCGTTACAGACTCAAATATAATCAGATCAACAAATTAAAATCCAGAAAGACAGATGTGTTCATGTGGGGAGGACAAACAACCAATAGAATGTATCTTCTAACTTTATTGGCTCCATGAGAGCAGCTGAGTGGCAGCACAACCTTCTCCACCCCCAGGTTAGATAAACTGAATGTTGGCGAGACAAGCATGAGACGGACTATCAACTTGATAAGATAAACTGAATGGTGGCGAGACAAGCATGAGACGGACTATCAACTTGATAAGATAAACTGAATGTTGGCGAGACAAGCATGAGACGGACTATCAACTTGATAAGAGAGATTTACGTGAGTACACGAGAGCGAACTAAGAAGACTAGAAGGAAATGCATACACTGAAATGGGCAATTTGACTCAGGGGAAGTAATAATTAATTACCATGGGCAGCAATGTTTATAAAAAACTAGAAACATATTGTTTGCTTTATTTATATGTTTATTTAAAACAAAACTCAATATTTATATAAGCAATATATTAAAAAGGTAAATTATTTTATTTTGTGAACACATGTTTTGCATTATATTAACTTTTAATTAAAATCTATATATATATTTATATTACATTAAATTAAATAACGTTTCCCAGTAAGAAGAAAAATGTTTTATGTACTCGTGTTTCTTTTATTGAGTATCCCTTGGTGAAGTTGAATTTTGTATTTTTGACCGGCAATAAATGCCGCCATAATTAATTACAGTGATACGCACAAAATAAGTCTTATCGTGTGTCACGATCCTCACTGTAAATCCTTTTTATTTACTTCTACACTCTATCACTCCTGTGGCGAGATGGGTAATTTAGAGATGAACAATAGATCAAGACAAAGTATTAGTGATCTATGGAAATACCCCAGTTTCAGAAATGAGCACTGGTGTATGGATGGCACAGGATATGGTCAGAACAGCTAGGCAAGTTTTGGACTAGCTCTCTCCTGCTGGTAATGAAAAGCACGTTAACCTAAGGATTGTAGGCACTGTGTTCACGTCCTCACCAAACATTTACGAGCATATCAAATTTTACTTTCGTTGTGATCTGAATAAGACAGTTATGTAATGTTTTCTTTCAATTGAAGTTAATATTTCATAAAATATAAATTAGTTCGAATTGTTCAAAGCTCAAGACGTTGACAGAAGTAGATCGTCCGCCTAAGATGCAGGTTATTTATAGGTAGCCGTTCTTCTATATTATAAATTCTCTGAATCCTATCTGTCTGTCTGTTTGTCTGTCTGTCTGTCTGTCAACTCATGAAAACTAAAAATATTCATTAAGTAACAATTTTACCACATTTTTTTTTCATCTCTACAGACGGCAATATATGTGACCTTTTCTCGTCACGTACACTACTTAGGTTGAAGTGAGGTAAGGGCGGTCACAATAACCAGTTTAACCGGTACAATTTCTCTTGACGTCCACTTCTTAGGTTGAAGTCAGGTAAAGATATTTTTTTATTTTTTAAATTAAAATGTTGCCTTGTTATATCGAAGCGCGACATGTCCAAATATATACTGTTCAAAAAAAAGAAACGCAACTTTTTTTGTATTACTTTTATAAAAGATATTCGCTGATTGGACATCAGTTAACCTATTGACTGTGTCCACCTTGTCATTAACTTCTCGTGGTTACCTGAATTGTACTCACCTCATGATTCGTGAGGTCATGAAAGAGGTCAAGGTCAAAACAACATTTTTGACAATAACTCGTGACAGGTTCATGAGAATCCCGTGAACCTTACTGAACACAAAACTCTCTGACCATATTATTGAATGCCTATAAAAGATTGACGCTCCTCGAATAAATTCAGTTGAAAATTCACGGAGCAAGTATGGCTCATCTCACTACAGAACAACGACTCATCATCATTGGACGTTTACAGACTGGACAGTCACAAAGTGTAGTGGCCAGACAATTTAATGTGGTTAGAAGCACTATTAGTCGCCTTTGGAGGCCATTTCAAGAAACTGGCTCAGTGGCAAACCGGCCGCGCAGTGGAAGACCCAGAGTCACAACTCCTGCCGAAGACCGCTTCATACGGCTGCGTCACTTCAGGAATCGACTTGCATCTGCGTCTTACATAGTCCAGTCAATGTCAGCAGCTCGTCGAATTTCAGATCCAACGGTCAGGAACCGGCTGTACGACTCTGGTCTTTGGGCTAGAAAACCCTTCAGAGGTCCTGTTCTCACGGACCGGCATCGCCAGAATCGACTGCAGTGGATGAACCAGCATCGTCAATGAACCGTTGGGAATGACTGGAGACGGGTTTGGTTTAGTGATGAATATTTTTGTGTGCTCCAGCGACACGATAGACGGAGAAGAGTTTACCGCAGAGTCCATGAGCGCAACGCCCAGAACAGCGTTGATGAGGCTCCTTCACATGGTGGTGGAGGTGTATTGATGTGGGGGCGATCAACTTCATGACAAGAAGTGACCTGGTACAAATCGAAGGACGCCTGAATGCCCAACGATACGTCGCTGAAATTCTTCGTCCTCATGTCCTTCCACTTCTGGCTGCACGAGGGTCGATTTTTCAGCAGGATAACGCTCGACCTCATGTGGCACAACTCACCAAACAGTTCCTCGCTGACAACAACGTCCAGACCATTCCGTGGCCAGCCAGGTCATCAGACATGAACCCCATAGAACCAGAGCCGGATTAACATAGTAGCACAAGTAGCATAAGCTACGGGCCCCGCGCTTTTAGGGGCCCCTGTGGTAAAGTGGGATGATATAAATATTTATAGGGGACTTAGTGTACTGACTGAGATCAGCTGTGAAGGTATCTGTATCTAATAAGTGTGGTGTATTACAGATGACCTTACTTGCTACCACATTTAGACCTCAGTCAGAACTATTCTGGAATATTGTGATGACTACGTTGAATGTCTAGGGTTATGATAATGATGAAGTGTATGTTCACAACAACCAACAGACAGATAAACAATTTATTTTAATCCACAATACGTTACAACACTGTGACACTCACATACATAGAACACTCTAAAAGACTGTCTTAAATGAGTCAAGTGTTAAAGTTTAAAAATATATGTATTAATTCCTTCAAATATTAGATATCCTGATTCAACTACAAAGTGAACCAGGAATCACAATCAAATGTAATCACAAGTTATATGTACACAATTTATAGATAGAATCTTTGTATTGACATATATTATTATTGCAATATGTGTGTAAGTTATGCTGTAGTACTATGAGGTAATACTGGCTTTTCAAGCTAAGTTGTTGTTTGTCATCATGACTTCAAATGTTTGTTTCTGGTGGAACTAATATTGGAAAGGTTCACAGTTTATTTTTATTTGAAACAAATAAATGTCCCTCTAGATTTAAGGTAAAGTGACTGTTAGAGGGGTATACACAAGATTGAGCTGCTCTGGCCACGGAATCTTAACTTCTGTGTGGGCGGCAGGAAACAGTCTCCACTGCTCGCTTGCTTCACCGTGTTCTTGAGAAACCACACTGGTCGATATATTGACCAAGGAGTCTGCTACCAGCCTCTGGATTCAGCAAAACTCAGACCAGGTGCTGCTTTAATATGTTAGTACTACGGTCCCACAATTTCAAGGAAATATTAAACAAATACGTTGACTGGCGATGAGTTATGGCACAATTCCGATCTGCCTCTGTCCCAGGCTTTCATTAGAAAAATATGAGCTGGATCTCAACGCACTTGCTTCTCAGTAAGTTTATTTCAAAAAGTGGCCCTGAACAGACGCTCCTAATTGACTATATTAAATGGTCTATCCAATAAGACCATGTTTACAAAAGTATTTGAAAAAAGTACCCTTCCTACCGTTTCCCGTAACAACCAAAAATAGTATTTGCAATCGACTAATCATGTTTAGGCTTACATATTCTTCTAGCCAATCAAATCGGATTTAACTTGTTGGCCTATTTCCTGTAAAATAGTGGTTTTAAAACATGCCACTAAGCAAATATGATCGGATGCTGTCAGACAACCTCACTATTTTATTTTGGCTATAATTTGTTAATTCCTAGACTGTTTGCGTAACACTTAACATATTCTTTGTCAGCAAGTCCAAAGACACCCAAATATATAAGTTTTAATGGAGCTAAGTGGCTGCGTTCAAAATATGTATTTTCTTCTAGGATAGTCGTGCTGTTACCACCTCCTCACTTCCATACTATGGGGTGTCTTCTGTACTGTCAGGCTAAAGTCAGGATTTCAGACGTAAAACAGTAGAATGTCATGTTTCCTAATAAGCATTAAACATGTTTTTTTAAAACCTAACCGTGTATTGGTAGTGTTTTTTTTCACTGTTTATTTGAAAAAAAGTTAGTGCTTCATGCCTTACGCGTGGGATTGGCGTTACTATTAATCGCGCGACTGTGGTAGTATTGCCTGCGTTCCTCCGTACATCTCTCTCTCTAAGGTCGTCTGTCTTTTCATTACGCAGTGTATAAAATAAAATTAATGGAAGATTAATCTAGGTCATTACGCAGTGTGTCTATCTCAAGGTTTTCTAAGAAATACAGTACACGTTTTATTGTTTTGTTGAAACGCGTGTAGTTGATGTAGTAGGCTTTACTAGTAAACGTGAAAGCGTTACAATTATGCAGACGGAGCATAAAAAAGGGGTTTTTATTGTTCAGCCATTACGGAGGTATACACGCTGGCGCATGCCATTGAGAAAGCACTGGTCTTCCACCATTCTTCTTTCCTTTTATTGAATTAATTCGTTAGGCTTTACATTTACTTTTTAATTTAGATATGTGGATTTAGAATGTTTCAAGACAAATTCTCCCCACTTAAAACAGACGTTATATGTCAGTCTATAATTCTATATACACATAGAGAAATTTAATATTATTCCTGGGGCTTACGGTGATTTTCATCACACGGATGGCGGCTTAGAAAATCCGCTCCCAGGTTGGTTTTTCCAGAAATATACTCTATGCTGAACTGGAATGGCTGCAAAAGTAAGGACCATCTGAGTAACCTCGAATTTTCATGCCTAGCCTGCGCTAGAAACGACAAGGGTTTGTGATCCGTTTGCAACTTGAATGCCTTCCCATACAGATAAATATTGAATTTCTTGATCGCCCATATTACTGCAAGACATTCTTTTTCGCTAGTTGAATAATTGGTTTCAGCTTTATTCCACTTTCTACTAGCATATGCCACTGGGGTTAATTCCCCATTCAGTGCATCTGATTTCTGTAACAGGGTCGCGCCCAACCCGATATTACTGGCATCCGTTCTCACAACGAATTCTTGACTTAAGTCAGGTAATTTCAAAATAGGTTTGCTTGTGAGCTTTTCCTTCAATTCCTGGTAGGCCAATTCACATTGTGCTGTCCATGTAATTCGATCTGGATTTCCTTTACGTGTCAAATCAGTTAACGGTGCACATATGGAATTAAAGTTTTTGATATACCTTTGGTAGAAACCACATAATGAGACATAGGATCTCACGTCTTTCTTGGTTTGTGGTCTCGGGGTTTTCTTTAGTTTCTCTAAATTCTTGGGGTCAGGGGTCATGTTTCCCTGATGGACTGTGTGTCCCAAGAATTCTAATTCTTTACATCCAACGCAACATTTGGTTGGTCGGGCTATTAAATTCGCTTCTCTAAGTCGATTAAACAGCATGTTCAGAGAGTCAATGTGTTCCTCAAATGTTTCTGTTGCTATAAGGATATCATCCATGAAATTTGTGATGCATGGATTATTCAGAGGATCCAACAATTTTCTCATCATTCTAGAGAAGACACTAGGCGCATTCTTCAATCCAAATGGCAATCTGTTAAACTCATAGTGTCCCTCTGAGGTACTAAAAGCTAGGTACGGTCTAACCTCAGGCTTTACTGGAATCTGATAGTATCCTTTACTCAGATCCACTTTTGAGAAATATTTAGCTTTATTTAGCCTGGCAAACAACTGATTTGTATCCGGCAATGGATCCACCTGTCCTTCTGTGATAGCATTCAGTCTCCTGTAATCTATACAGAGTCTATGTTCTCCAGAGGGTTTCCTTAAGAGTACCACACTGGAACTATACGAAGATTCACTGTGTGAAATGATTCCTTCCTTCAACAAATAGTCTATCTCTTCCTTCAAGGCTTTCTCCTTAGCAAAAGGAATCGAATAGGCTTTCATACAGACAGGTGTGGGGTCTATCAGTTTCATATCATATTCCAATAAGTTTGTATGCCCCGGTCGGTCTGTTAACACCTCTGTATGATCATCTAAAACCTGTTGCACTCTCTTCTTCTGATCTTTCGTTAAATGTGTACTGATTTTCACCTGTGCAGCTGTCTCACAGGGGTGTAATGGATATTCAAATGATGAAAGTGGTTCCTTTTTCATCTCCATTGCAATGGACAAGGTCAACAAGTGTGTCTCTTCCTGATTTTCTCTTTCCAAATATTTCTTCAGGAGATTCACATGATAGATTTTTTCTTTCCCCTTCTTATCTATCTTATAATTTGTTCTAGACACCTTCTCTAGAACTGTATATGGACCTTGCCATCCAATTTGTAACTTATTCTGACTACCGGGTAGAAGAAGCAGTACCTTCTCTCCCACAGCCAAATCTCTGTCTTTAGCTTTCCTGTTGTAATAGGCAGCATGTTTTTTCCTGGCTTGTCTCAAATTTTCATTGACAAGTTTCCAGCCAGTTTTTAAACGAGTGGTCAGCTCATTCACATATTGGTATGACGATGTAATATTTTCTTCTGCCTTTTCATTAGTCCACGTTCTTAACAGAGTTACATATGGACTTTTAAATTCGGAAACTTATTTTTCCTGGCACATGTCAGGTCCTTTGCACTCGAAGCTCTGTTGTGATGACTTTTCTTCGCCGAATCATTATGCACAAATCGACCGCCACCAATTTTTCTCTTGGGGCTTTCTCCCCACTTAGAATTCTTGATGAGAGATTTCCTCTCTACATCTTCTTCCTCCAGTTTACATAAGTCCGATTGAGGGATTTTCGGCTTATCCTGGGGTAAGACATCTTTTTGCACTCGCCGCATAGTGGCCATTGTAAAACAGTCAATTGAAGATTGTCCGTGAAAAGGGGCTTCCCAATCCACTTGGTCCACTTTATTATTCCTTCCAGTGTCAGGCCTACGTTTGCCCCGTGGCGTGTGGAGGTCCTGATCAATGTTCCCACTTGTAGGTGTTCCCTTATGTGCTATGCTACACCTCTCTACAAAATTTTCAATGTCCCACCTTGCCTTGGGCCAATAATAATTCTGAGCCACCTTTTGAATGATGGTACCTACTTTCTCATGGTCCCCATCTTGTTTCACATGTAAGCTCCTTATTAAGTCTGCCCTATACCTTTTTGGAAGTACCAGCTGTCCCTGACCTTTGGATCTAGTTCCAGTCTTCCAGTATATCAGGTTGTTCTTCACATAGAAGTCTCCTTTTCCTGGAGGTGTGTGACAATGGGACAATTTTCTAAAACAAGGCTTGAGAGTCTTATCCCCAGCCTGTGCCTTCCTCAACTCTTCTGGAGTGGTATTTAACATAATATCCTCCTCCTTTCTTGAGGTCGACCTGACCTGAAGGGTGGCCATTACTATAGGATTCCTTCTGCAACGGTCAGTGTCATGAAATTTCATCTTACAATTTTTACAACACCTCCTTCCTTGGTTGAACGATTTTCTTTCATCAAATTTCCTTTTATCGAATTGTGGGGTTTTATTTTTATTGTCATACCGGCACCTATCAAACTGGTGCTTACCTTTGTTCTGATCTCTAGGATCAAATTTATTAAAGTTTTGTGGTGCCTTAAAATTATCTACCTGTTTCTTTTTATTACTTGATACCTCTGCCTGAGCTGCTTGATACCTTTCAGCGACATTCAGTAACTCACCCAGTCTCTCTGCACCTTGTTCCATGAGAAACTTTCTCAGGTCTGGAGCCATGGACTCTCTTAGTTGTTCTATAAGGATCATTTCCTTAAGATCTTGGGTTTTCCCCAGAGAAGTCCATTTCTCCAAGTATGTCTCTAACCATGCAGAGAACTGGTGATAGGTTTCACCTGACAGTAGTTTAGCATTCCTAAATTTTTTCCTATAAAATTCTCCATTCTTTTCATATCTTAACAAAAGAGCCTGCTTTAGCATGTCATAATTTTCTTTATCACCTCTGCTCATTTTGGCAAAAACTTCATAAGCTGCACCACGAAGCCCTTGAGATAACTTTAAGCTCCACCTTTCTCTCTCTAACCCATACGTGGTAGCTAATAGTTTATATCTATTTAGTTAGCTCTCGATATCATCTTCTTTCTCAACAAAATGATCTAAATGAAAATGCATAGCTGAGGTTGAGGCTCCCAGACTAGCAGAGGCATCAGAGGTAAAGGGACTGGCACCATTTTCAGGAGCATGGCCTTGAAACTCAAACTCCCTTAGTCGTAACTCGTGCTCCCTTTGTAATCTCTTCTCCTCCTTTTCTGCTTCCCTTTCTGCAGCCTGTCTCCTTTCTTCGGCTTCCCTTTCAGCCGTTTTTTCTTCTAATTGGAGCCTTTTAATCTCCCTATCTGCCTCCAATGCCTTAGCCTCTTTGTCAGCCTCAATCTGCAACCTCTTAATTTCTTTTTCAGTCTCTATTCTCTTATCTTCGGCCAATCTATCAGATTCTAATTTTCTTTCAGCCTCAAATTTTCATTCTTCACGTTCAATAAATTTGTCACATTCAGTAGTGACATAAGCAATCATAACTTGCCCGTCCATTCCTAACTCTTTAGCAGCCTGCACAGCAGCAGATCGAAATTTTGCTAGGTCCGCCATTTTCTAACAGGCAAATGTATACAATATTTAACTTAAACAAGTCAATCTATAAATAATTATCTAAGGACAACCACAGACACTGAGAGCTCAACCTTATTTTTCCACCCAAGAATACCTTTTTAATTTTTATAATTTCCCAAAGTGAATTACTCCCAATATATATGCTAGGGGAAGATTCAAAATCCCGGACAGGACCCCAATATATGTGGTAAAGTGGGATGATATAAATATTTATAGGGGACTTAGTGTACTGACTGAGATCAGCTGTGAAGGTATCTGTATCTAATAAGTGTGGTGTATTACAGATCACCTTACTTGCTACCACATTTAGACCTCAGTCAGACCTATTCTGGAATATTGTGATGACTACGTTGAATGTCTAGGGTTATGATAATGATGAAGTGTATGTTCACAACAACCAACAGACAGATAAACAATTTATTTTAATCCACAATACTTTACAACACTGTGACACTCACATACATAGAACACTCTATAAGACTATCTTAAATGAGTCAAGTGTTAAAGTTTAAAAATATATGTATTAATTCCTTCAAATATTAGATATCCTGATTCAACTACAAAGTGAACCAGGAATCACAATCAAATGTAATCACAAGTTATATGTGCACAATTTATAGATAGAATCTTTGTATTGACATATATTATTATTGAAATATGTGTGTAAGTTGTGCTGTAGTACTATGAGGTAATACTGGCTTTTCAAGCTAAGTTGTTGTTTGTCATCATGACTTCAAATGTTTGTTTCTGGTGGAACTAATATTGGAAAGGTTCACAGTTTATTTTTATTTGAAACAAATAAATGTCCCTCTAGATTTAAGGTAAAGTGACTGTTAGAGGGGTATACACAAGACTGAGCTGCTCTGGCCACGGAATCTTAACTTCTGTGTGGGCGGCAGGAAACAGTCTCCACTGCTCGCTTGCTTCACCGTGTTCTTGAGAAACCACACTGGTCGATATATTGACCAAGGAGTCTGCTACCAGCCTCTGGATTCAGCAAAACTCAGACCAGGTGCTGCTTTAATATGTTAGTACCACGGTCCCACAATTTCAAGGAAATATTAAACAAATACGTTGACTGGCGATGAGTTATGGCACAATTCCGATCTGCCTCTGTCCCAGGCTTTCATTAGAAAAATATGAGCTGGATCTCAACGCACTTGCTTCTTAGTAAGTTTATTTCAAAACGTGGCCCTGAACAGACGCTCCTAATTGACTATATTAAATGGTCTAGCCAATAAGACCATGTTTACAAAAGTATTTGAAAAAAGTACCCTTCCTACCGTTTCCCGTAACAACCAAAAATAGTATTTGCAATCGACTAATCATGTTTAGGCTTACATATTCTTCTAGCCAATCAAATCGGATTTAACTTGTTGGCCTATTTCCCGTAAAATAGTGGTTTTAAAACATGCCACTGAGCAAATATGATCGGATGCTGTCAGACAACCTCACTATTTTATTTTGGCTATAATTTGTTAATTCCTAGACTGTTTGCGTAACACTTAACATATTCTTTGTCAGCAAGTCCAAAGACACCCAAATATATAAGTTTTAATGGAGCTAAGTGGCTGCGTTCAAAATATGTATTTTCTTCTAGGATAGTCGTGCTGTTACCACCTCCTCACTTCCATACTATGGGGTGTCTTCTGTACTGTCAGGCTAAAGTCAGGATGAATAAAACAGAAATCAGAAGAAATCTTGTCAGAGGAACAGGCTGGCTTTGGACCAAAAAGAAGTACCTCAGAACAAATCTTCAATATTAGATTACTGATCGAAAAACATCTCCAGCATCAACATGATTTATACCATAACTTCATCGATTTCACAAAAGCCTTCGATCGAGTCTGGCATGAAGGTTTATGGCAAATAATGAGAAAATTCAATTTTGATACCAACATCATAGATATCATTGAAGCACTATACAAGGACGCAAGCAGTGCTGTTTTTGCAAGCAATGACATTGGAGAATTTTTCAAAACAACTGTAGGAGTTCGCCAGGGATGTATCCTGTCACCAGTGCTCTTTAACATTTATCTAGAACATATTATGCAGGAGGCTCTCTACGATTATAAATCAACCATATCGATTGGAGGCCGACCTCTGTGTAATCTACGTTTTGCTGATGATATTGATCTGATAGCTGGAACAGAATCAGAACTTCAAGACCTTACCTCTAGACTGGAGAAAGTAACAAGAACATATGGGATGGAAATTAATATAGAAAAAAGCAAGATATTGGTGAATAGCCATAAGAAACATGTTCCGACCAACATTACGTTAAATGGGCAAACGTTAGAAGAAGTTAACACCTTTAAATATCTCGGGTCCACTATATGTAGTGATGGAAGATCAAATAAAGAAATCAAGACAAGACTTGAGATGGCCTCAGCTGCCATGACAAGGTTGAATGTGATCTGGAAAAGTAACATCAGTTTTCCTGTGAAGATCAAATTATACAAATCACTTGTATTATCTATTCTCTTGTATGGGTGTGAGGGCTGGACACTCACTGCAGATACGGAGCGAAGGATTCAGGCTTTCGAGCATAAATGATATAGAAGAATTTTGCGCATTTGCTATAAAGAGCACAAAACAAATGTCTATGTTAGAGAGAAGATAAACACCTATGCAGGCCATCAAGAACCACTTTTGTCAATAGTGAAACGTCGAAAGCTTGCCTGGTTTGGGCATGTAACTCGTCATGACTCCCTTTCGAAAACGATCCTCCAGGGAACAGTCGAAGGTAAACGGAGAAGAGGAAGGCAAAGAAAATCCTGGGCTGATAACATCAAAGAATGGGCAGGACACGGTTTCTCCACACTTGTACGCATTGCTGAGAATAGAGAGCAGTGGAGGACCCTGTCTGCTGATGCTTCCACCATGGCACCCCTACGACCCATGACGGGTTATGGGTTGAGATGAGATGAAAGTCAGGATTTCAGACGTAAAACAGTAGAATGTCATGTTTCCTAATAAGCATTAAACATGTTTTTTAAAACCTAACCGTGTATTGGTAGTGTTTTTTTCACTGTTTATTTGAAAAAAAAGTTAGTGCTTCATGCCTTACGCGTGGGATTGGCGTTACTATTAATAGCGCGACTGTGGTAGTATTGCCTGCGTTCCTCCGTACATCTCTCTCTCTAAGGCCGTCTGTCTTTTCATTACGCAGTGTATAAAATGAAATTAATGGAAGATTAATCTAGGTCATTACGCAGTGTGTCTATCTCAAGGTTTTCTAAGAAATACAGTACACGTTTTATTGTTTTGCTGAAACGCGTGTAGTTGATGTAGTAGGCTTTACTAGTAAACGTGAAAGCGTTACAATTATGCAGACGGAGCATAAAAAAGGGGTTTTTATTGTTCAGCCATTACGGAGGTATACACGCTGGCGCATGCCATTGAGAAAGCACTGGTCTTCCACCATTCTTCTTTCCTTTTATTGAATTAATTCGTTAGGCTTTACATTTACTTTTTAATTTAGATATGTGGATTTAGAATGTTTCACGACAAATTCTCCCCACTTAAAACAGACGTTATATGTCAGTCTATAATTCTATATACACATAGAGAAATTTAATATTATTCCTGGGGCTTACGGTGATTTTCATCACACGGATGGCGGCTTAGAAAATCCGCTCCCAGGTTGGTTTTTCCAGAAATATACTCTATGCTGAACTGGAATGGCTGCAAAAGTAAGGACCATCTGAGTAACCTCGAATTTTCATGCCTAGCCTGCGCTAGAAACGACAAGGGTTTGTGATCCGTTTGCAACTTGAATGCCTTCCCATACAGATAAATATTGAATTTCTTGATCGCCCATATTACTGCAAGACATTCTTTTTCGCTAGTTGAATAATTGGTTTCAGCTTTATTCCACTTTCTACTAGCATATGCCACTGGGGTTAATTCCCCATTCAGTGCATCTGATTTCTGTAACAGGGTCGCGCCCAACCCGATATTACTGGCATCCGTTCTCTCAATGAATTCTTGACTTAAGTCAGGTAATTTCAAAATAGGTTTGCTTGTGAGCTTTTCCTTCAACTCCTGGTAGGCCAATTCACATTGTGCTGTCCATGTAATTCGATCTGGATTTCCTTTACGTGTCAAATCAGTTAACGGTGCACATATGGAATTAAAGTTTTTGATATACCTTTGGTAGAAACCACATAATGAGACATAGGATCTCACGTCTTTCTTGGTTTGTGGTCTCGGGGCTTTCTTTAGTTTCTCTAAATTCTTGGGGTCAGGGGTCATGTTTCCCTGATGGACTGTGTGTCCCAAGAATTCTAATTCTTTACATCCAACGCAACATTTGGTTGGTCGGGCTGTTAAATTCGCTTCTCTAAGTCGATTAAACAGCATGTTCAGAGAGTCAATGTGTTCCTCAAATGTTTCTGTTGCTATAAGGATATCACCCATGAAATGTGTGATGCATGGATTATTCAGAGGATCCAACAATTTTCTCATCATTCTAGAGAAGACATTAGGCGCATTCTTCAATCCAAATGGCAATCTGTTAAACTCATAGCGTTCCTCTGAGGTACTAAAAGCTAGGTACGGTCTAACCTCAGGCTTTACTGGTATCTGATAGTATCCTTTACTCAGATCCACTTTTGAGAAATATTTAGCTTTATTTAGCCTGGCAAACAACTGATTTGTATCCAGCAATGGATCCACCTGTCCTTCTGTGATAGCATTCAGTCTCCTGTAATCTATACAGAGTCTATGTTCTCCAGAGGGTTTCCTTAAGAGTACCACACTGGAACTATACGAAGATTCACTGTGTGAAATGATTCCTTCCTTCAACAAATAGTCTATTTCTTCCTTCTTGGATTTGTCCTTAGCAAAAGGAATCGAATAGGCTTTCATACAGACAGGTGTGGGGTCTATCAGTTTCATATCATATTCCAATAAGTTTGTATGCCCCGGTCGGTCTGTTAGCACCTCTGTATGATCATCTAAAACCTGTTGCACTCTCTTCTTCTGATCTTTCGTTAAGTGTGTACTGATTTTCACCTGTGCAGCTGTCTCACAGGGGTGTAATGGATATTCAAATGATGAAAGTGGTTCCTTTTTCATCTCCATTGCAATGGACAAGGTCAACAAGTGTGTCTCTTCCTGATTTTCTCTTTCCAAATATTTCTTCAGGAGATTCACATGATAGATTTTTTCTTTCCCCTTCTTATCTATCTTATAATTTGTTCTAGACACCTTCTCTAGAACTGTATATAGACCTTGCCATCCAATTTGTAACTTATTCTGACTACCGGGTAGAAGAAGCAGTACCTTCTCTCCCACAGCCAAATCTCTGTCTTTAGCTTTTCTGTTGTAATAAGCAGCATTTTTTTTCCTGGCTTGTCTCAAATTTTCATTGGCAAGTTTCCAGCCAGTTTTTAAACGAGTGGTCAGCTCATTCACATATTAGTATGAGGATGTAATATTTTCCTCTGCCTTTTCATCAGTCCACGTTCTTAACAGAGTTACATATGGACTTTTAAATTCGGAAACTTATTTTTCCTGGCACATGTCAGGTCCTTTGCACTCGAAGCTCTGTTGTGATGACTTTTCTTCCCCGAATCATCATGCACAAATCGAAAGCTACCAATTTTTCTCTTGGGGCTTTCTCCCCACTTAGAATTCTTGATGAGAGATTTCCTCTCTACATCTTCTTCCTCCAGTTTACATAAGTCCGATTGAGGGATTTTCGGCTTATCCTGGGGTAAGACATCTTTTTGCACTCGCCGCATAGTGGCCATTGTAAAACAGTCAATTGAAGATTGTCCGTGAAAAGGGGCTTCCCAATCCACTTGGTCCACTTTATTATTCCTTCCAGTGTCAGGCCTACGTTTGCCCCGTGGCGTGTGGAGGTCCTGATCAATGTTCCCACTTGTGGGTGTTCCCTCATGTGCTATGCTACACCTCTCTACAAAATTTTCAATGTCCCACCTTGCCTTGGGCCAATAATAATTCTGAGCCACCTTTTGAATGATGGTACGTATTTTCTCATGGTCCACATCTTGTTTCACATGTAAGCTCCTTATTAAGTCTGCCCTATACCTTTTTGGAAGTACCAGCTGTCCCTGACCTTTGGATCTTGTTCCAGTCTTCTGGTATATCAGGTTGTTCTTCACATAGAAGTCTCCTTTTCCTGGAGGTGTGTGACAATGGGACAATTTTCTAAAACAAGGCTTGAGGGTCTTATCCCCAGCCTGTGCCTTCCTCAACTCTTCTGGAGTGGTATTTAACATAATATCCTCCTCCTTTCTTGAGGTCGACCTGACCTGAAGGGTGGCCATTACTATAGGATTCCTTCTGCAACGGTCAGTGTCATGATTGTTCATCTTACAATTTTTACACCACCTCCTTCCTTGGTTGAACGATTTTCTTTCATCAAATTTCCTTTCATCGAATTGTGGGGTTTTATTTTTATTGTCATACCGTGGCCTATCAAACTGGTGCTTACCTTTGTTCTGATCTCTAGGATCAAATTTATTAAAGTTTTGTGGTGCCTTAAAATTATCTACCTGTTTCTTTTTATTACTTGATACCTCTGCCTGAGCTGCTTGATACCTTTCAGCGACATTCAGTAACTCACCCAGTCTCTCTGCACCTTGTTCCATGAGAAACTTTCTCAGGTCTGGAGCCATGGACTCTCTTAGTTGTTCTATAAGGTTCATTTCCTTAAGATCTTGGGTTTTCCCCAAAGAAGTCCATTTCTCCAAGTATGTCTCTAACCGTGCAGAGAACTGGTGATAGGTTTCACCTGACAGTAGTTTAGCATTCCTAAATTTTTTCCTATAAAATTTTCCATTCTTTTCATATCTTAACAAAGAGCCTGCTTTCGCATGTCATAATTTTCTTGATCACCTCTGCTCATTTTGGCAAAAACTTCATAAGCTGCACCACGAAGCCCTTGAGATAACTTTAAGCTCCACCTTTCTCTCTCTAACCCATACGTGGTAGCTAATAGTTCATATCTATTTAGATAGCTCTCGATATCATCTTTTTTCTCAACAAAATGATCTAAATGAAAATGCATAGCTGAGGTTGAGGCTCCCTGACTAGCAGAGGCATCAGAGGTAAAGGGACTGGCATCATTTTCAGGAGCATGGCCTTGAAACTCAAACTCCCTTAGTCGTAACTCGTGCTCCCTTTGTAATCTCTTCTCCTCCTTTTCTGCTTTTCTTTCTGCAGCCTGTCTCCTTTCTTCGGCTTCCCTTTCAGTCGTTCTTTCTTCTAATTGGAGCCTTTTAATCTCCCTATCTGCCTCCAATGCCTTAGCCTCTTTGTCAGCCTCAATCTGCAACCTCTTAATTTCTTTTTCAGTCTCTATTCTCTTATCTTCGGCCAATCTATCAGATTCTAATTTTCTTTCAGCCTCAAATTTTCTTTCTTCACGTTCAATAAATTTGTCACATTCAGTAGTGACATAAGCAATCATAACTTGCCCGTCCATTCCTAACTCTTTAGCAGCCTGCACAGCAGCAGATCGAAATTTTGCTAGGTCCGCCATTTTCTAACAGGCAAATGTATACAATATTTAACTTAAACAATTCAATCTATAAATAATTATCTAAGGACAACCACAGGCACTGAGAGCTCAACCTTATTTTTCCACCCAAGAACACCTTTTTAATTTTTATAATTTCCCGAAGTGAATTACTCCCAATATATATGCTAGGGGAAGATTCAAAATCCCGGACAGGACCCCAATATATGTGGTAAAGTGGGATGATATAAATATTTATAGGGGACTTAGTGTACTGACTGAGATCAGCTGTGAAGGTATCTGTATCTAATAAGTGTGGTGTATTACAGATCACCTTACTTGCTACCACATTTAGACCTCAGTCAGACCTATTCTGGAATATTGTGATGACTACGTTGAATGTCTAGGGTTATGATAATGATGAAGTGTATGTTCACAACAACCAACAGACAGATAAACAATTTATTTTTAACCAACAATACTTTACAACACTGTGACACTCACATACATAGAACACTCTATAAGACTATCTTAAATGAGTCAAGTGTTAAAGTTTAAAAATATATGTATTAATTCCTTCAAATATTAGATATCCTGATTCAACTACAAAGTGAACCAGGAATCACAATCAAATGTAATCACAAGTTATATGTACACAATTTATAGATAGAATCTTTGTATTGACATATATTATTATTGCAATATGTGTGTAAGTTGTGCTGTAGTACTATGAGGTAATACTGGCTTTTCAAGCTAAGTTCTTGTTTGTCATCATGACTTCAAATGTTTGTTTCTGGTGGAACTAATATTGGAAAGGTTCACAGTTTCTTTTTATTTGAAACAAATAAATGTCCCTCTAGATTTAAGGTAAAGTCACTGTTAGAGGGGTATACACAAGATTGAGCTGCTCTGGCCACGGAATTTTAACTTCTGTGTGGGCGGCAGGAAACAGTCTCCACTGCTCGCTTGCTTCACCGTGTTCTTGAGAAACCACACTGGTCGATATATTGATCAAGGAGTCTGCTACCAGCCTCTGGATTCAGCAAAACTCAGACCAGGTGCTGCTTTATTATGTTAGTACCACGGTCCCACAATTTCAAGGAAATATTAAACAAATACGTTGACTGGCGATGAGTTATGGCACAATTCCGATCTGCCTCTGTCCCAGGCTTTCATTAGAAAAATATGAGCTGGATCTCAACGCACTTGCTTCTCAGTAAGTTTATTTCAAAAAGTGGCCCTGAACAGTCGCTCATAACTGACTATATTAAATGGTCTAGCCAATAAGACCATGTTTACAAAAGTATTTGAAAAAAGTACCCTTCCTACCGCTTCCCGTAACAACCAAAAATAGTATTTGCAATCGACTAATCATGTTTAGGCTTACATATTCTTCTAGCCAATCAAATCGGATTTAACTTGTTGGCCTATTTCCCGTAAAACAGTGGTTTTAAAACATGCCACTGAGCAAATATGATCGGATGCTGTCAGACAACCTCACTATTTTATTTTGGCTATAATTTGTTAATTCCTAGACTATTTGCGTAACACTTAACATATTCTTTGTCAGCAAGTCCTAAGGCACCCAAATATATATGTTTAATGGGGCTAAGTGGCTGCGTTCAAAATATGTATTTTCTTCTAGGATAGTCGTGCTGTTACCACCTCCTCACTTCCATACTATGGGGTGCCTTCTGTACTGTCAGGCTAAAGTCAGGATTTCAGACGTAAAACAGTAGAATGTCATGTTTCCTAATAAGCATTAAACATGTTTTTTAAAACCTAACCGTGTATTGGTAGTGTTTTTTTTCACTGTTTATTTGAAAAAAAAGTTAGTGCTTCATGCCTTACGCGTGGGATCGGCGTTACTATTAATCGCGCGACTGTGGTAGTATTGCCTGCGTTCCTCCGTACATCTCTCTCTCTCTAAGGCCGTCTGTCTTTTCATTACGCAGTGTATAAAATGAAATTAATGGAAGATTAATCTAGGTCATTACGCAGTGTGTCTATCTCAAGGTTTTCTAAGAAATACAGTACACGTTTTATTGTTTTGCTGAAACGCGTGTAGTTGATGTAGTAGGCTTTACTAGTAAACGTGAAAGCGTTACAATTATGCAGACGGAGCATAAAAAAGGGGTTTTTATTGTTCAGCCATTACGGAGGTATACACGCTGGCGCATGCCATTGAGAAAGCACTGGTCTTCCACCATTCTTCTTTCCTTTTATTGAATTAATTCGTTAGGCTTTACATTTACTTTTTAATTTAGATATGTGGATTTAGAATGTTTCACGACAAATTCTCCCCACTTAAAACAGACGTTATATGTCAGTCTATAATTCTATATACACATAGAGAAATTTAATATTATTCCTGGGGCTTACGGTGATTTTCATCACACGGACGGCGGCTTAGAAAATCCGCTCCCAGGTTGGTTTTTCCAGAAATATACTCTATGCTGAACTGGAATGGCTGCAAAAGTAAGGACCATCTGGGTAACCTCGAATTTTCATGCCTAGCCTGCGCTAGAAACGACAAGGGTTTGTGATCCGTTTGCAACTTGAATGCCTTCCCATACAGATAAATATTGAATTTCTTGATCGCCCATATTACTGCAAGACATTCTTTTTCGCTAGTTGAATAATTGGTTTCAGCTTTATTCCACTTTCTACTAGCATATGCCACTGGGGTTAATTCCCCATTCAGTGCATCTGATTTCTGTAACAGGGTCGCGCCCAACCCGATATCACTGGCATCCGTTCTCACAATAAATTCTTGACTTAAGTTAGGTAATTTCAAAATAGGTTTGCTTGTGAGCTTTTCCTTCAATTCCTGGTAGGCCAATTCACATTGTGCTGTCCATGTAATTCGATCTGGATTTCCTTTACGTGTCAAATCAGTTAACGGTGCACATATGGAATTAAAGTTTTTGATATACCGTTGGTAGAAACCACATAATGAGACATAGGATCTCACGTCTTTCTTGGTTTGTGGTCTCGGGGCTTTCTTTAGTTTCTCTAAATTCTTGGGGTCAGGGGTCATGTTTCCCTGATGGTCTGTGTGTCCCAAGAATTCTAATTCTTTACATCCAACGCAACATTTGGTTGGTCGGGCTGTTAAATTCGCTTCTCTAAGTCGATTAAACAGCATGTTCAGAGAGTCAATGTGTTCCTCAAATGTTTCTGTTGCTATAAGGATAACATCCATGAAATTTGTGATGCATGGATTATTCAGAGGATCCAACAATTTTCTCATCATTCTAGAGAAGACACTAGGCGCATTCTTCAATCCAAATGGCAATCTGTTAAACTCATAGTGTCCCTCTGAGGTACTAAAAGCTAGGTACGGTCTAACCTCAGGCTTTACTGGAATCTGATAGTATCCTTTACTCAGATCCACTTTTGAGAAATATTTAGCTTTATTTAGCCTGGCAAACAACTGATTTGTATCCGGCAATGGATCCACCTGTCCTTCTGTGATAGCATTCAGTCTCCTGTAATCTATACAGAGTCTATGTTCTCCAGAGGGTTTCCTTAAGAGTACCACACTGGAACTATACGAAGATTCACTGTGTGAAATGATTCCTTCCTTCAACAAATAGTCTATCTCTTCCTTCAAAGCTTTCTCCTTAGCAAAAGGAATCGAATAGGCTTTCATACAGACAGGTGTGGGGTCTATCAGTTTCATATCATATTCCAATAAGTTTGTATGCCCCGGTCGGTCTGTTAACACCTCTGTATGATCATCTAAAACCTGTTGCACTCTCTTCTTCTGATCTTTCGTTAAATGTGTACTGATTTTCACCTGTGCAGCTGTCTCACAGGGGTGTAATGGATATTCAAATGATGAAAGTGGTTCCTTTTTCATCTCCATTGCAATGGACAAGGTCAACAAGTGTGTCTCTTCCTGATTTTCTCTTTCCAAATATTTCTTCAGGAGATTCACATGATAGATTTTTTCTTTCCCCTTCTTATCTATCTTATAATTTGTTCTAGACACCTTCTCTAGAACTGTATATGGACCTTGCCATCCAATTTGTAACTTATTCTGACTACCGGGTAGAAGAAGCAGTACCTTCTCTCCCACAGCCAAATCTCTGTCTTTAGCTTTCTGTTGTAATAGGCAGCATGTTTTTTCCTGGCTTGTCTCAAATTTTCATTGGCAAGTTTCCAGCCAGTTTTTAAACGAGTGGTCAGCTCATTCACATATTGGTATGAGGATGTAATATTTTCCTCTGCCTTTTCATCAGTCCACGTTCTTAACAGAGTTACATATGGACTTTTAAATTCGGAAACTTATTTTTCCTGGCACATGTCAGGTCCTTTGCACTCGAAGCTCTGTTGTGATGACTTTTCTTCCCCGAATCATCATGCACAAATCGACCGCTACCAATTTTTCTCTTGGGGCTTTCTCCCCACTTAGAATTCTTGATGAGAGATTTCCTCTCTACATCTTCTTCCTCCAGTTTACATAAGTCCGATTGAGGGATTTTCGGCTTATCCTGGGGTAAGACATCTTTTTGCACTCGCCGCATAGTGGCCATTGTAAAACAGTCAATTGAAGATTGTCCGTGAAAAGGGGCTTCCCAATCCACTTGGTCCACTTTATTATTCCTTCCAGTGTCAGGCCTACGTTTGCCCCGTGGCGTGTGGAGGTCCTGATCAATGTTCCCACTTGTGGGTGTTCCCTCATGTGCTATGCTACACCTCTCTACAAAATTTTCAATGTCCCACCTTGCCTTGGGCCAATAATAATTCTGAGCCACCTTTTGAATGATGGTACCTATTTTCTCATGGTCCACATCTTGTTTCACATGTAAGCTCCTTATTAAGTCTGCTTTATACCTTTTTGGAAGTACCAGCTGTCCCTGACCTTTGGATCTTGTTCCAGTCTTCTGGAATATCAGGTTTTTCTTCACATAGAAGTCTCCTTTTCCTGGAGGTGTGTGACAATGGGACAATTTTCTAAAACAAGGCTTGAGGGTCTTATCCCCAGCCTGTGCCTTCCTCAACTCTTCTGGAGTGGTATTTAACATAATATCCTCCTCCTTTCTTGAGGTCGACCTGACCTGAAGGGTGGCCATTACTATAGGATTCCTTCTGCAACGGTCAGTGTCATGATTGTTCATCTTACAATTTTTACACCACCTCCTTCCTTGGTTGAAAGATTTTCTTTCATCAAATTTCCTTTCATCGAATTGTGGGGTTTTATTTTTATTGTCATACCGTGGCCTATCAAACTGGTGCTTACCTTTGTTCTGATCTCTAGGATCAAATTTATTAAAGTTCTGTGGTGCCTTAAAATTATCTACCTGTTTCTTTTTATTACTTGATACCTCTGTCTGAGCTGCTTGATACCTTTCAGCGACATTCAGTAACTCACCCAGTCTCTCTGCACCTTGTTCCATGAGAAACTTTCTCAGGTCTGGAGCCATGGACTCTCTTAGTTGTTCTATAAGGATCATTTCCTTAAGATCTTGGGTTTTCCCCAGAGAAGTCCATTTCTCCAAGTATGTCTCTAACCGTGCAGAGAACTGGTGATAGGTTTCACCTGACAGTAGTTTAGCATTCCTAAATTTTTTCCTATAAAATTCTCCATTCTTTTCATATCTTAACAAAAGAGCCTGCTTTAGCATGTCATAATTTTCTTGATCACCTCTGCTCATTTTGGCAAAAACTTCATAAGCTGCATCACGAAGCCCTTGAGATAACTTTAAGCTCCACCTTTCTCTCTCTAACCCATACGTGGTAGCTAATAGTTCATATCTATTTAGATAGCTCTCGATATCATCTTCTTTCTCAACAAAATGATCTAAATGAAAATGCATAGCTGAGGTTGAGGCTCCCTGAGTAGCAGAGGCATCAGAGGTAAAGGGACTGGCACCATTTTCAGGAGCATGGCCTTGAAACTCAAACTCCCTTAGTCGTAACTCGTGCTCCCTTTGTAATCTCTTCTCCTCCTTTTCTGCTTCCCTTTCTGCAGCCTGTCTCCTTTCTTCGGCTTCCCTTTCAGTCGTTTTTTCTTCTAATTGGAGCCTTTTAATCTCCCTATCTGCCTCCAATGCCTTAGCCTCTTTGTCAGCCTCAATCTGCAACCTCTTAATTTCTTTTTCAGTCTCTATTCTCTTATCTTTGGCCAATCTATCAGATTCTAATTTTCTTTCAGCCTCAAATTTTCTTTCTTCACGTTCAATAAATGTGTCACATTCAGTAGTGACATAAGCAATCATAACTTGCCCGTCCATTCCTAACTCTTTAGCAGCCTGCACAGCAGCAGATCAAAATTTTGCTAGGTCCGCCATTTTCTAACAGGCAAATGTATACAATATTTAACTTAAACAATTCAATCTATAAATAATTATCTAAGGACAACCACAGGCACTGAGAGCTCAACCTTATTTTTCCAATCAAGAACACCTTTTTAATTTTTATAATTTCCCGAAGTGAATTACTCCCAATATATATATGCTAGGGGAAGATTCAAAATCCCGGACAGGACCCCAATATATGTGGTAAAGTGGGATGATATAAATATTTATAGGGGACTTAGTGTACTGACTGAGATCAGCTGTGAAGGTATCTGTATCTAATAAGTGTGGTGTATTACAGATGACCTTACTTGCTACCACATTTAGACCTCAGTCAGACCTATTCTGGAATATTGTGATGACTACGTTGAATGTCTAGGGTTATGATAATGATGAAGTGTATGTTCACAACAACCAACAGACAGATAAACAATTTATTTTAATCCACAATACTTTACAACACTGTGACACTCACATACATAGAACACTCTATAAGACTATCTTAAATGAGTCAAGTGTTAAAGTTTAAAAATATATGTATTAATTCCTTCAAATATTAGATATCCTGATTCAACTACAAAGTGAACCAGGAATCACAATCAAATGTAATCACAAGTTATATGTACACAATTTATAGATAGAATCTTTGTATTGACATATATTATTATTGCAATATGTGTGTAAGTTGTGCTGTAGTACTATGAGGTAATACTGGCTTTTCAAGCTAAGTTGTTGTTTGTCATCATGACTTCAAATGTTTGGTTCTGGTGGAACTAATATTGGAAAGGTTCACAATTTTTTTTTATTTGAAACAAATAAATGTCCCTCTAGATTTAAGGTAAAGTCACTGTTAGAGGGGTATACACAAGATTGAGCTGCTCTGGCCACGGAATTTTAACTTCTGTGTGGGCGGCAGGAAACAGTCTCCACTGCTCGCTTGCTTCACCGTGTTCTTGAGAAACCACACTGGTAGATATATTGACCAAGGAGTCTGCTACCAGCCTCTGGATTTAGCAAAACTCAGACCAGGTGCTGCTTTAATATGTTAGTACCACGGTCCCACAATTTCAAGGAAATATTAAACAAATACGTTGACTGGCGATGAGTTATGGCACAATTCCGATCTGCCTCTGTCCCAGGCTTTCATTCGAAAAAATATGAGCTGGATCTCAACGCACTTGCTTCTCAGTAAGTTTATTTCAAAAAGTGGCCCTGAACAGACGCTCCTAACTGACTATATTAAATGGTCTAGCCAATAAGACCATGTTTACAAAAGTATTTGAAAAAAGTACCCTTCCTACCGTTTCCCGTAACAACCAAAAATAGTATTTGCAATCGACTAATCATGTTTAGGCTTACATATTCTTCTAGCCAATCAAATCGGATTTAACTTGTTGGCCTATTTCCCGTAAAACAGTGGTTTTAAAACATGCCACTGAGCAAATATGATCGGATGCTGTCAGACAACCTCACTATTTTATTTTGGCTATAATTTGTTAATTCCTAGACTATTTGCGTAACACTTAACATATTCTTTGTCAGCAAGTCCTAAGGCACCCAAATATATACGTTTAATGGGGCTAAGTGGCTGCGTTCAAAATATGTATTTTCTTCTAGGATAGTCGTGCTGTTACCACCTCCTCACTTCCATACTATGGGGTGCCTTCTGTACTGTCAGGCTAAAGTCAGGATTTCAGACGTAAAACAGTAGAATGTCATGTTTCCTAATAAGCATTAAACATGTTTTTTAAAACCTAACCGTGTATTGGTAGTGTTTTTTTTTCACTGTTTATTTGAAAAAAAAGTTAGTGCTTCATGCCTTACGCGTGGGATTGGCGTTACTATTAATCGCGCGACTGTGGTAGTATTGCCTGCGTTCCTCCGTACATCTCTCTCTCTAAGGCCGTCTGTCTTTTCATTACGCAGTGTATAAAATGAAATTAATGGAAGATTAATCTAGGTCATTACGCAGTGTATCTATTTCAAGGTTTTCTAAGAAATACAGTACACGTTTTATTGTTTTGCTGAAACGCGTGTAGTTGATGTAGTAGGCTTTACTAGTAAACGTGAAAGCGTTACAATTATGCAGACGGAGCATAAAAAAGGGGTTTTTATTGTTCAGCCATTACGGAGGTATACACGCTGGCGCATGCCATTGAGAAAGCACTGGTCTTCCACCATTCTTCTTTCCATTTATTGAATTAATTCGTTAGGCTTTACATTTACTTTTTAATTTAGATATGTGGATTTAGAATGTTTCACGACAAATTCTCCCCACTTAAAACAGACGTTATATGTCAGTCTATAATTCTATATACACATAGAGAAATTTAATATTATTCCTGGGGCTTACGGTGATTTTCATCACACGGATGGCGGCTTAGAAAATCCGCTCCCAGGTTGGTTTTTCCAGAAATATACTCTATGCTGAACTGGAATGGCTGCAAAAGTAAGGACCATCTGGGTAACCTCGAATTTTCATGCCTAGCCAGCGCTAGAAACGACAAGGGTTTGTGATCCGTTTGCAACTTGAATGCCTTCCCATACAGATAAATATTGAATTTCTTGATCGCCCATATTACTGCAAGACATTCTTTTTCGCTAGTTGAATAATTGGTTTCAGCTTTATTCCACTTTCTACTAGCATATGCCACTGGGGTTAATTCCCCATTCAGTGCATCTGATTTCTGTAACAGGGTCGCGCCCAACCCGATATCACTGGCATCCGTTCTCACAATAAATTCTTGACTTAAGTTAGGTAATTTCAAAATAGGTTTGCTTGTGAGCTTTTCCTTCAATTCCTGGTAGGCCAATTCACATTGTGCTGTCCATGTAATTCGATCTGGATTTCCTTTACGTGTCAAATCAGTTAACGGTGCACATATGGAATTAAAGTTTTTGATATACCGTTGGTAGAAACCACATAATGAGACATAGGATCTCACGTCTTTCTTGGTTTGTGGTCTCGGGGCTTTCTTTAGTTTCTCTAAATTCTTGGGGTCAGGGGTCATGTTTCCCTGATGGTCTGTGTGTCCCAAGAATTCTAATTCTTTACATCCAACGCAACATTTGGTTGGTCGGGCTGTTAAATTCGCTTCTCTAAGTCGATTAAACAGCATGTTCAGAGAGTCAATGTGTTCCTCAAATGTTTCTGTTGCTATAAGGATAACATCCATGAAATTTGTGATGCATGGATTATTCAGAGGATGCAACAATTTTCTCATCATTCTAGAGAAGACACTAGGCGCATTCTTCAATCCAAATGGCAATCTGTTAAACTCATAGCGTCCCTCTGAGGTACTAAAAGCTAGGTACGGTCTAACCTCAGGCTTTACTGGAATCTGATAGTATCCTTTACTCAGATCCCCTTTTGAGAAATATTTAGCTTTATTTAGCCTGGCAAACAACTGATTTGTATCCGGCAATGGATCCACCTGTCCTTCTGTGATAGCATTCAGTCTCCTGTAATCTATACAGAGTCTATGTTCTCCAGAGGGTTTCCTTAAGAGTACCACACTGGAACTATACGAAGATTCACTGTGTGAAATGATTCCTTCCTTCAACAAATAGTCTATCTCTTCCTTCTTGGCTTTCTCCTTAGCAAAAGGAATCGAATAGGCTTTCATACAGACAGGTGTGGGGTCTATCAGTTTCATATCATATTCCAATAAGTTTGTATGCCCCGGTCGGTCTGTTAGCACCTCTGTATGATCATCTAAAACCTGTTGCACTTTCTTCTTCTGATCTTTCGTTAAGTGTGTACTGATTTTCACCTGTGCAGCTGTCTCACAGGGGTGTAATAGATATTCAAATTATGAAAGTGGTTCCTTTTTCATCTCCATTGCAATGGACAAGGTCAACAAGTGTGTCTCTTCCTGATTTTCTCTTTCCAAATATTTCTTCAGGAGATTCACATGATAGATTTTTTCTTTCCCCTTCTTATCTATCTTATAATTTGTTCTAGACACCTTCTCTAGAACTGTATATAGACCTTGCCATCCAATTTGTAACTTATTCTGACTACCGGGTAGAAGAAGCAGTACCTTCTCTCCCACAGCCAAATCTCTGTCTTTAGCTTTTCTGTTGTAATAAGCAGCATGTTTTTTCCTGGCTTGTCTCAAATTTTCATTGGCAAGTTTCCAGCCAGTTTTTAAACGAGTGGTCAGCTCATTCACATATTGGTATGAGGATGTAATATTTTCCTCTGCCTTTTCATCAGTCCACGTTCTTAACAGAGTTACATATGGACTTTTAAATTCGGAAACTTATTTTTCCTGGCACATGTCAGGTCCTTTGCACTCGAAGCTCTGTTGTGATGACTTTTCTTCCCCGAATCATCATGCACAAATCGACCGCTACCAATTTTTCTCTTGGGGCTTTCTCCCCACTTAGAATTCTTGATGAGAGATTTCCTCTCTACATCTTCTTCCTCCAGTTTACATAAGTCCGATTGAGGGATTTTCGGCTTATCCTGGGGTAAGACATCTTTTTGCACTCGCCGCATAGTGGCCATTGTAAAACAGTCAATTGAAGATTGTCCGTGAAAAGGGGCTTCCCAATCCACTTGGTCCACTTTATTATTCCTTCCAGTGTCAGGCCTACGTTTGCCCCGTGGCGTGTGGAGGTCCTGATCAATGTTCCCACTTGTGGGTGTTCCCTCATGTGCTATGCTACACCTCTCTACAAAATTTTCAATGTCCCACCTTGCCTTGGGCCAATAATAATTCTGAGCCACCTTTTGAATGATGGTACCTATTTTCTCATGGTCCACATCTTGTTTCACATGTAAGCTCCTTATTAAGTCTGCTTTATACCTTTTTGGAAGTACCAGCTGTCCCTGACCTTTGGATCTTGTTCCAGTCTTCTGGAATATCAGGTTTTTCTTCACATAGAAGTCTCCTTTTCCTGGAGGTGTGTGACAATGGGACAATTTTCTAAAACAAGGCTTGAGGGTCTTATCCCCAGCCTGTGCCTTCCTCAACTCTTCTGGAGTGGTATTTAACATAATATCCTCCTCCTTTCTTGAGGTCGACCTGACCTAAAGGGTGGCCATTACTATAGGATTCCTTCTGCAACGGTCAGTGTCATGATTGTTCATCTTACAATTTTTACACCACCTCCTTCCTTGGTTGAACGATTTTCTTTCATCAAATTTCCTTTCATCGAATTGTGGGGTTTTATTTTTATTGTCATACCGTGGCCTATCAAACTGGTGCTTACCTTTGTTCTGATCTCTAGGATCAAATTTATTAAAGTTCTGTGGTGCCTTAAAATTATCTACCTGTTTCTTTTTATTACTTGATACCTCTGTCTGAGCTGCTTGATACCTTTCAGCGACATTCAGTAACTCACCCAGTCTCTCTGCACCTTGTTCAATGAGAAACTTTCTCAGGTCTGGAGCCATGGACTCTCTTAGTTGTTCTATAAGGATCATTTCCTTAAGATCTTGGGTTTTCCCCAGAGAAGTCCATTTCTCTAAGTATGTCTCTAACCGTGCAGAGAACTGGTGATAGGTTTCACCTGACAGTAGTTTAGCATTCCTAAATTTTTTCCTATAAAATTCTCCATTCTTTTCATATCTTAACAAAAGAGCCTGCTTTAGCATGTCATAATTTTCTTGATCACCTCTGCTCATTTTGGCTAAAACTTCATAAGCTGCATCACGAAGCCCTTGAGATAACTTTAAGCTCCACCTTTCTCTCTCTAACCCATACGTGGTAGCTAATAGTTCATATCTATTTAGATAGCTCTCGATATCATCTTCTTTCTCAACAAAATGATCTAAATGAAAATGCATAGCTGACTTTGAGGCTCCCTGAGTAGCAGAGGCATCAGAGGTAAATGGACTGGCACCATTTTCAGGAGCATGGCCTTGAAACTCAAACTCCCTTAGTCGTAACTCGTGCTCCCTTTGTAATCTCTTCTCCTCCTTTTCTGCTTCCCTTTCTGCAGCCTGTCTCCTTTCTTCGGCTTCCCTTTCAGTCGTTTTTTCTTCTAATTGGAGCCTTTTAATCTCCCTATCTGCCTCCAATGCCTTAGCCTCTTTGTCAGCCTCAATCTGCAACCTCTTAATTTCTTTTTCAGTCTCTATTCTCTTATCTTTGGCCAATCTATCAGATTCTAATTTTCTTTCAGCCTCAAATTTTCTTTCTTCACGTTCAATAAATGTGTCACATTCAGTAGTGACATAAGCAATCATAACTTGCCCGTCCATTCCTAACTCTTTAGCAGCCTGCACAGCAGCAGATCAAAATTTTGCTAGGTCCGCCATTTTCTAACAGGCAAATGTATACAATATTTAACTTAAACAATTCAATCTATAAATAATTATCTAAGGACAACCACAGGCACTGAGAGCTCAACCTTATTTTTCCAATCAAGAACACCTTTTTAATTTTTATAATTTCCCGAAGTGAATTACTCCCAATATATATATGCTAGGGGAAGATTCAAAATCCCGGACAGGACCCCAATATATGTGGTAAAGTGGGATGATATAAATATTTATAGGGGACTTAGTGTACTGACTGAGATCAGCTGTGAAGGTATCTGTATCTAATAAGTGTGGTGTATTACAGATGACCTTACTTGCTACCACATTTAGACCTCAGTCAGACCTATTCTGGAATATTGTGATGACTACGTTGAATGTCTAGGGTTATGATAATGATGAAGTGTATGTTCAGAACAACCAACAGACAGATAAACAATTTATTTTAATCCACAATACTTTACAACACTGTGACACTCACATACATAGAACACTCTATAAGACTATCTTAAATGAGTCAAGTGTTAAAGTTTAAAAATATATGTATTAATTCCTTCAAATATTAGATATCCTGATTCAACTACAAAGTGAACCAGGAATCACAATCAAATGTAATCACAAGTTATATGTACACAATTTATAGATAGAATCTTTGTATTGACATATATTATTATTGCAATATGTGTGTAAGTTGTGCTGTAGTACTATGAGGTAATACTGGCTTTTCAAGCTAAGTTGTTGTTTGTCATCATGACTTCAAATGTTTGGTTCTGGTGGAACTAATATTGGAAAGGTTCACAATTTTTTTTTATTTGAAACAAATAAATGTCCCTCTAGATTTAAGGTAAAGTCACTGTTAGAGGGGTATACACAAGATTGAGCTGCTCTGGCCACGGAATTTTAACTTCTGTGTGGGCGGCAGGAAACAGTCTCCACTGCTCGCTTGCTTCACCGTGTTCTTGAGAAACCACACTGGTCGATATATTGACCAAGGAGTCTGCTACCAGCCTCTGGATTTAGCAAAACTCAGACCAGGTGCTGCTTTAATATGTTAGTACTACGGTCCCACAATTTCAAGGAAATATTAAACAAATACGTTGACTGGCGATGAGTTATGGCACAATTCCGATCTGCCTCTGTCCCAGGCTTTCATTCGAAAAAATATGAGCTGGATCTCAACGCACTTGCTTCTCAGTAAGTTTATTTCAAAAAGTGGCCCTGAACAGACGCTCCTAACTGACTATATTAAATGGTCTAGCCAATAAGACCATGTTTACAAAAGTATTTGAAAAAAGTACCCTTCCTACCGTTTCCCGTAACAACCAAAAATAGTATTTGCAATCGACTAATCATGTTTAGGCTTACATATTCTTCTAGCCAATCAAATCGGATTTAACTTGTTGGCCTATTTCCCGTAAAACAGTGGTTTTAAAACATGCCACTGAGCAAATATGATCGGATGCTGTCAGACAACCTCACTATTTTATTTTGGCTATAATTTGTTAATTCCTAGACTATTTGCGTAACACTTAACATATTCTTTGTCAGCAAGTCCTAAGGCACCCAAATATATACGTTTAATGGGGCTAAGTGGCTGCGTTCAAAATATGTATTTTCTTCTAGGATAGTCGTGCTGTTACCACCTCCTCACTTCCATACTATGGGGTGCCTTCTGTACTGTCAGGCTAAAGTCAGGATTTCAGACGTAAAACAGTAGAATGTCATGTTTCCTAATAAGCATTAAACATGTTTTTTAAAACCTAACCGTGTATTGGTAGTGTTTTTTTTTCACTGTTTATTTGAAAAAAAAGTTAGTGCTTCATGCCTTACGCGTGGGATTGGCGTTACTATTAATCGCGCGACTGTGGTAGTATTGCCTGCGTTCCTCCGTACATCTCTCTCTCTAAGGCCGTCTGTCTTTTCATTACGCAGTGTATAAAATGAAATTAATGGAAGATTAATCTAGGTCATTACGCAGTGTATCTATTTCAAGGTTTTCTAAGAAATACAGTACACGTTTTATTGTTTTGCTGAAACGCGTGTAGTTGATGTAATAGGCTTTACTAGTAAACGTGAAAGCGTTACAATTATGCAGACGGAGCATAAAAAAGGGGTTTTTATTGTTCAGCCATTACGGAGGTATACACGCTGGCGCATGCCATTGAGAAAGCACTGGTCTTCCACCATTCTTCTTTCCATTTATTGAATTAATTCGTTAGGCTTTACATTTACTTTTTAATTTAGATATGTGGATTTAGAATGTTTCACGACAGCCACGAGCCAATAAATATGTACATAATTTTTTGGTCATCTTCTAATACGAGCGTTAAACTAATGATCTTGTGATTTATGCCATCTTTAGCGCCTTTTCATTTGGTGTCACGAAATTGTGAGAGAAAGAGCATAAGAGGGTGACTTAGTGTGACTCTTCTTTATTTTTATCTTAACTGTTTGCGGACGGAAGCCATTTAAGTGGCGTAGAAAATTTGGTCACGTTTGGACGAAAGCCACTTTTTTGGCTCAAGGCGACTGGCCCTCTAATTTTGTTTCGTTCTTTGTAAAATGAATTAGCATTAACAATAAAAACTAGAATTTAGGAAACGGAAACTTCCTGTTTTAATTGAGGTATACGGCGTGCTCGCACTCTCTTTCGATCTTGATTAAAATTTCCTGGTTTGTAAGGTTAGAAAACTCAAAAAATGAGCAGTAGACACAGAGATATTGGACGTAATTATGCTTCTGGAAGTGAAAAACGTAAAGCGAAGGAAGAAAAAGAAAGAAGAGATCAACTTGTGATATCAAAAACACGTAAGCTAACAGAATATTTTGATGTTCATTGTGGTGGTACTCTAACCGCTGAAGCTGGAAGTACAGGAACAACTAGTACTAGCGCAGGCTGTGCAGCAGAAAACATACAGCAAAACCCAGTATACACTGAGTCTGAATGTGAAAGAATAAGTGAAACGAAGAAGTACTCTAATGATATTGGTGAATGGCCGAACAATATAGATGACTGTGAGCGTGAATATTGGATATCCAAGGGAAGTGAAAAATTTCAACATGTTAATAGTGCCTTTTTTCATCCGTGCGATTGTATGACACTGAAAAGAAAACTCGATACTGCCAGAAGTCTTATTTTACACATATTCATAAACTTACAGACAAGCAACATGCAAGAAAATGGTTATGCTATTCAGAAAGTAAAGGGCGCCTATTCTGTTTCCCATGCAAGCTTATGAGTTCAGAATGTTCATCAAAGTTTACTTTGGAAGGGTTTAATGACTGGGAAAATGCAAGCAATCTATTGCGTCGACATGAAGAAAGCTCCTCACATAGACAAGCTTTAATTTCACTGTTGATGCGTAAAAACAAAGGTGAACGTATCGATTCCCAACTTTTGAAACAAATGGACATTCAAGAAAAGTATTGGCACAAACGTCTAGAGCGAATAATTGAAGTTGTGAAGTTTTTAGCAGAACGAGGCCTTTCATTTCGTGGCAGTGATGAAATTGTTGGGTCCCCTTATAACGGGAATTACTTAGGGTTGTTAGAATTACTGGCCAAGTTTGACCCTTTTCTGGCAGAGCATATAAGTACTCATGCAAACAAAGGATTTGGACATACTTCATATCTATCTAAAACAAAGTGTGAGGAATTCATCAATCTGATTGGATCCAGCATACTGGATCACATTCTCTGTGAAGTGAAGAAATAGAAGTATTATTCCGTTTCATTGGATTCTACTCCAGATATATCTAATATGGACCAGCTGACTTTGACTCTGCGCTATGTTTTGCCATCTGGACCAGTTGAAAGATTTGTGACATTTTTGGATATGGAAGGTCATAGTGCTGAACAGCTTACTAAAAGTCTACTTAATTTTTTAAAGGCAAATGACATTGATATTAAAGACTGCCGTGGTCAAAGTTATGACAACGCCAGCAACATGAGTGGCAAGTTTATAGGATTACATGCACAAATTAATTGATAATGATAATTACTATGCAAATTAAAAATGTATATGTTCAAATATATTTGTGTTGTTTTATTGTTTTTTTTTAATATAGGGCCCCTTTCTTAACATATGCTACAGGCCCCGCACTAGCTTAATCCGGCCCTGCATAGAACACTTATGGGATGAACTCGACAGACGACTCCGCCAGCGAGACGTGACTCCAGCCAATCTCCGACAGTTGTCTCTTGCACTGCGGGAAGAGTGGGCAGCCATCCCACAACAACAGATCCAACAGCTAATTGGATCCATGTCAAGGACATGTCGTTCTCTGATAGAGGCCAGAGAAGGCCATACACCTTACTGAAACGGAGGCCTCAGTCGCAAAGAATAAAAGTCCAAACCAAATTTAATGAACATCATTTCATTGCTAAAGCCTGAAAGTTTCTTCATGCCAAGATTGAAACATTAATTCCGTAAAATAAAATTTTGGTACAAGTTTGAAATTTGGTGTCCGTTACCACTGCAATAATGTTGCGTTTCTTTTTTTGAACAGTATATAATAGAACTTCAGGTCTGATAACTTTATTTAGATAATACTTTTTAAATGATTATATGGTGTATAAAAGCAAGTCAAGGATAATAATTTTAAAAATCACACTCGACTACCGTCTACCGAAGCGAACAGTCGCATTTTTGCTAAACTCGAAATACTCAAGCCTGAGACGTCCTTTTTAGGACGAGACAAAGTGAAGACATTCATCGAACTACTCAAGTTTACAGATAAAGTGAACATTTTTTTAAAAATCTATCTTCAGTATTAGTTAGTTAATTTTAGGTAATTGGTAGCTAAAAGTGTTAATATAACTTAGGAATTCTAGTAAATACGCTTGATAGACTTAATAAATATAAGTGGCGATTCCTTTTTAGTTAGATTTAAGTATTAGCTTAGATCAAGTAATTGGCGAATAGTTAAGTATCGCTTGGGATTTTAATATAACCCAAATTTTACGGCGGAAGAAATTAAAAATAATAGAAATTAAATAGCGCCATGTGGCAATCGCTTGTGCGATATCAGGGCAGCCATCTTGGTAGATATAATTTAAGTTGTGATTTCCTGTGCAGTTTGTTGTTAGTATTAGATTATTGCAGTTAATATGAAGTATTAGGTGACTATTTAACTATTGCTATTAATATTTGTAATTGTAGTGAGGAAATAAAATAAAATAAACCAAAAAACCATAAATTAGCCTTTAAAAAATAATAATATTCAACCAACAAAATACAGTTTTAAGTTTAACAAATATATTAAAGTTAGATTGTCGAATTTATATTAAGTGTTAGGGCACTATTTAACCATTGCTTAAAATATTTGTAAAATTTAGGAATTGTGAAAAAAACTAAATAAATAAACCAAAAACCAAATTAATCAAACTACTCAAGTCTTCAGATACGTTATTAATTTAAATTTTCCATCTATCTTTAATATTAGCTTATTGCTGGTAGGTTTAGGTGACTAGGTAGCCTAATTGATAGCTAGACATAGTATTATAACTTAAGTAGATCCAAGCGCCAACATCTTGATGGACATAATTTAATTGGTGATTTCCTTTATAGTGTGAAGTAAGTACTAGATCTGTGCAGTCAATATTAAGTATAAGGGGACTATTAAACTATTGCTAATAATATTTGAACAATTTAGGAATATAATTTAAGTAGGCCTAAAGCAAATATATTAAAGTTACTTGGAAAAATTCAAACTAGTCAGGGACAATGATACCATTAACCAGGAAACAGTCCGGGGAAGGAAAAGCCAATGAAAAGGACAAAACACCAAACCTAAAGAAAAAAAACAGGACCACGAACACTGAAATCAGAGACACAGAAATAAAGGACAGGACAGAGACAATAAGGGAAAAACTGGAAGGAGGCTCAGAAGTAAAAACATCAAAGGAAGGCAAAACGTGGGCAGAAGCAGTGAAAAACCAAGGTAGGGACACCAGGCATGATAAACTAGAAGAAAATACTAACCAAAAAAATAGCAATGAAAGTACCAAACAAGACTCAAGACATATAGCAACCTAGGCAGTTTCCAAAAATAAAGATGTAGTAAACATATGTCGTTTAAAGATAATGCAAGTAGCTGGTGAGGCTGTCAATATCAAGGCATTAGATGAAGACAAAATTATAAACATCCTTGATCCTGTGTTAGGCAAAAAGGCGATAGCCAAAATTTCAAAAAAACCATTTTGGCATAATAATTACCCCAAATCAGAGTGACAGAATAAAAGAGATGTTAGAGGAACTCAAAGTAGAAGCAAAAACAGTGACTCTTAAACACGACATAAAAGTGAAGATAGAGCTAGCAAAAGAAACTAGTACATGTGTGTTAAAAAGGATAAAAATTACCCTTTCAAGCGAGGAAGTTATGAACATCCTCGCAAAACATAACGCAGACATAAAGCTGGTACACGTGGACAGAATAATGGTGAAAGGGAGTATTGTAACCCCAGTTGTTATAATAACGACAGAAGGGAGGGAAACCCCTAAAACGCTACTATTTGGGAAAACTAAGAAGCTAATGAGTGTTAAAGTTGGAGTATGATCGGTTGATGTGGTATAATTCTGGTTACCCCATTGATACAAGTATTATGGTCAACTCAAACCGACACAGTGTTGGGCATACAGGTCACCTTGTCCATAGAGTATTGAGGCCCCGACAAGGGACAGTGTTTATGTTGAATGAGAGTGCAAATGTACGTTATGCGAATGGGTGGTACTGTTCTGCAAAGTTGACAAGTAATAAGGCACTCGTTCACTCATGTATGAAAGTCAATGATGTCTGGAACTACTGTTGATAATTTCACACCTTTAATAGGACGCAAAATCTGACGACACATATATAGTCACTGGAACAGGTTGGCAAAGAACATCACATGCTTGACAAAATGGTCTACGACATCAAATATGCATTCATATAGAATGTAGATACAACAGAACATTCGTAGCTAGTCCCTCAGGGTTCTAGTTGTATAACTTTCAAGCCTAACTGACTGATCGCGTCAGTTAATGTTTGTAAAAGTTTATTATAAATGGCTCCCTGACAGAACCTCTTCTGTCGAGGAATTACAAGCCGTAAATCAGTAGGCGTATGTGACGACAATCTTAAACAACAGTAGTGGGTTACCATATTAGACAGATCTTTGTACCATCATCAGATAATAAGGCATTCCTGTTCTCCGAACGATGATCCGATTAGGCAAAGGCGGGATCCAAAATGGCTTCTATCTCCAGTGAGCGTTGCTCACTGCGAAGATGCATAATGAAGCATAAGTAAAGGGCTCTGTTCATAAACATCGCTAATGCTGTGTAGATTATATAGATACTAATGCAATGTACATAATAGATATCGGTGCTGCTAGCACAATGTCGTCAATAAAGAATTCAGCCCACTCATATGCAGACCATATCCCTGGCTGCAGGTCTAGGCATAACGAAAAAGTTCAGTAAATGTCTTTCGTTACCTTAACATCCTAGAAAACACTACAAAAATAGCACATGCCATACTTTGGCGCTAAGAATATTTTCTGGGGAGGAACATAGACATAATAGTCACACAGCAGACGTCGCCTTTCCCCAGAATTACACAGAGCACATATCAACGGACATATGTCCGTGGCAGCAAAAACAAGGACTCCCCCTGACGGAAGTCTTCTTCGACAACTCAACAATACGACGCATGCGCAGTAGCGCGTGACCCCCAGAGTTCAACTCAAGATGGGCCGACGTCGTTAAAGACAATAAGATACAAAACCAAATCGCCTTAAAAGACAGGAATAAACCTCAACTTAGGTTATAAACATTCCCAGAAAGACTGATCTGTTCTGACCATACACGAAAAATAATTCGACGTAAATCTTAGTATTCATATAAGACCCAAGAGAAGGTAACAGACATAATAAAATGTACCATCGACTAAATCAAGGGTTATGTACCTTTGTCTATCAACAAAAAGTGTTAACAGACAAATAAATATCTTTCTATATATATATATATATATATATATATATATATATATATTCATTCATTGCCTACAAAAGAATCTGTGCGTAACAGAAGCACACCGAAGCTTACATTCCCCCTGTACTACAGTGCTCCAACTGTCTGAAATTCGGCCACGGAAGGAACAATTGTAAGGGGAGAACAGTTTGTAGATACTGCTCCAGTAATCACCCATCTACACAGTGTGAAAAGGCAAAGGCAGATACCGACTACAAAAAGGCGAATGGGAACAGAAAGTGTATCATTTGCAAAGGGAACCACAGTGCCAGGTATCAGGGCTGTCAAGTGTACCAGCAAACCAAACAAGCACTAAAAGAATCCATCTTAACAAGAACACCATTTAAAACAGTAATTAAAGAAATAAAAGAAAACACAAAAAAACACAAGCAGTAAAGTTGCAGAAGAAATCAAATCTGTAAAAGAAGAAATTAAAACTATTAAAACGCAGCTGTCAAAAGAAGAAGATCTGAAAGTAACTAACAAAACAAAAGAAAACAGCCAGCCAGACAGTTCAGCTACAACATTGAAAAATGTGAATGTACAGACAAGCGCAGAGGCATTGCTTCAAGAAGTGAAAGCCATACAGCACCAAATTTCCTTGGATGTATCTAAACTGATTGCACTGAAAGAAGAAAATGAAATAATACTAGTCAAACTGTCTGAACTAAAAGAGGAAAATGAAATAATACTAAAAAGAATGGAAAGTGAAAGACAGAAGATTAACATATGGACAGAAGTGAATGTAGTATTGGATGAAAATAGGAAAGTGGTCAAAAAGAAGATAATACAACAGGAAAGCAAAAGCAACCTAAAATAAACTAACAAAGAACACGTTGAGGTACTTTTACCATACTTAGTGGAAACAATTCGGTACAAAATGACAAGTCTGAATGAGGAATTTCTTTAAAAACATGGTTGATAATGGGCCCACTAGTACAGGAAATACAGAATAAGAGCCAATTTGATAGTTTAACCAAAATAAAAGGGATACTAGATGATGTTAAAGTTCAACGGATTTAGAATTATACAGTGGAATTGTGGGGGTATTAAAAATAATTTTGCACCCCTACTAGCAGAGACAGGAGGAACTACAGCTATATGTGTTCTTCAAGAGACCCATTTAAACCCAAACAGTAGATATAGTTGTAAGGTATTTAAAATACTTAGACACGATAGGAAAGAAGGTAGAGGAGGTGGTGTCGCAGTCTTAGTTAGCGAACAATTTAAAATTATAGACTGGGAAGTATTTAATACAACCAATATAGAAGGTATCCAGGTTACTATAGCAGCTAAACCAAACAATCTAACAATCCTAAATGTATACGCTAAAGATGGCACAATTAAAGATGAAGAAATACTATCCATAAGCACCAGACTAGGCCCCAAAACAGTCATAGTAGGCGATTTTAATTCCCATCATTATGCTTTGGGTGGACAATATGCAGATAATGGAACTGCAACTAGAATTAATCCACGAGCTAACAGGGCAGACTCAGCAATAGACATAAGTATAGCAACTAACAACCTAGCGAATGTAAATTGGGAAGTGTTACAAGACACAAACTCAGATCATCTGCCCATTATAATAACCATGCACGAAAATGTCAGTCCGAACCCAGAACCAGAGAAACCAACTTTCAACTATAAAATGCAAACTGGGAAGCTTTCCAATCAGAGCTGGAGGGGATTGAATATAAAGACATGGAATCAGATGATACTGACTTGTGTGCAGAAACACTGACCAATGAAATTCTGAAAATAGCAATAAAATATATACCAAATAAAAATATGCCACAGTACCTTAAACCAATAAATAACATTAATAAGAAAAGAAAAACTCAGTGGAATAAAGATCCAGTTGCCTGGAGGAATAAAAGCTGTGCAGAAATTCATGAGAGAAGAAAAAGGGCCTTGCAAAAATATAGAAATAACAGAACAGAAGAAAACTATGATGAGTATAAACTTAATAGGAATGAATCTAACAGAATAATATTTAAAGTCAAAGAAACTAACTGGAAGGAGTTTTGTCAGACACTTAAACATAGCACTCAAATTAAAGAAGTATGGAAAAAGCTTAAGACAATCAAAGGGAACAATAAGAAAACAATAATGCCAACAACCAATCTACCAAAGAGAGCAGAAACAGATAAAGAAAAAGCTAATGCCCTTGCCGAGTATTTCTATAAAGTCAGCGCAAAAGGTAGTCTTGGACAGGAAGAAAATGAGAGAAGAGAAAGACTTAGGATACAGTTTTCAAAAGAACTACCAGACCAGATAGATGAAACAAACTATTTAGATGCTGATATAACAGAGGAAGAAGTAACTAATGCAATAAGATAAATTTAATACTGCCTCAGGGCAAGATATACTTAGTTATGAAACCCTTAAGAAAGTACCCAAAAGAACTATAAAGATAATAACTTCCCTTTATAACAAAATCTGGAGCTTAGGAAAGATACCAAAAGCATGGAAAGTAGCTATGATAGTGCCCATCGTAAAACCCAATAAGGAAGCTCATGATGTAAGTTCATATAGGCCTATCTCCTTAACGTCACAACTAGGTAAAATACTGGAAACTGTTGTTAACAAAAGAGTTAAATTCTACATAGAAAAAAAATCAGTTATATAGCCCAAACCAGTCAGGGTTTAGAGCAGACAGAAGTACAGTAGACCAACTTGTAAGATTAGAACACGATGTAAAGCTAGAGTTCAAGAGAAAAGAGAAAAAAGTAGCAGTCTTTCTAGATGTCGCAAGAGCATATGATGAATGCCGGCGAGATGGAGCTCTTTACAAAATGAAAAAGATTGGCATTACTGGTAAAACCTATAGGTATAAAGAAAACTTTTTACAGGGCACGTATTTTGCTGTACAGGTAAACAATGATAAGTCAAATATATATGAACAACAGAATGGGATTCCTCAGGGATCAGTGATTTCATCTTCAATTTTCACTATAGCTATAAATGATTTAGCAGATGAATTTAACGACATTAAGAATGCTGTATCGCAATTTGCAGATGACTGTCCCATTTGGCGATCTGGAAAAAAACTTGGACCATGTTTTCAAAAAACTTCAAAATCATATAGACAAAGTTTCAGAGTGGATGAAAAGTTGGGGTTTCCAAATTAATGTAAACAAAACAGAAGGTATGATATTCAGCAAAGGAAATTAAAAAAAAAATAACAAAATCAATATAACCATTAAAGGTCAGAAAATATGTACATCCTTAACAACAAGATTTCTGGGCATAACTTTAGATAAACAACTAAATTGTAACAAACACATAGACATTTTAGTAGGAAACTGTAGGGGACCCCTAAATATACTAAGGATAGTAAAAGGTAATGGATGGGGGGCCAGCAAAAACATAATGCTTGTGTTCTACAAGTCTTTCATCAGGGGGAAACTGGATTATGCCAGCATAGTCTATGAGAACCATTACAGGTGCATTTATATCAACACCAGTAGAAGCGCTGAAAGTAGCTCTTGGCATACCACCCCTTGGTCTAAGACAGAAAGAACTAAGATTAAATTATTGGAGTAAAGTAGCACAAGAAGCGACCCACCCAGCACATAAAGCATTGGTCAAAAACCAACCAAGTGTATGGGACGTCGCCTTAAACAAAGATAGATATCCAACAGGGTGAAGAACTATAGAAGATCTAACGCAGCTCAAAGACCTTTAAACACAATTAAAAATAGTAATAAATATAGAAGCAAAATACCACCCTGGGAACTAAAAACACCAATCATAGACTACTCACTTACTGAAAAGATCAAACAAAACGTAGAAGATAAGGAAGCCAAAATGATAAGTAGAAAGTTCATAGATCAATTAACTAAACAAAGTCTGGCCGTCTACACTGATGGATCCAAGGGTGATAGTGGCCAACTAGGTGCCGGAGTTGTAATACCACAATGGGGAATAAAAAAGAGCTACAGTGTAACTGAAAGGGCTTCGATTTTTACCGCAGAGATGGTAGCAACTCTTAAAAGTTTAGAAATAATCGAAGATAACCCACCAGAAGCTGTTACGATATTTACAGACTCACTATTATCACTACAAGCACTAGAACACCCAAGTAAATGTAGCCGGCCAGACATAAAGGAAGAAATTCTAGCAATTAATACATCACTAGGGAACAGAGGATGAAGTGTGAGGATAATGTGGGTTCCAGCACACATAGGTATTGCTGGTAACGAGTTGGCAGATCAGAACGCCAAGAATGGAAGAACAAGTAAAAACAATATAAGAGCAGGACTGGGAAGGTCGGAGATCAAAGGCCAAGTGAAGATAAATATAAACGAGGGATGGAAGACAACATGAAAGAAAAGTAGAAAAGGCAGACACGCGTTCAAACTGCTGAAAAAACCAACGAGGACGTGCCAGGTCAGAGAAGAATTAAAGATACCATCAAACAAAAAACTGTGGCGTCTCGGTTCAGCATACTTTATGATAGAAGAACCAAACTGCCAAGAATGTCAGGAAGAGAATGACATAGACCACTACCTGATCCACTGTATAAAGTATGAACAACAAAGGCTTGGATTAAAAACTTACTATAGAAATCACAATATAGACTTGACAGGGGATGAGGTTTTAAGTATAGATGCCTCAAGAGATGCCCAATCAATATTAAAAGATATATACATAAAACAAAGGAAAACATATAAGGTTAGTTTAAAAAAAAAAAAAAAAAACTTACTAACTACTCATAGGACAAGGAAAGACAACAAGGTATTTGTTGAGGCCACTTCATGATGGGATTTTTATCGCGGCAACTTATTATTAGTACCGGATTTTTGTCACACCATGTCGTACCTCAACTGAATGCAAGAGATACATGAAAGCAGTCGCTGTGAGATGAGTATCTAGGTATGACGTATGAGGTAGATTTGGATGTGACGTCATAGCGTCAAGATGTGTGCCTAAAATGGCTTGTGTATCAGCCAGTGTATTGGATTGTGTATTCAATAAATATTTCTGACGATAATGGTAAGCTATATGCTTTAAATGATAGGCATGAGAAAATGCCAGGATTATGATTGAAGTCAATACGGGACGATAAATCGCAAGACAAAGAAGTATGTTAAACTAAAATTATATGAACAGATATAATTGAACAGTTGTTATACCGGGAGGTCTCATTCCCCGAGGTCACAAGGATTATTCGAAATGAACATTAATTATACCGGGACGCCATTTCCCCCGAAGAAAACGGAATAAAATTGTTATACCGGGAAGCGACATACCCCGAAGCTTATGGATTGATGTGGATTTGATTTGTGAATGTTCGAGATACTGGGACGCTGAAATTCCCCAATGTTGATGGAAAAATATAATGAATTTTGGTTCTTGTGTGATATTTCACCGGGAAATTAAAATTTTGCAAATTTATTACCCAAACCGAGAACTGTACTCTTTCCTTACAATTTTTTTTCTTTTAATTTTTTTCTTTTTGTTTGCCTGCGCGGGATTAGTCCATTTAGCAGATAGGGGTTGCGGGTTAGTCTATTATGCATTTTCGCAGGTAGAGGTGGTAGCATGGGTCATTTTTCTGCATTTCACATTGTTTATGTATTTATTTTTTTTAATGTAAAATTTTTGCCTCGTCTTGGCGAGGCGCGTCCCGTTCAACCTAGTCATCATCATCATCAGCTTTCAAGTCCTTAAAGAGCATTTGCTTTATACTAAGTCTTCCTGTCCTGTGCCATCAGCTCAAGGTCTTTCCATAATTTCTTCATCCTCTTCTTGTTTGTCATCAGTTCTCTTCTCCGTGTATTCCTTGGTCTTCCTCTGCCTCTCTTACCGTGGGGGTTCCAGACCAAGGACTGCCTGGTAAATCTATAAGCAAGTTTGCTCAGTGTGTATCCTATCCATCTTCAGCGTCTTCTTCTCATGTCTTGTTCTTCTGGCACTTGCCTGGTTCGTGTCATCAGTTGCACATTAGTGATCTTGTCATACCACTACAATCCTTCTATTTTAGACAAGCAACCATTTATGAGAGCGTCCGTGGTTTCAGCGCAGGCTTCTCGCGACAAAGGTAGCGGGCTGGGGACATGGTGGCGTCACGCTACAATCTACCCAGCTGTAAGTGGATGGATACCTGACTCTGCTCTGAAAGGTAAAGGCAGCCAGGAGGGGAGCTGGTTATAGCACTACTCTGAGGTCATCCAGGTCTGTATTATTTTGGCTTTTCAATGCCGCAATTACTGACTGTGCATCAGTAAAGAAAGCAACTTGTCTCTCTGCGCTTTCTTCTGTCAATATAACCTCTGCTACAGTTTTCAGGGCCTCTGCCTCTGCTCTGAAATTGTTGCAGAATCGTCCTGTCGCCACTGACAGCCTTTTTTCTGCACCAGTGCTTAAGGTCAGAAAGACACCCCCACCTCCATTTTCTGTTGCATTTGTTTCTGATCCATCTGTGTATGAATGGGTCAAGGTGTTGGTGGATAATGTTTCTCTATGTATTTTGTAAACGACTGTGACTGACGAAGGAATCCAAATACATCATTCAACTTTTGATAAGCTTTCTGGCGTTTTGACAAGGTAGAGAGCAAGCTATCAATAAGGACAAGAAATGTTCGGCTTTTAAACTGCTGAGAAGGCGTTTGAGATTCATCTATTGTGCTGGAACCACTGAAATAATCATACTCTCGATTTCGTTTGTGTTTTCTTCGAGTTTGTTCTTGATAATGTTCACACTCAGTCACATCCTTGACCTTTTGCTCTATGTCTGCAAAAGTAGACCGCATAGCTTGAATATACCCCAGCAGGGATTCACAGAGTGCACAAGCTGTATTCAAATCTTGGTCAGAAGATTTCAAAGAAGCACTGGTCAATTGAAAACGCTGTAATACTTGATCCCACAGTATGATCATTATTCCAGTTTCTAACTTCATCGTGGTTGAAAGTAGACAACGAGCCTGTTGACGACACTCTGCCTTCTGATCATTGTTATTTGAAATATCATCCAAGACTGGTTTTATTGCAGAACAGCTGTGTAAAAGTGCTTTTGTTGCATCTGCCCGAGCGGACCACCTGGTATCTGACAGTCTTTTCACAAAAGGCAAATGGGACTTATTATGAGTACCACCAGCACATAATGCAGTAGAAAAGAGACCCCACCGGTAGGTAGAAGCAGAAAAGAAGGTGTACAAGCTTTCAACAAATCCAAAGAAAATGACGGCTTCTGTACGCAAACAGTTAAGATAAAAGTAATAAAGAGTCACACCAAGTCACCCTGTTATGCTCTTTCTCTCACACTATCGGGACATCAAATGAAAAGGCGCTAAAGATGGCATACATCACAAGATCATTGGTTTAACGCTCGTATTAGAAGATGATCAAAAAATGATGTACATATTTTTTGGCGCGGGGCCCTAAAAGCCCGGGGCTCGTAGCATATGCTACTTTTGCTACTACGTTAATCCGGCTCTGATTAGGTAAATATTTGACAAGGATCAGTGCATAGTGAGGGAGGGGACCAACTCCCAATCCAGCCCTCTCCACGCAGCCCTCCACACCCAGCGGTGAAAACAAATAAAGGATTTTTTGCCAGGGTACAGTTTTATTTGTTTTGTGGGACCTAAACAGGACCGTGGTGCAGTTTTGTGGGCCATGGAAAGGACCGTGGAGTGGGTAATTTTGTGGGCCCTGAAAAGGACCGTGGTAGGTGCAGTTTTGTGGGTTCATGGGCCCTAAAAAGGACCATGGTTGGTGCAGTTTTGTGGGTTTTGTGGGCCCTGAAAAGGACCGTGAGGGGAACAGATCACCAAGGATCGCTGAAGCTTGGCACATATCAGGACATACACATGTTCGTTCGTAGCTGCATAATTTACAGAGGAGGCCAAAATTCTGCAATGTAAAGCAGGATATTGTCGAACGGGTCTGACTGACGAACTTTATTAAGATGTCGCCACAAAAATTCACACGTGTAGGAATCTAACATGTGTCTGTGTGTTCCGTTCTGACGTTTGTTGCGTTCTTTTGCAGATTTCCACAACCTCTCTATTCGTTGAGTATTTGCCCCTGTATTTGGGTCTACAAAATTTGCAGAATGTTTCACCGTTTGGTGAGTTAAACCTGGCAAATTATGAATGGTACTATATGCGCGCCATTGATCAGACAAAACTGTCGTACCAGGACGAATGTTGGCTATGATAAGGGGCATAAGTGTAGCCGCTGATCGGTCCGGCACTGCAACCATGAAACACTCACTTGTTTCACGACACAGGCCACCAAATACCTACTGCTGTGGAAATACACGACCGACATTATTTGTTCTGCGTGTGAACACACTTTCATCGATCTCTACCGTCGTATTGGGACCGCCAATTACAGCGGGATTTGCAATTAGTACATTTGCACAAAACTCACGGAGGTTGCTGTTCCATTTGATGGCAGCTTAATTGGCAATTCCTAGCTCTGATTTACAGAAATCAATGCTAGTCATCTCTTTACTCCAACAGTAAATGAACAGAATAATCTGCCTGAAGGACAGACCTGCGCCCTGTAACCATGTGCCAGAACGAATAGGTATATCCTGCTTACATATGTGACATCTCTAACAATCTTGGCGAACTGTCAAGGACAAACTCATCTGGTGATTGTTAGCACACTGTCGGACGGTGTGTAGAATGCCCCGATTCTGCAAAAACTTCACACAGTTCTATTTGTTACGTGTAAAATCTGACACCTCCAGGAAATTCATCTTCCACGTCTCTGGACACTGCTATCAAATGACAAATGGCACGATAAGATTTGCCGCTCGAAAGCAGCGCCACGGCACGGAATTTAAGGGAAAAAAATGTAAGAAAAAAAATGTACCTCTACACCTCACGGTAGAAGGGGAACGACTAAGTAAGTAAAAAATGTAAGAAAAGGTACCGCGAAAAATCGGCAAATCCAATCGCAATGTCTGGGGGGTGGAGTTGTCACATTTATGCCACCCCTTACGCGACGTCACAAATCTCTTACCCACCCCGTCCCCTTTTTTGTCCTTATTTTTTGTAATCCTGAAAAAATACAACTTACTCGAATGTTTTTTTTAAAGTTTTGTCTCGTTTTGGCGAGGCGCGTCCCGTTCAACCTAGTCGGTTATATTAGGGCGCATGTCCAAATATAAAAGACCCTTAAGTCTAGGGAATTGCTAGTCATCATCATCATCATCATAATCATCCGCTTTCAAGTCCCTATCAGAGTCAGGTACCCTTTTACAGCTGGTTAGACTGATGCGTGACACTACCAAGCTTTGAACCCTAAACCCGGTAACTTATTGCGGTAGTGGAGTGTTAGAGACTTCATCATACTAGGTCCAGCATCGAGAGGTGGGGAGACCAGTTTCCTTCCTTGCTGTCTTTTTCTTCCCTAACTCAAAGTTAAGTACCCATTTATAGCTAGGTAGGCCCCACCTCTCGATGCTGGACTGTTAGTTTTCGAGGATAGGTAGGGATAATATTAATCATCGGGTATTCTTCCACATGTTGAATATTCTTTCAAGTTCACTCTACTGTTGAAGTAACACACCTCTATAGAGGTAACAGATTCTTAATTACATCCGCCACACAGGCTAATTCTATATATATATGTATGCTGCTGTCCTGTCCCTGTGTCTGCAATGTTGACATGGGTGTATGTAGATTCAGTTACACCCCACAGTACGTACGTAAGAGTACATGGAGAAGTCAAAAAAGGGTTGTAAACGACTGGGAACAGTTCGATACTGTTTATTCCGTTACAATACAGACACAACGGCATAGACGAAAATACGGTGACAGCAAAAGCAAGACATATCTCAGCGCTAGCAATACTGAACTGCACACTCGGCAGTTATGATCATAATCATCGCCTTCAAATCTCTCACTCCTTAAATACTCAAGACTGCAACTACGGCAGTTATATTAATGGCCTTACAAATCTCTACACTTCTTAAATACTCAAGACTGCAACTACGGCAGTTATATTAATGGCCTTACAAATCTCCAGCCTTCTTAAATACTCAAGACTGCAACTACGGCAGTTATATTAAAGGCCTTACAAATCTCCACACTTCTTAAATACTCAAGACTGCAACTACGGCAGTTATATTAATGGCCTTACAAATCTCTACACTTCTTAAATACTCAAGACTGCAACTAAGGCAGTTATTTTAATGGCCTTACTGATAAGTGCTATTTTTGTGATATAGCTCGTCCAGTCACCACGTTAATAAAGCTGGTATTGGTGTAAATGGTGAACTCAAAACCGGCACAGTGTTGGGCATACAGGTCACCTTGTCTCAAAACGTAATGAGGCCCCGACAAGGATGTAATGTTGACTATGAGTGTTAATGTGAGTGTCAATACGCGAATGCATGGATTGTTCTGAAGAGTTGACTAGAAGATCAAACACTCACTCACACGTAGTTAGAAGTTAATGATGCAGACTACTGTGGTCGTTTCATACTGTTTAATTGGACGCACACACTTGGACAGTACGGGTATAGTTACAGGAAAACAGGTCGACATATATCATCATACTGTTAATCAATGGTCTACAATCTTAAGTTGGCATTCATGTTGAAGAACATTACAATGGAACGTCCGTAGACAAGCACTTAGATTTCCACTGTTTATAAATATAACCATCAGGCCTTACTGACCGATCATGTCAGTTAATAAATAATGTTCAAGCATGACTCCTAGACAGAACCTCTTTTCTAGCGAAGATTCCTTTAGGTAAATTTCAGCCAATATTTCTGAAGACAATGTTAACCCACCAGTATTGGGTTTTCTTTATAACTGTGATCTCTTAATCATCACCTGATAATAAGGGGCATCCCTGTTCTCTGATCGATGATCGACAAAAAAAATAGGATCCAAAATGGCTTCTGGTTCCAGTGAGCATTACTCACTATACAGATGCATAGTAAAGCTTCAATAAAGGCTTTGTTCATGAACACAAATATTTCTACATGAATCAGCATATTCTTTCATCATAACTGCTGCATACAATCATATTCAGTGCTGCTAGGTAACATGTTATCCCGACATATTGATATAGATAATCATCATGTAGACGTCTGCCCATCTAAGCCTAGCAAGGAAAAGTTCAGCAAAAAAAGTTCTTTTACCTGGGCATGGGAAATACACTAGCAGAACACATACGCCCTCTCCTGGCGTTACAGAATAAACACTGGGGAACTCATAGACTTAATAATCATATCAGAAACTATCTTCTTCCCCATAATAGATCACAGCGCTCAATAAACTTCGGACTGGTCTCCGACATGGCATTCACCAGGCATTCCATCATCACTGAAGACCCTCTTTTTTATCCGCATGCGCAGAAACTCCCTGACCCCAAAGCTCAGTACAAGGAAAAAAATAGTCCCACTTAGACATACAAAGATATCACGATATAAGACCGAATCGTCTGAAATAGACACGGAGTAAACATAGACTCGGACCATAAACATTCCTGCATAAACCTAAGCAAGAACAATCTGTTTCTGGCCCAACAAGGAACAGACTAACGAAATCTAGATTCATACGCCAAATTCGATATCCAGGGGAGATAACCCATATAACAAAAGTATCAATCAATCATGGGTGATATATCTTTGACCAGGAAAGAATTTTGATTCTAAAAACAAATACTTTCCCTCAGACAAATAAATATTATAATAACTACATGCATTGCCACCAGTAATCTGTTGGTAACACTTACTAATCTCCACACTTCTTAAATACTCAAGACTGCAACTACGGTAGTTATATTAATGGCCTTACAAATCTCTACACTTCTCACTAGCCCTGATCAGGCATCCCCTTAGAAAAACACCGGCATACACTTAGGAAAAACACAGGGCTTGCGACCACCTCCGTCTACGCCCAAAAAACACTCCTTTTTCTTTTTTGGATCACACATCTCCCCCCCCCCCCAAACAGTCACGGGCTCGGCTGTTTTTTGAACACCGCTCTTAATACAAGCAGCATAGCCGCGAGCTAAACACCGCTCACACAACTCAGGGATAAATTCCTCACAAGCGTGGCTCAAAGCTGTGAGAAACGGTCATACGCTCTGTTCTAGATATTAAACATTCTATCATAAATCTAAATAAGCCTCATAGCTAAACAAGGACTCAAGCAACGTAACTCAAAATCTACCTTGTCCAAAAAACATATTCAGAATTACTGCCCTTTCATAGGATCAACTCGCAACAATCATCCTTATGCTTTTGGACTTATCTGTAATCCTGTGTTGTCAACCCTGGCGCAGGTTGTTAGGTGTTGTCATCCAGCAACGATATGATGTTTCATGTGCGAGCGATGATCTATGCTCCTTTATGATTAGGAGTTGACGAGATCTCTGTCTTTAGGTTCTGCTGATCGGTCAAAATACTGACTGTTTGTTACCGTCAGGTGCCGGACACTGAATTCTGCAAGTGCGAATGTTGTCCGCTCAGAAACCTAAAAGTCTGAAGACACAAATGTGGCTTCATGAGTTTTCCTGTCATATGGGAACAGCTATCATTTCCATTCAAACCGCATACACAAGGCATACCAGAATTATCCTCTGTCATTCAATAAGAGGTCTATTATATCACACAGTCGAGAGATTACAGACAAACTTTTCATTGTATATAAGATATTTATACTTCACTTTCATACTTTTCTTGAGATTGCTATTGTGTCACAGCGTCTAGAGTTTACAGTCAAACTTCCCTGTTATGTATGATATGCATACTTCACTATTATAAGTATATAAACCAATAAAACAGTATTGAATCAGTTCTACAAATTAACGGTTCACGTGAAACAAGGGACGTTTCGGGTTTAACCCTTCATCAGCCAGTTACAAACAGGTGACAAGGACAATAATTACATGTAGATACTACAAAAACATACGATGATGAGAAACATACCGAAAATGAGCGATACAAGCAGATGGAAATAAAACAACCACAGTGATGAACAAAAAATGAACAATAATAATACAAGAAAATCGTAATACCTGAAAGAAATACCGAAACAAGAAAGTAAATAATCAACGAAACGAAAAAAAGAATGAACAAAACTATCGAACACGCAAAAGGTAACTTAGCTAGATCGGAAAAGGCTTGGAATAAAACACCGAGGCACTTAGTCAAAGAAATCTCGTATCAAAAGAAATGACGTATAAGATCACGACAATAAGATACGAAACGAACCAAAACAAAAACATAAGAAGACAGGTCGAAAAAACAACGAATAACGAAGAATGAAAAAGAGAGAAAAACCACCAGAATTTATGCAAAATGATGTTGGATATTAAGCCCTTTTGCAGTTAAACAGCCCATTTGAAAAATAAGACGATTTTCCAACGAAAAGCGAGTCCGGTCATCACCATCACATGAAAGGAGGGTAGTAACATGAATATCGGAATTACCTGAATGGTCGGGCCTATTGAAATGAAGGGCCAGCGGTAAATGTTTGTCGTGATAGATGTCATTTAAGTGCTCACGAAACCTGTCTGCCAAACGTCTGTCAGTTTCACCAATATAGGTAATGCCCCAGCTCTTGCAGATGATAGCATAAATCAGGTTTCTAGATTCGCACGTGAACGACTCTCTAATGACAAATTTTCCTTTCGGAAAAGTGACTGTCTGAGTTTGGAGTACAAACGGACAGCTCTTACATATACGGCGTTGGCACGGTTTAGTACCAAAGTATGAAGGGCCAGTATGTCTCAAGCGACTGTGTACAATACTTCACTATTACACAGTCATGCCTGAAGGATATTGTTGCTGTCATTTCTGACGGGTTCGTAAGATGGAAAACTATTTAATACTTTTTTTTATGTTCTAAGTTAGGGAACTGTTTAGTAACTTCTGTGACAGGTTGTTTAAGGGTTATCTTCCTTTTCTTTCATTTATTTGTGTTGATCTGTCTTAGGTCAGGGGTCAGCGGTGCTGAGGTATGTTGTCTAGGCATGCGCAGGTCTCTGGGGCGAAGTGCGGGACTTCCGTGAGGAGAGACGGCCTGGGTTCTCTTTGGACAAGATGTCCATTGTTCTCTCTGCATTACCCTGGGGACGGAAAGCTTGCTGTATGTCGTTTATGTTTCTGCCCAGTGTTATTTTGTTCGTCAGGATGACGACAGATGTGTAATGTATTATAAGGATTCTGTCTAAGGTAAAAGTAACCTTATCGTTACACTTTGTTTCCGCATTGTATGCAGAACATTTTACTCAACCTATCCGTAAGGAGAACTCACAGATCGTTGAGATGCAGAATTTATTTGTTATGCTCGATGGAGCCATCTAAGACTATTCGTCTTATTATTACAGGAGCCAAGCAGGATAAAGATATATTATTGTGAAACCCGCATGTTGGCGGTAACCTTGGCATGGATGATGATACATGCTCATGAGAGACATACCTTTGTTTACATAAAGAGGCCCGATATTACGGCCGATATCTTCGTGCAGAAGAAGATGCATCTGGAGTGCTTTACCAGATGAATTACAGCATTATTATTGTTACTTATGCAAGTGGAAACTCGCCTGTTGTAAAAGGGGGTTGTTTAGAGTACCTGACGCGCTGAGTCAGTGGTACCTGTATTACAGTATGAACTATTATTGAAAGGACTGACAGTTGCCGATAACGTCCGAATAGATGTATGGTTCGAGCTATATGAAGTTAGATGTATTTCCCAGTCATTCTTCCAATTGATGTGATATTCCTGATCCTCGTTTATTTGACTGTTGTCGATGTCACTGTATGGGTAACGTGAATAAATGGTTGCAAAGAAACTGCAGTTCCAGAATTTATTGACTACTGCATGAGAGCGAGTGGGTGCATTATCTACCTTTTAAGAGTCATCAAGCATTCGCGTTACTTCCCATCCACACCTCAAGCAACCAACATAAACTGTCGAGTACTACATATCTTGAGAGCTACATAAAGTTTACATGTCAACATGACTTCCTGTTAGCGCCTCCACGCCTGGTGAGCTAATTAAGCTTCAACGCTATTTGGCCCAGGTCGGATCGACTACATTCACACAGTACCAGACATTGTTAACACAGAGCAGCGACTAAGAGGTAGATTATCTACAATACATCATTGTATTCAGCATTTATCATTTCATCAGAAAAGTCCAGGTAACATTTCTGGTAGGCCAGATCTGTGGGTCTAAGCTGCACAATGGACTATCGAGGAATTGACATTAGATGATTACACACATTGGAAACTGGACAAGATTTATACTGTACAACACACCTTCAACAGTTTGATACTAGACGATGTCCTTCATGGTGAACGATTACGACTCAAAGTTTACATCCAGTTCAGCTGTTATTGACAAGTCATCACTGTACTTTCAACGGTGGAGCTTCATCCCATTGCTGTTAATTATTATACAACAGAGCCGCGCTAGCGTAGTGGTTATAACACCGCTCTGGCGACCGGGTGATGCAGGATCAAACCCGGGCAACGGCATTTGAGGATTTTTCATCGACCGGGATTTTGACTGGATTAACTTGAGACCTGGCGAGGACATTTGAAGAAGTGTCGTCGACCAGGGATTGGCGGCTCCTGAGCCGACCCAGCTCTAATGGGTACCTCCGAAATCGGCGAGTATCCGCCTGAATGGCGAGGGACACATGTCTCTGTACAAGGAAAAAGGGATACTGACGTAAAATCAATGTCAGGTTAGAATTTAATAATAACCTGAGATTTCGCCTCGAGTATTAGCGGGCGTACGGAAAAAAAAAAAATTATTCAACATTGTTGACTAATTTTGCTTTATGTTACATGTTCTTTGGTGTGTGTTTATGCGGGTTTCTTGGTTGGGCGGTGTCTGTTATATTGTATACAACATGACAGAATTCCTATAACAGTGTTCTTTAGGGACCGTGCAAATTTCCCTTTGTGGAACTTGCAAGCGGCATTTGTTGCTATTTACGTTTAGTAGTGAGAAGTGTACCTTTTCGTTTTTGTCATATTTTCTCTGTTCTTTGGTTTTGATTTGATTTGGTTGTATTTGTCTGCCTACTCTTTTCTATTGTTTATTTCTATACACCCTTATGTTTATACACTGTGGTGTCATTTGTTTTGTTTACGTATCGCAGTTATCATCCCATGCTTTGTGATTATTTTTTCCTTAGTTTCGCCTTATAATTTTTTGACTTCTGCGAATGTTTTTGTTTGCTTATATGCTTGTCTTTGTTAACTGATATTATATATATTGTTGTCATACACAGTCTATACTTATATACTTGGTCAGGGATTATTGTTATTGGTGATATTATTATACAGAAACAAGGTATATATATACAAGGTCTTTGACCAAGACTTGTCTCTCACAGAGATTAAAATATAGTGAGATGATTATACAAGTCAAGTATTTCAGAATTGTCTCCCATTGAGGTCGGGATCATATACTTTATTATTTCAGCTTACTGATTATTGATCTCATTAGACAGAATGTCTACACTAGACTTCTTTATTGAACAAGGGAAATCCCTTGGTAAGTCTGGTAAAGAATTAGAATAATACTCGACTGCTCTCTTTACCAAAGCACTGAAGTCTGAAGAAAAGAGACAAAAAGAGGAAAATAAAAGATTGGACAGAGAAGCTGAACAAAATAAGATAGATGCTGAGAATTTAAGATTGCAGATGCAGGCAGATGAAAGGAAATTCCAGATGGAAATGGAAAAACAAAAAAAGGGAAGCAGAAGCACAGGAGAGAAAACAGCAAGCCGAAGAGAGAAAAATCCAGCTACAAATGGAGGCTGAAAATAAAAGATTAGACAGAGAAGCTGAGGAAAGAAGAGAGAAACAGAGAATGGAACATGATGAGAAACTCTTAACTTTGGAGTTAGAGAAATTAAAAGTGACGAATATGGGTGCTTCTCAAGAATGAAAGAAAAGGAAGATAACCCTTAAACAACCTGTCACAGAAGTTATTAAACAGTTCCCTAACTTTAGAACATTAAAAAAAGTATTAAATAGGTTTCCATCTTACGAACCCGTCAGAAATGACAGCAACAGTTTACCGCACGCTCCGGATAAAAAAAAATGAAACTTTTTTTTAAAATACATCAATGAGCAAAATGTAACAAGCTCATAACGCATGAATGATGCGCCGATGAAAGCATGAACATAAAATAATGCCTTAATGTCAGACTCAATTGACACACGATAGAGCGACTAGTGAGAACCAAAAAATTGATGGACATAACCAATTAATTTACCATTCTAATGTGAAAACAAGCATGCCAATATATTATGATATTAAAGGGAGGTTAAACACCCAAAATGAAAAACACAGAATTATAAGTTAATATCTATATCTGATCATTTATACAAGCAAAATGACTGAAAAAAAAAAAACAAAGCATTGAAGTATATACTAAAAACTTGCAATCTATGGCAAAAAAACAGTGAAAAAAGGCAAATTTTAGCTTGTTTGGGTATTTTGTTGCCCAAGATATCTCAAATATGAGTACAACTTGAGTTATTAAATTTGGCTGTTTCATTTGTTAATATATGATAATGATTGTATACGAAAATAATTTTGATTGGTTTGATATCTGAGTTTTTTTCAAATTTTAACATACCAATCGAAAAAAGTTGAAATTTTTAAGGGGGGGATCTTAGCTATTTCTTAACAGTTTTGTAGTTTGTTAACATATATCCTTTATTTTAGTTTATTTTAATGAACACTATGTGTACAGCAAGTGGCCCAAAATTTACTGCTGTATCACTAATAGTTTTAGAAAAAGCATGGGCAACGTGCCAACATTTGTGTGAAAAATGAAGTTTTGAGAAAATTAATAAAAAAGGGAATAATTACACTTTTACACAAAATTTACTCACCTCAGTATCCCCCTGCTATGTAGGAATCACATCTAGTATTTTCCATTATTGATTCCATGTTCTGTGTCATACTTTGCAGCTTACTTTTCATTAAATTCTTCATTTCAGCAGGCTGTATGCGCTTTTCGTCAGTTTCCGAAAAAATGCATCATTTCTCTGGTAGACATGTACTATGTGGGGGGAAGCGATTGCTCTACCCTCGGCAAACTCAGTACATGTAGGAGAGGCTTTGCCCTCAATATTCACAAAATTAGGATACCCTTATCAGATATTAACTGACAATGGTTCACAGTTCAGAGGGAAACGATGGAGGAAATTTTTAGGATTTTTCAAAATATTCTCGTCTGCACATTTTATCATCCACAATCGATTGGACAAGTGGAAAGATATAACGGGACTCTACTTACAAATTTATGTAAGCTTGCACAGGAGAAACCAGAATCCTGTGATTCGTTCTTACCTGCAGCTTTATTTGCGTATAAGGAGGTACCCTACCACTCTACTGGAATACCTTAAGCCACGTTATTATTTCGATGACCCATCAAAGGACCCCATGGTTAATAAAAATTAGCCAGTCAAAATAATTTTACACATGAAACTATGTTTGAAAAACTTGAAATCTGTTTGCTTCAGGGAAATGAATACGGTACCGACAATTAAAATCCATGCATTAGAAGCAATATAGCATCACAAATATACCAATTTGTATATTCTACATATATAATTAGGTAAAAATACACTTACTTGACATACTTTAAAAATTTATATAAAATCATCCACAAAGGTTTTAGTGAAAATAAACATACAGAAATGTGGGCAAATGAATGTTCTTTCCAGTGCAATATTTATCTAAAATTTGATATTTTCAATGAAATTCTTCATTTTTGGGGGTTAAACCTCCCGTAAAGAAATGTCATAAGTCTAAAAATGTATCCGACTTAAATTCGCCTGTTGTAAAAGGGGGTTGTTTAGAGTACCTGACGCGCTGAGTCAGTGGTACCTGTATTACAGTATGAACTATTATTGAAAGGACTGACTGTTGCCGATAACGTCCGAATAGATGTATGGTTCGAGCTATATGAAGTTAGATGTATTTCCCAGTCATTCTTCCAATTGATGTGATATTCCTGATCCTCGTTTATTTGACTGTTGTCGATGTCACTGTGTGTGTAACGTGAATAAATGGTTGCAAAGAAACTGCAGTTCCAGAATTTATTGACTACTGCATGAGAGCGAGTGGGTGCATTATCTACCTTTTAAGAGTCATCAAGCATTCGCGTTACTTCCCATCCACACCTCAAGCAACCTACATAAACTGTCGAGTACTACATATCTTGAGAGCTACATAATGTTTACATGTCAACACGACTTCCTGTTAGCGCCTCCACGCCTGGTGAGCTAATTAAGCTTCAACGCTATTTGGCCCAGGTCGGATCGACTACATTCACACAGTACCAGACATTAACACAGAGCAGCGACTAAGAGGTAGATTATCTACAATACATCATTGTATTCAGCATTTAACATTTCATCAGAAAAGTCCAGGTAACATTTCTGGTAGGCCAGATCTGTGGGTCTAAGCTGCACAATGGACTATCGAGGAATTGACATTAGATGATTACACACATTGGAAACTGGACAAGATTTATACTGTACAACACACCTTCAACAGTTTGATACTAGACGATGTCCTTCATGGTGAACGATTACGACTCAAAGTTTACATCCAGTTCAGCTGTTGTTGACTAGTCATCACTGTACTTTCAACGGTGGAGCTTCATCCCAGAGCAGCGACTAAGAGGTAGATTATCTACAATACATCATTGTATTCAGCATTTAACATTTCATCAGAAAAGTCCAGGTAACAGATATCAACGTATTGTCGTCTGACTTCATCTCATAGTCTAGACATGATAGAAAAACTTAGACCTTTGTAACTTCAGGAGTTAATTAATTTAGCCAGTCTCTTTTCCCACGAACTGTGTTCTACAATGATTGTGCGTTCCTTCACACAATGATGCATAGCAATAAAATATAATACATTTATGTTACACCAATAGATACCGTGAGTGACCGACTGGCCAAGCGGTCAGAGCGCATACATCTGTAGCACAACCATATTGGTTTTGGGACCGAAAGCTGGCAGTGGCACACTCCAGTTTACTCTTAGTATACGAGCGGCCTTTTAGAAAGGCCGATGATCGATCTGCATTAAATAATTTATTTATAAAGATAACATAAAGTGTTATATATAAAAATGTGAAGAAATGAAACCCCTATATCATGCACGTAACTAAATTGTTCAGTGGTTTTAAACATGCAATCACCTATACATTTTCGCTATTGACGGGGATCGATTATCGGCCTTTCTAAGAGGCCGCTCGTATACTAAGAGTTTACCAGCTGTAAATGTGCACTCAGCTGTGCTCCTGAGGTAGGAAAAGAAAAGGCAGCAAGGAAGGGAACTGGTCACCTAACCTCGTAAAAGCTGGATATTTCATGGTGAAGCTTCTAAACTTGATTGTCACGTGTGGACTAGGGTCGTGATATACGGTAATGATAACAATAACATCTGTAACAGAAGCTTCTAAACTTGATTGTCACGTGTGGATTAGGGTCGTGATATACGGTAATGATAACAATAATATCAGTAACAGAAGCTTCTAAACTTGATTGTCACGTGTGGACTAGGGTCGTGATATACGGTAATGATAACAATAATATCAGTAACAGAAGCGTCTAAACTTGATTGTCACGTGTGGACTAGGGTCGTGATATACGGTAATGATAACAGTAATATCTGTAACAGAAGCTTCTAAACTTGATTGTCACGTGTGGACTAGGGTCGTGATATACGGTAATGATAACAATAATATCTGTAACAGAAGCTTCTAAACTTGATTGTCACGTGTGGACTAGGGTCGTGATATACGGTAATGATAACAATAATATCTGTAACAGAAGCTTCTAAACTTGATTGTCACGTGTGGACTAGGGTCGTGATATACGGTAATGATAACAATAATATCTGTAACAGAAGCTTCTAAACTTGATTGTCACGTGTGAACTAGGGTCGTGATATACGGTAATGATAACAATAATATCAGTAACAGAAGCTTCTAAACTTGATTGTCACGTGTGGACTAGGGTCGTGATTTACGGTAATGATAACAATAATATCAGTAACAGAAGCTTCTAAACTTGATTGTCACGTGTGGACTAGGGTCGTGATATACGGTAATGATAACAATAATATCAGTAACAGAAGCTTCTAAACTTGATTGTCACGCGTGGACTAGGGTCGTGATATACGGTAATGATAACAATAATATCAGTAACAGAAGCTGTAGTAGAAACACAGTTGTGTTATTTATTTTAGACTGCGCTGTTTTTGTTTTAACCTTTATAACTCATTATTGTTGTTTGAAGAAGATAAGGTTGTCTGCTTCGCCACTGGCTAACTAAGGGACAATGAACAAACCATTGGAAGAAAGAATTGAGGACCTTCAGATGTGGAGGTATTAAAGAATGAGACGCTAGATAACCATGGACAGCAAAGATAATTTATGAAGGAGGTTAAAATTATACAGCTCAATTAGTTTATTCACATAAAAAGACATAACACCTTGTTAAAGATCATAATAGAAGGAAGAGTGGATTACAAACGTGCAAGAGGATGACCACGCTGGATGTGAGAAGATAATATCACGAGATGGGCAGTAAAGAGTCTAACAAAGCGAACCATGAAGGCAAGAGACAGAAGACTTTTGAAACCTAATGCAGCCGACCTTCTGTGTGCAGATGGCAGATGATGATGATGACTGAAGGAATCTTCTGCAAGTTTACGCATCGAAGGCTTGCACACATTTTTTTATTAATTGCATTAAGTTTTCTGCAGTTCAAAATAAGTATCATTTAGCTCTTTCTCATTTAACAAATGAAAAAAAAAGCTTGTAAACTCACTGATATTAAATTCCCTTGCTGTGTTCGTTACACATCAGAACTGTGACGTCACTGAAAGTTGTCGATTACCTACCACAATCTTTTCCTCTTTTTCTCCATATTGCGGCGTCAAATATATATGATTATTACAGGGGAAGTAATTTTTTTTATAAAGGGAAAAATATTTTTAAAACTTAATCATAACATTTATCGCATACATTATTTTGGTCTTTAACAAATAAAAAATAATTTTTGCAAAACGGTAAAAACAAATTGGTTAAATATTAAATGAAGAATATTTGTACAATATTTATATATCTTCTTATAAATTTGACAATATATATTTCTTTAAATACAGTCGAATTTCGTAAACTCTGGTTACTGGGCAATAGATATTTATAAGACCAAAATTCTCATAACGGAAGCGTATAAACAAACATAACCCTATTTTTGTCCGGCATTACGTGCTGCCTAAACTATAGTGGTGATCAGTGATGCCACAGCTGGGTATTTCTTACTAGATCTGGGTTTTTGGGCTTCCGTCTGGGTATCTGGGTATTTTTTTTCAAAATCTGCATTAATCTGGGTATATTTGACAATTGACATTTACAATGTATGTATATTCTGTGCACTGAGCATTATACATTATATGTATATTATAATTAAATGTCAAACATTATGTGCTATATATTTTTTATTCCACTTAAATTTAATTCTTGTTTTTAACCACATCAATGACGTTGTTTTTTGACTCGTTTACATCAGCTATCTATTCTTGTTATTCTGTTAATGGCTGTCATCTGCAATACTCGGTCATTTTTGCGATGTGTTATAAGTCTTCTTTTTACATTATTAGACTTAAGCAGATAAACAGCATATTAGTTTTTTTTTGTTATTATAAGATTATAAAATGAGCGATGATGAAGGTACGCTTGGTAGTTGTAGCAGCATGATGACACACACGCCACCGCGTAAAAAAAGTGAAGCCATGGTATCAGAGGCTTTTTGTGCGGAATGGCTAACAGACAGCGAACTGAAGGATTGGATAAAGCCGGACTCTGGTAACCGCTATGCTGCGATTTGTACGGTCTGTTCCTGTACATTAACTAATGCCAACAAAACAGCTTTACTGACACATAAAAGCACACAGAAGCACATGAAAAACTTCGAAGCCAAAAGCAAAACTCTGAACATTAACAAGTTTTTCATCAAACCAAAAGAGCCCTGTCTCCAAGACAAAATTGCTAAAGCGGAGATAGTGTTGTAGGTTTTCATTGCAGAACATAATACTCCGTTTTCGCAAGCTGATCATTTGATTGAATGTTGCAAGCAGATATTTCCAGACAGCACAATTGCTCAAAATATGTCACTGAAATGCACCAAGGCTGCCTATGTGATGCAGTAGGGCATTGCTCATTTTGAGCGGCTTGAAGTTATAAACATTTGCAGAAATCAGAAATTTTCTATAATCGTTGATGAGAGTACTGATATTTCTACGAACCAGATGTTGGCAGTCGTTGTGCGATTCTGTGACACAAAAACAAAAAAGTAGTTGATTTACTGTTAGACCTCACTGAGGTGGAGGATGGGACTGATCTTGGCATGTTTACAGCTGTTAAGAAATTGTTGAGCACGCATGAAATCCCGCTTAGTAACGTCATTGGTGTTGCTGCAGACAACTGTGCCACTATGATGGGGACTGCAAGTGGTTTACAGGCACATCTGAAGAAAGAGATTCCACATGTCTTTGTTTTCGGCTGTGTTTGTCATTCATTTGCACTTTGTGCAAATGCTGCCAGCAACCACCTACCGTCTTGGCTTGAAATTTTCATAAAGAATGTCTGCTTCTATCTTTCGCGTAGTAGTAAAAGAAATCTCCAGTTCCAGTTAATACAAGATGTAGTTCAGGCCCAGAAATATAAATTGTTGAAGCTGTGTGAAACACGCTGGCTGTCCCGTGAAGCAGTCATTGAGATGATCCTTGAGCAATGGGATGCTCTGCACTTGTATTTCCAATCCGAAGCTTCAGTGGACAACGTCGACGGTGCGGGGCAAATCCTGCAGACGATGAGCACTGCTGGCACGAAGCACATGCTTCTATTTGTCGGCTACTTACTGGGTAAAGTTAACGTCATGAACATGGAATTCCAGTCCGAGAACTTCCGTCTTCACAAAGTGTACACGAGTGTAACACGAGAGTATTGTTTTCTTCTCAGTATGTTTATTAGGCAGGAAGTATTGCAGCATGAGCATCGCACTCTTGCTGACATTGATCCTTCGGATGTACAGGTGCACAAGAAACTGAATTACATTGAGCTGGGTGGACGATGTGAAGCGCAGTTAATGCGACAACCGTTACGAGATAACGAAGTCCAGTTTCGCAAGGATGCATTGGCATACCTGATTGAACTTTGTACTCAAATACGACGCAGGTTCCCACTTGAACAAAACCGTGTTCTGGCGCAAATGCAGCTGTTGGATCCAAAGCAAGCTCTCGATATCAACAAACCTTCTGTCATTCCATTAGCAGCGCAGTTCCCAACAGTTGTTTCAGAAGAGAGCCTTGATCGTCTGTCTGATCAATGGCGAGAACTGGCATCGTACCGAAAAGATCTTGGACATCTAGTGGATGAGGATCCGCCCGCATTCTGGCTGGGACTGCAACAAGTAAAATATGCTAATAACCAGAAGAAATTTGATGTTTTGGCTGACCTCATGTGCACGCTTATGGCACTACCTCACTCCTCAGCATGCGTCGAAAGAGTGTTTTCGAAGGTTAACTTAGTTAAATACCAACGGGCTGATCACCCGTTTGCCAGTCACTTCGATTACGGAAACAACAGCAAATGGATTGATTTGCCGTTGCCCTAAAGACGCCAATAGGCGTGATGGGAAACAATGGCAAAGAAAACCTATCTGCTGTTGCCCTAAGACGCCACTAGGCGTAATGGCCACTGACTGCTTTGACGGTCGGTGGCTAAGGACGGAAGAAGAAGAAGAAGAAGAACTTAGTTAAAACTAAACAAACCAACAAGCTTTTGTGTGAAACAGTTTCCAATCGAATACTAGCCAAGCAAGCAGTTGCCAAAGACGGAGTTTGTCATAAGTTTAATCCTAGTAAAAGCGTGGTTGAAGATGTGCGTGAAGGACGTTGTCGGCAGAGATATGCAAAGATTTTGGAACTTCACAATCAAGATTCCACGTTGTCAATTCATGCATATGATCTTGACGAAGGAGAAGTAGTCGACATGGATGCCGAGTCTCTGACAAGTGACATTTTTCAACAGTAACAGGTTACAACTAACATTTTATATTTAATTTGAGGAACATTTTGTTAATGTAACTAATGTAAGTATATTACTGTTAAAATATCTTATTTTCAAGAGTTCATATATTGGGTAAATAATTTGTGTCATCTTTCGGTTAAAATAGGTCTCCAAATAAATGCCTCTAAAACTAAAGTTATGAACTTTTCTAACGAGACCTTTAATATCATCCTGAACGGGGAAAAACTACAGAAAGTTGAAAGTTTCAATTATTTAGGCAGTAAAATGACTCAGGATGGTGACACAACAAGAGAAATTCATACTAGAATTGCTTTGGCAGCTAGCGCCTTCAATAGATTATCTAACATTTGGAAATTACGATCATTGAATATACATACCAAGCTTCGTCTGTTTAATTCAAATGTTATCTCAGTGTTAACATACGGCTGTGAGAGTTGGAAAATAACAGAATCATTGGAGAACAAGCTGAATACATTCGAGAACAAATGTCTTAGAAAACTCATGAACATCAGTTGGAAAGAATTCAAGACTAATCGACAAATAAGAGAAGACTCTAGGCAGAAATATGTCTCCAACTATATAAGGAAAAGACGATGGTCATATATCGGTCATGTCCTACGAATGCAAAACAACAGAATACCATTGCAGGCACTCACTTGGGTTCCTGAGGGTAAGAGGAAAAAAGGAAGACCAAAAGAAACACTCAGAAGAACAATAATAAGAGAAGGAAGAACGTTGGGATTAAACAATGTGCAAGAGCTAAGAGGAGTGGCGTCACAACGTACAACCTGGAGAGCACTGGTTTCTGCCTTATGCGCCGTGTTTGGTGCTTAAAGAATTTATTATTATTATATATTGGGGTGTTATTAAAATCATTTTTATTTAATTGTGAATTTTTGGTAATTTAAAAAAAAAAAATAAAGAAATACATAAAAATTGGTAGCACACAGATTATTTGTGCTAAAGATGCACATAAAAGATTATGTAAGCATCGTCTATCCCATGTATTTGAGGCATAAAATATTCTGGGTATTTCTGGGTTTTTTTAGAAGAGCATCTGGGTTTATCTCTAGAACTTGAGTGGCAACACTGGTGGTGATGATATTCTCTTCTGTCAAATGACCACAAATCCCCTCCTGCAGGCATTTCTACAGGAGGGTGAGCTTACATTATCTAAGCAGCGATATAGACACATTTGGACGGACAGACAGTTGTATCAAAATAAGAACACAACAGGCAAGAGCGGCTTTCATTTCTTAGGTCAATCAACAGAAATCGCTTCGAACATAAAAATACGAATCTTCAAAAAAGGTGTAACTACGGTCCTACTGTATAGTTCTGAAACCCTGAGACAAACACAATATTTATAATGTTACTAACTTAATTAAATGTGTGCTTGCGTGGAACAAAAGATATTAATAAAATGACAAGATCCGTAATGTACGAGAACTGATGGCAAGAAAGAGACAACTGTCAGTACAATCAAAGGTGAATAGACACTGTGTTGGATGGGGCACAGTTTGAGAAAGTCTTTTGATAGTATTACAAAGTAGTCATTATTCTAGAATTCCAGGGTAACGGTGGTGGGAGTAGATGTAATAACATGTGAAGAAGATAACAAAAGAGAGACATTATTGCAGCATTGCAGAGTAACAGTCCTTCCTCCTTCCTTCCGTCCTTAGCCACCGACCGTCAAAGCAGTCAGTGGCCATTACGCCTAGTGGCATCTCAGGGCAACAGCAGATAGGTTTTCTTTGCCATTGTTTCCCATCACGCCTAATGGCGTCTTTAGGGCAACGGCAAATCAATCCATCCGCCGCTGTTTCCGTAATCGAAGTGACTGGCAAACGGGTGATCAGCCCGTTGTTAGAGTAACAGCGGTGGGAGTAAAATGAATAACACATGGAACAGCTAGCAATAGACAAATATGAAGGGAGTAAAGAGGACATGGAATTACCTTAAATGAATTGCTCGAGCAGGAAGATTAAACATTTTAAACATTACGTTGTTGACGTCATATGCTCCTAGAGGAGCTAAATGGTAATGAAGTAAAAGGGTTGTCTTCCCCCCCCCCCCAACCCAAACTGTTAGCGAAGAGCAAACTTGCCACTTTGATTTTTCGTTTAACGCCAGCTCCAGACGGTGTACAATACTTGTTAACCCAACTTGTTGTCTCGGAAGATACACAAAACGAGGTTGTCACATGATTATGTGCTATTTTGCAAACATGACGTACTCAGATATACGGCTGACTTCATTGGTATGTAGGAGGATAACAATCTTGGTAAAGATTAAGACACGGACAGTAATGTAATGCTTCCCGTAGACTGAATTTGTCGTAATAATTATCTACGAGAAAGTAACCATTTGGAAGTTATTATCAGTGATATATCTGTGAAGTAGTCAGTTTTTTTTTAAACATAACAGACAAAACGGAAGAAGCAAGAACTTATACGATTATGGAGTTTGAAAATCCCATTGTACATGGCAATATATTATGTTGTCATGCAATAATGTTCTGCATTAGGGAAGTGTAGAGATCCTACTAAATTCAGACACCCCAGAGATATCACTTTGCTCCTTAAGTTATCCTTTTTCAAGGGCACACAGTTAGACACCTAACACACCTGAAATAAACGGCGTTTTAAATCAGTTGCCCGACATGTTCGAACGTGTCCTGTGAAGAAAGTCTGTGCTCGCGTGATACAAACTTTGGGTAAGGTGTAATATGTACATTTTGTCATTTTATATTAGCATTTTGACATGTATAAATTGCTTGTGGATGTATAGAAGCACATGAAGCTGGCAACCTCATCACTGCAAATAACTACACACATGAACCACCACAGCAAGAGCTGTGTGACTGCTTAGTGCGGGGTCCATCACACGAAGCAGACAGCAGAGATTTCCCCAGGCTCCATAGAGAACATGGAGTGGATGATTATATCATAATGTTCATAAATATTTTACAAGCACTTTTGTAAATTGCATTAAGTATGTATATATATATATATATATATATATATATATATATGTATATATATATATATATATATATATATATATATATATATATATATATATATATATATATATATATATATATATATATATATATATATATATATATATATATATATATATATATACAAGGTCTGTCCGAAAAGTAATAAGACTGATTTTCTTGGGCCAATCAGAAGGGTTGGGTGGCGGAGTCTCCAGGCGTGACGGTTGGTGGGGGATGTTACGTTAACGATAGATTTCTCGTCAGTTGGCTCTGAGCTTTTACAGAGTGCGGATCGCTTGTGAAGTGGACAGCTGTTTGAGCGTCGCGTAACGGTCAAATTGCAGAGGAATGTCGAGCAGCGATACGCGATAAACTTTTGTGTAAAACTTGAAAAATCCGTGACCGAGACGCTTGCTATGATACAGAAAGCCTACGGGAAGGATGCTTTATCGAAAGCACAAGTGTTTCGGTGGCAGAGCTCTGAGTGGCACACTACCGAGCCTCCTCGACCGAAGAAGGTTCGAATCAGCAAATCGAAGATGAAATCGATGCTCATTGTCTTTTTTGACTCTAAAGGTGTTGTCCATAAGGAGTTTGTACCACCTGGACAAACGGTCAACGCTGCATTTTACGTGGAAGTGCTTAAACTGCTGAAGAACAGAGTCGCGCGCGTCCGCCCGGAGATGGCCAACACCTGGGTTATTCACCACGACAATGCGCCGGCTCATGCGTCCCTGTTAATGAGAGAGTTTCTGGCGAAACAAACCGTCGCAACGCTGCCTCAACCTTCCTACAGCCCGGACTTGGCCCCGGCTGACTTCCTTTAGTTTCCCCGGCTCAAATCCAGCTTGAAAGGACACCATTTTGGGACTGTTAAAAACGTGCAAGCTGCCGTGACGAGTGCTTTGAAAGAGATCCCCGTTCAAGACTTCCAGGCGAGCTACGACGGGTGGCAGGACCGCTGGCAACGGTGTATTGATGCTCAAGGATGTTATTTCGAAGAATTTAAAGTGCATATAAGCATGTATTGAAATAAACCAATTTTATGGAATCAGTCTCATTACTTTCCGGACAGACCTTGTATATATATATATATATATATATATATATATATATATATATATATATATATATATATATATATATATATATATATATATATATATATATATATATATATATATATATATATATATATATATATATATATATATATATATATATATATATATTGAGCCTAAACTCTTCCATTTACGGTGTCTACGCCCCATCAGCGGTATTTCGCGGAATGAGTAAGTAAAGGTCGAAGTGTTGTCGCGTGTTGGCCGTCAAAGCATGCATACACTGCTTAGACAGCGCAGAATGCGCTGGCTTGGTCATGCCCGCTGCATAGGAGATGCATGCTTCCCGAAAGATATCCTTAACGGACAACTGAAAGATGGCAAAAGAACAGTTTGGCGACTGCAGCTGAGGTTCAAAGATGTGTGCAAGAGACACGAGTGCACTAGACATAAATCCAGCAACCTGGGAGGATGTAGCTGCCGACTGTACCATATGGCGATGTTCTCTACGGCGCTACCTCAGATTGGGCGAAAAGAAGCTCACACAACAAGCTGATGAGAGGAGAAAATGTCGAAACATCAGGAAAATTAGCAGCTGAGGGCTGTCACCTCAGGGGCGTATTCCCAAAGTCAGTTATGACTGAAGGGGCTATTATTATTATTATTATTATTATTATTATATATACTGAAGCAAATTAAAAACGCACCACCTGTATAATCCAAAAACAGAGTGTGAAATGTAAATATAAGTGTTTACAAGTTTACATATTTGGAATCTTTATTCATTTTCCTATGAATCCATGCTGGTCATTAATTTGTACATTTGATTGTTATGAAATTCATGGCATTCTGTGCAGGCAAGGAAGAAAACCAAAAATGCAACGAATAAAAAAATTCATTCACACTATGTATGTCCACCGTGTGATTGCAAACAAGCTTGGCAGCGGCAACGCATGGAACGCAAAAGTCTCTGAAGGAAATTCCGGGGAATCAAGTCCCATTCACGTGTAAGAGCAGCTTCGAGCTGTTGCAGATTAGCTGGAGAACCTTGCCTGTAGACCCTGCGTCCAAGCTCGTCCCACAGATGTTCTATAGGGGACATGTCTGGTGATAGGGCAGGCCAATCAATCGTCACAATGTTCTGCTGCTGTAGATATTGCTGCGTTATACATGCGGTGTGCGCACGTGAGTTATACTGCTGGAGGAGCTGCAAGTCTGGATAATTTGTGAACGCAGGAGCAACCAATGCCCTCAAAACCTCATCTCGCTATGTCACAGCATTAACATTTCCATGGAAGACGTGAAGAGGCAAGCGATGGTGAAAACTGGATCCTCCCAAAATGTGAATACTGCCACCTCCAAATCGGTTGTGCTGACGAACACAGCAATCTGCAAAGCGCTCTCCACACCGTCGCCAAATCCGCATACGTCCATCAGCAAGGATATGTTGAATCTGCTCTCGCCTGTGAATAGGACAGCATTCCACTGCAGTCTAGTCCATCTGACATGTTGCTCTGTCCATTGCAGGCGCTGCTGACGATGTCTGTGAGTCAAGTTTGGCCAAACATAAGGTCGTCTTGCAATAAGGCCTGTATCTGTGAGTCGTCGTATGACTGTTATTCGAGAGACTTGCCCACATCTACCCACTATTGCTCTTGTTTGACTTGCATGGAGAGAACGATTCCTTAGGTGACTCAGCACAATATGACGATCTTGCGCAGGGGTAGTAACTCGTTGTTGGCCACTCCGAAGTCTATCCCGGGCACTGCCAGTGGTTCCGTAACTTTCATTGAAACGAACAATATTGCTGTGGTGGCAATTCATCCTTCTGGCAATGGCCCGCGAGCTCATTCCGGCCTCCAACATACCAATGGCTCGTTGGCGGTCGTTTTCAGATAGTCGTGGCATTTCAAGCACATAGACTGGGTTTTTTGTTTCTTCTTCTTCTTCTTTGATCGTTAGCCGCCGACCGTCAAAGCAATCACTGGCCATTACGCCTGGTGGCGTCTTGTAGGGCAACAACAAATTGATTCCACTTTGCTTGGTCAGCGGCCATCCTTCGTATAGTGCCCCAGCACTGGTTCATTTTTTGCATCTCAGCCTCCAGAGTCCTCCGCCAAGTTGTTTTTGGTCGGCCTCTCTTTCGTTTTCCTTCAGGGGTCCATATCATAGCTGTTCTTGTGATTGCATCGGGGTCTATTCTGAGGACATAGCCAACCCAGCTCCAGCGTCTGCCAGCTATTATGGTGTGCATGTCCTCTTGCTTGCTCCGAGTAAGCAGAACTTGGTTGGTAATGGTATTCGGCCAAAAGATTCGGAGAATTTTTCTTAGGCATGTTGTGTGAAAAGAGGTCAATTTTGACATTTCCTTCTCTGTGACTCTCCAGCTCTCCGCGCCATAGAGAAGCACAGAAAGCACACAGCTCTGATATAATCCTAATTTTGTGCTTGTGCTGTACTGAGAGGACTTCCAGATGTTGTTTAAACTAAAAAAGGCTGTTCTTGCTTTGTTCATTCTGTTGTTGATGTCTTTGCTTGCTCCGCCATCTGGTGTTACTATGCATCCTAGGTATGTGAAGGCATCTGTCTGTTCCAGTTGCTGATTCCTTACTGATATGGCTCAGGGTTGCTCACATTGAGCGTCATGACCTCTGTCTTCTTTAGGTTGATGTTCAAGCCCACCTGCTGGCTATACTTATTACGTCTATCCGTTTTTTCCTGGATGTGTTGATGTGAATGTGCTAGTAGTGCAATGTCATCTGCATATTCCAGATCTTCCAATGTAGAAAATGTAGTCCATCTTGTTCCTCTTGGATTGCCCTCTGTTGTCTGGCGCATCACCCAGTCTATGACTGTTAAAAATAGAGTGGTTGATAAAGGGCATCCCTGTCGTACTCCTGTCTTCTCTTCAAAGGTTTGGTTTCTCTGCCCGACACTACACGTAAAGTTGGCATAAATGCTTATTATGATTGACACTATGCAGCTTGGAATTCCATAAGCCCTTAGTATTTTCCATAAACTGTCCCTATGTATACTGTCAAAAGCCTTTTCAAAATTAACGAAATTAATGTACAACTGTCTTTGCCATTCTGAGCACTGATCTATAATTTTCCTGAGTGTAAATATATGATCTACACGTCTTCTGTTCTTTCTAAATCTTGTTTGTTCTTTCCTCAGTTTTTGATCTACTGCTTTTGAGATTCTTTGTATAATTATCCTGACTAGTATTTTGCTAGGAACTGAGAGAAGAGTGATTCCTCTCCAATTATTGCAGTCTGCAAGATCTCCCTTCTTGGACAATTTGAAGATTATTCCTTTTCTCCATTCTATTGGTGTTGTCCCTGTTTTCCAGACTTGTGCAAACAGTGGTTCTAATAGTTCTGCTGCTAGCTCAGGGTCTGTCTTAAATAGCTCTGTATTTAAGTTGTCATGATCAGGAGGTTTTCCATTCTTTAACCCTTTGATTGCTGTGATGATTTCTTCTTTTCGTGAGATGTCTGTATTAACATCTAGATCGTTTTCAGCCTCATGAACATTCAGTTGTGTCTCTGGCGGTTCCTTATTCACAGTTTCTCTGAAATGATCTGCCCATCTTGTTTCCTGTCCCTCTACTGTCGTAATGAGATTTTCGTGCTTATCTCTTACTAATGTAATATTGTTTGCACCTCGTTTTCCACTGATGATTTTAGTTATTTTGTATACTGTGCTTTGTTCATTTTTCAATGCTGCCTCTTCTGCCTACCTTGCAAGGTCATCCAGAAATGTGCTTTTGTTAGCACGAGTTTGACATTTAACTTCCTTGTCCAGCTGACTGTACTGTTCACTATATATTGCATTTAACATGGGAGACTTAGCTTCTGTTTTCTTTCTTTTCATCTCCTTTCTCTTTGCTATGGTGTTTAGCGTATCTGGTGTTAACCAGTCTTGGTTGTTTCTTTCCTGGAATCCCAAGCATGACTTGCTGCTTTCCTTGTATATTGTCGAGATGGTGTTGAATCTCTGGTTAACATCATCGGTCTCTGTTCTTTCCTGGCTTTTGATAATCTTATATCTTCTCTTTACGTCGACCACGAAAGCTTGGTCTGGTGAGGGGATCCTTCAGTTTCGTGATATTGTATCTTTTCTGTTTGTTTGCAACTGGTCCAGCAGCTCTGAGTTACACTTTCAGTCTTGCTACTACTAGGTGATTATCACTTCCCACATCTGCGCCTCTTCTTATTTTCACGTTTTGTAGTGCATGTCTCCATCTGCCATTGATCATTATATGATCTATCTGGTTTCTGTCTCGTCCGTTTGGTGATTCCCATGTTAACTTGTGCACTTCCTTGTGTGGAAAAAATGTTCCTCCAGTGACCAGGTTGTTAATACTGCAGAAGATTATTAATTTGGTGTTTTGTCTCAACGGACTTTTTATACCGAGTATACTGCCACAATGCGTACACATTTTCAGGATCATAGCTGTTGGGAATCGTGTTGCACGTGTAACTTTCATTGTTTTCATGTGTCATAATTTGAATTTGAATTAACAAAACGATCATATTTTCCGCGCTCAAAATCTATAGTAAAAAGTCCAAAAATTAAGAACCAATCAGAAAGCTCATTTTCTAGTGTCTATAAAGATACCTTTCATTATAAGCAAAAAGGGCCTAATCTGTGTTTTTGAAAAGAGGGAGTTATTTTATTTCTCTAATACTGGTGATAAATAAAAATAAATACATAGTTAATATAACATCGGATATCATCATCTCATCTCAGCCCGTAACCCGTCATGGGTCGTAGGGGTGCCATGGTGGAAGCATCAGCAGACAGGGTCCTCCACTGCTCTCTATCCTCAGCAATGCGTACAAGTGTGGAAAAACCGTGTCCTGCCCATTCTTTGATGTTATCAGCCCAGGATTTTCTCTGCCTTCCTCTTCTCCGTTTACCTTCGACTGTCCCCTGAAGGATCGTTTTCGAAAGGGAGTCATGACGAGTTACATGCCCAAACCAGGCAAGCTTTCGATGTTTCACTATTGACAAAAGTGGTTCTTGGTGGCCTGCATAGGTGTTTATCTTCTCTCTAACATAGACATTTGTTTTGTGCTCTTTATAGCAAATGCGCAAAATTCTTCTATAACATTTATGCTCGAAAGCCTGAATCCTTCGCTCCGTATCTGCAGTGAGTGTCCAGCTCTCACACCCATACAAGAGAATAGATAATACAAGTGATTTGTATAATTTGATCTTCACAGGAAAACTGATGTTACTTTTCCAGATCACATTCAACTTTGTCATGGCAGCTGAGGCCATCTCAAGTCTTGTCTTGATTTCTTTACTTGATCTTCCATCACTACATATAGTGGACCCGAGATATTTAAAGGTGTTAACTTCTTCTAACGTTTGCCCATTTAACGTAATGTTGGTCGGAACATGTTTCTTATGGCTATTCACCAATATCTTGCTTTTTTCTATATTAATTTCCATCCCATACGTTCTTGTTACTTTCTCCAGTCTAGAGGTAAGGTCTTGAAGTTCTGATTCTGATCCAGCTATCAGATCAATATCATCAGCAAAACGTAGGTTGCACAGAGGTCGGCCTCCAATCGATATGGTTGATTTATAATCGTAGAGAGCCTCCTGCATAATATGTTCTAGATAAATATTAAAGAGCATACAGGATACATTGAACTACATTGTTAAAAAACATCGGATATATTACTTTATAAATAGGTATAACGCCAGCCTCATAAAAGCAAGTCAATTAAGAGATTAAGAGAAAAATTTATTTTAGTAATATTTGTACATCAGGGTAACACCCAATTTAATTACTTAACAATTAATTATATTAATATGCAAGGAAATAGCGCAATAATAAATATATAGGAAGATAGAGGTAAATTGGCCGTTTTATTATCATTTTAAATAATTAAAATCGATCCAATAATAACTATAATATAAATTTAATAACTTTATTCACTTTGTACAGGCAAGTTATAAAACCGTGTAGGTAAGATTTTTTTACAATTTTTTTTACTCTGCTCTGATTGGCTAGTCGTATCGCTATGAATAGCCCGTAGGACTAGGAACCTTGCCACACTTTTTTTAAACACAGCAGTACCAAGCAGGTTTGAATCTAGAGCTCAGTTTATGCAAAGTCCTTTGCCGTTCTGACCTGGCGACGTATATGAGTTCCTTATACAGCCTGTCAGCTTGTGTATTGTTTGCCTGATGGTAAGAAAGATATGTACATAATATTAATTACATGATTTGTGTATTCTGGAGTGTGATTTCGGAGATGTGTAGAAAGTGAAACCCGCAGTACGTGAGCTGCCATATTGGCCTGGTTGTAAAAGTGTGTAGTTTAAAAATACGACAGGCCAGAAATTGGAAACAGTTCATATATTTGCCAATTATGGCACAATTGAGTATTGTAAGTATGTTAGTGTGTTTGATTGCATATTTTCTTCTTGGGTTACACATTGATCATGTACGTAAGATAGCCTTACAGGAATTGTTGACATGAAGAAATCAAGCTGTCACTTATGAATATGTACTTGACCCAGTCATCTTATGGAAGCCAAGAATGGGCTAAGGGATATATCTTGGTATAGGTACAGAAAAGAATATTCACATGGAGCTGGCGGAAGTCACAGAAGTTAGTTGTCCTGTGCAACTTGTTAGCACAATCTATGAAACGGGTAAGTTGTGGTGTTGTATGTGGGTGAGAGTATTGATGCAGACACCTATATGGGGTACGATTATCCTTTGTTACAGGTTTTGTCTCGCATTTAACACTAAAGCTGCCTCCACACTTGAGAAGTCTATGGGTGACAAGAGCTCTGCATATAACACGAGGCAGGGCCCGACATTCTCAACCAGGAGCTGCACATTATGAAGGCTTGAATGGTGGAGGGAAGATCAGCAACATCGAACAAGATAAGAAGCAAATACGGTCCACTGTCCGGTGCATCCAAATATTATCCACACAATAAAAGATTACTTACCCGTTAGGGATTTAACCAAGGACAGCTTATAATATAAAGACTCAGAAGTCCAGATACTGTGAATATAACATTCAGTTTTAAAATCAAGTGAAATTAGTTTATTCCTTCGGACATTAGCAATGATGGAAGAGATCTTCCAATTTATGCATTTTGACCCGTAATATATATTTTGCATTTCTGTTGAGTAGTCCTGCACTAAAAACATATTATGGCGCAGGACAAATAAATTGTAAATAACTTTCATTCAGACTTACTTGATATTTTTATAGAAAAGTGAAGTTCTGTTTTGAAAATTATTATTAGTCTATATTCTCATTAAAATTACCCCTAGTAAACAAGTCAAACTAAACATTAATCATTAATCTTTGGGGATCTGGAGAGGTAGCAGTTAGGGACTAAGCGTACAGATTATCATGATCGTCTGTGGGAACTTACATAGCTTGACCCACTTTGATGTCTATACACCCTTGCTCTTTTCAGAGAAGCGGGTATTATTTATAAGACCAGTCTCTTATCTGGCACTATCCTGGTATCCTCTGATACACCTATTTGTCCAGGATATCTGTAATTCGTAACATCCAAACCTCTCGCTACATCATGTAGTCTGTACACAAACCCGTGGGTTGAATCATGCACTTTCCATTCCAGCAGCCATTCTCTCTCTACCTCATGACAAACACGGGGAAAATCCATTCCCACACTTTTTTTTTCCAGCTTCTCGGCATCAGTATATATAATGGTGGTGTGTTTTTAATGTGCTTCAGTATATATGCCTGACGTGCGTACACAATTCTATAAATCATTATTTAATTGGTATATTATGAATACATCTAACGAAGATGCTGTTGACGGTTAGAATCACCGCTATAGGTCAAGTAGTTGATATGTGAAATTACTGTGAAGTGTATCGTATCCTTTGATGGGAATCAATTGCAACTCACGTGATCATATTGTGATATATGAAAAAGATGAATAAAAAATGTAAGGTCGTCAACTACGATGTTTCATGACAAGTTATTATAAAGTTGTATGCACGGAGTTACAAAGTTAGGTTGACTGCACAATCAATGAATTACTGTTCGATTTTGGTTCAAGATTAACACGCAAACACATCAACAAGAATATCAACCTGAAATGAATGTCAAAATGAAATACGCAACAATGTCAAGCGTTTAAATATAGGAATAAACCTTTAATACGCAAAAAGATAATATGAAGAGATTAGAAGACAAACGTATAGGTTTGCGATACATTGTTATATCGATAGTCAAAGCCAGAAATCTTCCACTAAGCAGAAGTATTTAACTAACCAGAAACATTCCATATAATTGACATAATGCCCACAAATTTGGGGGAAACGCCGTAACAATCATGTCGACAGTCAAATGTAACAAAAACTTTCTCTTGTCTACGTTCAAGTATAAAAACACCTTTTTATTATGTCTACAGTCAAGTTTAACAAAAACTGATTACCATGTCTTCAGCCAAGTGTAACAAAAGAAAATAATTTTCATGCCTACAGTCTAGTGTAACAAAACTGATTATCATGTCTACTTAGGTGTAACAACGAATTATCTGTTTCACTTATATGCATATAGGAACGTCCCTGGGGTCTGGAGCATCACATATGTAACCACATCTGCACAAAAACACTGTGAGTTCTGGCCCGCCCCTCTAGCATCGTTGTCCAGTTTTACATATGGACTGGGGAAAACACAGTGAAAATCACATTTTGAAATGTTCTAACCTCTGTCTTAATGAAAATTCAGGTTAAAATCATTTATTTGAACATCTGGTTTATGAGTTTAGTTACTGCTATATGTTGTATACTGTGACATAATAACCTCGCACGCCACATTTGCATGTGCCATTCCATAATTAATTATGTGCTCTTCACTTTAGCTTTTCTCACCTCTGGCATTATTTGCTATTTTCAATTCCTTTAATTATTCGTATGTGAGACTTCAGCGACATCTTGTGATGATTAGGATAATCAATCCCTTTCGTTTGAACCCATATTGTCACCTGGGATCGGCAGAGAGAAGTGTGGTTTACTAATGTGTAACACATTTTCCTACGGCCTATTAATAAGTAAACAACTTTGGGATGACCGCAGTCGATTATCTGATCTAAATTATTAGTCTTGTCAGACCAGGCTGTGAATGTTGACTAGGCCAGGTAAAAGAGATAGTTGTGTACCGGAAAAGACAAGACTTTAGGAAGAATAAATATCCATCTTAAAAGAGATTACCTGTGTTCAATTTTGAAGTCGTGAGTGTAAACATGATCGAAAATAGACGGAAGCAAGCATATTATTTATGGTAATTGTAAACAATATATTTGTTTGTACGTTTGTGACGAAGGTATTGTTCGTAATAGAAGGGGACTGTTGAGGATTGTTGCATGGTCAGCGAGCATTTTGGTTTGAACTTGATTCGGATGGTCGCACCATGTAAACTCCTCTACTAAATAAAATGATATCGTTCGCGTGTGGCGCTGTATGACGCGTTAGGCTAGTAACAGTAGTCTTGTGTGTAGCCTTCGGGCAGAAAACATCATTTTATAGCTGTGTGGTATAACCACTAATGATTGTGTCTAACCGTTAATATAATGCTTGGAAAGCAATAAAGTAATAATGTGTAAGGACCATTGAGTCCGGAGTTATGTAAGTCTGTATTATTAAACGCAATAATTATTAGGCGCGAAAGTCGTGAAATACGAGCGCAGATATAATGTTTAACGGCTGATAGAGCCCAGCTATGAATGCCAAAAGTGAATTAATATAAGAGACAAAGTTTTCGATGTTTGGATCACTCCTTTATGTCACTATTAGTAGAAATATAATAATTATCCCAAATGCTTGGTAAAACAGATTTGGTCAAAAACATAAACAATATGTAAAATGGTTACCTGACAGACTGCAATGTCTGATAAGATACACACTCTAAACTGTGATAGCAAGTGTCTTGAATGTGTAATATATTATTGTTGAGAATACATCATGAACGATGAATGATCATTAAAATATGTAGTCGTCAGAACGAGACTTGTTCACTGAAATGTTCTGCAAGTTTCAGTTATGTTCCATGACTATTGACCGTTAACCGTCAAGGTTGGTTCAAGAATACAACACTCTGTCAAGCTACTAATAATTGTAAGAATAAAACACTGACAGTCAGTATGTATATAAAACGTTTAATGAAAGAAACGCTGATACTAAACTATAAAAATATACAAAGATAAACCCAATGTTGCAGCAGAAAGATACTCCGTGATAAACAGATCAGATGAACTTATAATGCATGAAGTTAAAACATAATATTAGCCCAACTATCAAAGACAAAAGTCTGCAACAGGGACATATGCCACTTGCATGCTATTGGCTTGGCATCTGAAATATAAAAATGCAACATGTCTGATTGGAACCTTGTCATATAGTAGCAATCATCATGTGGGTTGAATGTTGCTTTATAATTTGGCGCCTTGTGAAATTCAACTTGCCAAACAGACAGCCAGACAAGCCAGAGTAAGGAACAGAACCAAGATTCCATTTTAAAGGACCAGACAACGTGTTTGAGCATCCTATGAATTTACACAAAGACAACTCTATACTTATTAATACGGAAAGCCTGAACACTAGGAATTTGTACGCTAACTCATAGTGGGAGTCTATTGTAAAGTAATACCCCAGACCACGTGTAAGAGGCATTTTTACCAAGTCGCCGAAACTAATTCACTGTGCCAGAAGTCTGAATTGCACAAGGATGTAGGGTGTATTTTACATAATATAATTCTATGTTTTGCATTGATTAACATATGAAAATTGTTAGTTGATTTCCAAGTCATAGAGGCTTGCACCCTCATCATTGTCACAGTAGGGTATAATTTGAGAATAGATTATGTCTGAGTTCAGAAAGATTATGAGTGCAAAGATGTGAAAATAAATGAGAAATGAGTCACTAATTAAATTATAAGAAGAGATATGACTTTTGAAACGTGGTTAGGCCACGTCGGCAGCCTAATGTGACTTATGTTACTAAGACAATCTGCTTCTCTCCCTCCCATGCTTTTAAATGGTAGTAAGGGACAACGTTATGACATACAGTGACCGTTATAAAAAAAGAGATCCTGACCACAGGAAAGGTTTTTATGTTTATTAAATAACACACAAAAAACGACACCACAGCATGAACAAAAGAAAACCCCACCTGTATGCCTTCACAATGTTTGACGGCTATAGGGATACATAAAAATCGTGGATCACGCGAGAAGTCGTATTCAGATCATTAGCATCCCAAGGTGGATCTAAAACTTCTCCAACCTTTTCACAAACGCTTGAGGCGAGGGCGACAGCAGTGTCATAACTGATCTGAAGTGCATTACTTTGGTTTTAAAGATGAGGTATCTCAGTGGCACCAGAGAGTCGGATGGAGGGTTCAAATTTTCCTCCTATTGCAATATGGTTTTCTACAGAATCACTACTGACATCTGTAGCCTCTACCTCTGACTGAAGGTAAGGTCTATATGTCTGTATTGCTTCATCTTCTTCTTCCCTCGCTGTTTCACTGCGCATATGACATGGGGGATAGAAGTTGGGCAGGGACGTTTTCTTCCCAATGAAACAAGTGAGAATCAAGGGGTCTGCTAGTGGGCCCCCCTCCAACAGTAGGGGTCCTGGTTTCCCTCTTATTACAAGTGACCTCGCATGTGGGAGATAAAGGCGAACATTTGCCACCCTCCTGCATTGTCAGCGCTATTGCCGTTGTAAACGGGGTTCCGTCTGCAAATCAGACGGAGTGTAGCCAGTTCCATGGGGTGGAACTGAGGCCCCCCAGAAAAAGCTCTCGGTGCTGTTTTCCAAAGTTCCTCGGAAGCTATTGCAATGTATTTTACCAGCTGCTTGCACCTATTTTGTGCACCAGTGCCGATCAGGGTTCTGTGAGGGATGCCTACTCTCTCCGATCGCTGAGTGGTAAGGGTACGCCTCTGCACAGTTGTTTTTGTTGGCTGACTGGGACTCGAACCCAGAACACACCCAGTTGTCTGCCGGAACGACAGAAGGAGTGTTAACTTAGGAATTTACCCCATAGTTCATCAAATTTCTTGTCGGAGTGGCAGTAGAATTATCAAGTAAGCATTCTCACCTATCGCTTGATGAGTTTCTCGCCAACGTAGCAGTAGAATTAATAAAGAAGGATTCGAATCTATCGTTTGATGAGTTTCTTGCAAGAATGGCAGTAGAATTATCAAGGGGGAATTTAATCCGGAGCTTGATGCCTTTTCCGCCGCAGATTAGTAAGGCAGGAACTTGAACCCAGTTCCTTTCTTCTCTGTCAGATTTTGCCTGGCGTTAACAATGGTAGGGGTTGTGGGCTTTTCCGGGGCCACATACGGACTCCCCAGAACCAGATCATTATACAGATGTTTTACCACTGCCGCCCTTATGGTCCCTCTTATGAAAGGAGATTGAACGCTAATCAATGCAACTCCATGATGTGAAGGGACATCACTAGGCAAAATCCCACATAGGCCCACTTACTTAGTGGTCCAGTGGTCAGGCTCGACGAGGTTTTCAGCAAAACGAAGCCAATAATTTAGACCAGAATCATATAAACATATTCCAGTACGTTCGTTTTTTTCCACCACCTCGCAGTTTTGAAATGACGCTCCTGGCACTTCGTTCTGATGACGTGTGTGTATAACCCTACACAATTTGCAATATTTGTTCCTTTTGCGGTGGTTGCCCGCAGGGTCATATCGAGTCACATTGGGGTTGTTACTGTGTTGGAAACTAGATTTATTGCGGGGTGGGTTTGGGGGTAAAGATTCTCTAGGTGTCTGGCTAGAGGGTTACTTGAGAGAAGATTCTATTTTATTATTTTGAGATGGCCCCTCCGTATATTTTCATTTTGGGACCTAGATGTCAGCCAGCGCTTTCGTATATCGCTCGGTCTGAATCAAAATATCGTCTAGCCTTTCCGCTCCTTGTTCAGATAAGAACTTAAGCATATAAGGCGTCATTGTTGCCTTTATCTGTTCAACCAACATTAATTCTTGGAGGCCTTCATAAGTGTTAGGAAGATTTGAAAGCTCGCGCCACTTAGTAAGATAATTTTCCATCCTTGCGCAGAACTTCGAAAATGTTTCATTGTTATCTTTCCTACTATCACGGAAAAATCTTTGAAATTATCTCGCGTTCATTTCAAATCTTTCAAAAAACGCTTTTTTTTTAGCTTGTTGTAATTATACTACTCGTCAAAAGTCAAGGTCACCTTATTATTTTCAATACACTTTTATATAAGCGCATAGAATGATTTAATGAAAGAAGTTTTTAGTAAAAATGGGTGCAATATCTTCTTCTGATAATCCTCTATGCACGTTAAGCATAAAAACAACTCACCAACAACCATGGTGATCACGTGCAATTTGGTTTGCTGACCATAAATTCACATTTTTAATGTGTTATTTCAAACTTTCGTCCAACCAAACAGGTGAAGTAATCGTGCTGATTGACATTCCCCGTGCAATGGCGACTTTTCGTGAACAGAGTTCACTCTTAATTAGTTTTACAATCAGCAGACTTATGGTGGTTTCATCACTTGCAAAAACCATTGTGACGTATGAAAATCGGACCTCTCTTTCTTTAATCCTTCAGTCCCCCTTTTCTCTCTTACAACTAAACAACTCGAGTCATTCCCACGATTGCTGGTTTGGTATGCCATAAGTTATCTGGACATCCGCCCTTTTGTTGTCTTCTCTCGAGGGCGATTAAAATAAAACTATTTCGGTATCTCTTACTGACATTCCCACAGAGAGGCAGACCACCAGAGATCAGGTTGCGATGTCAAGCCGAGGTTTGAAACCTCTGTTTAACACCTGATAATAGAATGGACGAAGATTTCGCAGGTGCGTTTGCCAGTCATGGGAACATGGGCCGATTCAGTATATTAACGCAGTTTTAGAAAAACTCTTTATCAGTCTGGCCCCAGGAATTGGTGATATCTTCTAGCTCGAATCTTGGAGTTTTATATAAAGATAATTCTTTTTTAGATTCACGGAGAGTGTCATTTTCCTAGTGTGGCGGCGATCAACCCTGCGATCTAGCGGTCTGAATAGCTCCAGAAACATTCTTAAAATATTATTGGTTCCTAGATTTGGACCTGTGCGGTTCTCTTGTGGTTTTCTTACAGAGAGAAAGTCGCCACATATAAACATTTTAAAGAATATAAAAATCAGAACTGGACAAGAAATTACCCAGATTGTTCGCAGCAAATCTGATCCACCTGTGGTGGCCAAATATCTATATATAAACATTGTTTCCAGAATATTGACTATGGTAGTTTTTTCTTTTCTCAAGTGGATTTATCCAGAAAAGGGAATACTTGGGTCCATAACCGGCATCCAACCCCAGAGTGAGAGATAAAAACAGATAGGAGATCCTTTGCTTATCCTTATTGGTTTTCTAACAGTGTACCCACCAGACATTTTCCTAAAATATCGGACATCTGTGTGCTGCCCATGGTGAACCTTTTGATCGCAATATATTTACCTGCACTACCTGACGTGAACTTTTTGACACATAATATTAGCATTATTTAAGCGGACGTTCCCCATTAGGAAAAATTAATCATTCTTGGAGGAACTGGAGTCCCTTGGATAGCACCACCATGAAATATGTCAAAGATACACAGATGTGTTAAAGAGTAGTAGGTAAGTGTGATTGCTGATTACTTGTGGCCACAGACTGACAGACTGTAAGAAAGAGAAATGAATATTTCATATCTTTATAATCATTGTACTCACTTCAGTCTTTTCGGGTTCGCAAATACTGTTATATCATTTTCTTGTCTTCTTTGTTTCAGGATAGATTAACTAGAGACTTGGTTCTTTTACTTTATCGTCTATCCCTATATATATTATTATTAACTGTAATCTTTTGGGTTAATTACCTCTGTCAGGATCTACTTTGGGATCCCTTTGCAATAGAGGAGAGCCTATTGGGTTAATACATTTTCTTGCATTTTTTTATGTCTGTAAACTATACCTTCTGATAGATAATATTGTTGTATGTGATTTCTTTAAGATAATAAACATAATAAACCTAAGTTATCGTGTTGGTCAAACCCCTGCCCAGTATATGTTATCCATAGCTTGGTTCACGTCTGTACGTATTATGTCACAGAATTGTGTATATGTAAGTGGAGTGTAACTCGTATATATATGTACCAGGAGAGATAGGGAGTCTAGTTAAATATTGTCGTGAGATAGGCTGGGATTAGAGCAATTACTCAATCCAGAGACTGTCCTTTCTCTTACACTCTCACCCCCTTGTGAAAAAACAAAGCTATTTCTTACCCCTTATTCTCACATAGTTTACCATTATCACCTCTGCTCAGACGGGACCTTAAACATCTTCAACCTATCTCAATAAAATCTACGACATAAATGGTTGGCTCGTCGTGGGATTAAGATCCAAGTTTGAGTCTAGATAAAAGTCTAAAGTCTGATACTGAATCAGAAGTTTCATCTAGATAGAGTGTGTTGTGAGTTTGTCTTGTGATTTAAGGAATAAATAATTACCCCCTAGACAACGCTCTTAGTTACTGGGTGTTTGACCATACACACATATAGGATTTGTTTCTTTCCACAGCAATAGTTACGGGAAACTTGTTTTGATAATAATCTTTGTTGAATATATGATATTTGGTAATTTTGTAACAGACCGCTATTTCGCGTGATTGTTTATCAATCACTAGGTTTTTTTTTTTGAAGATGCAGAGTTGAGCTAAGCAAAGGACGGCTTGTTCTGACTTATAGTCAAGTTAATAGCGTCCCTTCTCTTAACTGACTTCAGTGGGCGAGTTTTGGGGTGGAGTTTAATTTTTTTAAGGAAATTTTTTTTCTCCTTAAATTGTTTTTAAAATAAAAATAATTTTTTCTCCACCGTTAGTAATAGTAGTTTTTCCAGGTTATCTGATCAACCACTTTTGGATTAAGTCGTCTGTATTAGGAGCCTAAGTGCCAGAGATAACAGCGATAGATTAGTAAACTGATAACAGGAGGAGGTATCTCAGGGTAAAGAATAACATCTTTGTTGGTTTTTCTCGTAAGCGGCTAAGGATATAGTTTTTCTCCTTCTTTCCTTCTTTTTTCTCGGGTGAGTGGCATTCAGTTCTCTAACATGGCTGAGCGTGTAAAACTTAGGACTATGCTGAGAGAGGAAGCAAGGGAGACAGGATTGCAAGGAGAGGAAGTGACCGCGTTCGTCAACACAGAACTTGACCGATATGACGCGGAGCAGAAAGTAGCAGAAGCTAGAGAGAAAGAAGATAAAGCGGATAGGAAAGAAGCGGAAGAACGTCAATCTCTATTAGAGCAGAAGAAAATTGAGGCAGAGATGGAAGCTCGCAGGGCAAACGAAAGAGAGAAGGAGAGACAATACGAGGAACGAGAGAAGGAGAGACAGCACGAGTTGGCGCTTAAGGCTCTAGAAGTCCAAAGTCGTGGGGCTGCCTCTACTTCCAGCAATGGAGAGCCGTCATCTCCACATTCATCGTTAACTGATCACTCCAGCACTCATTCTCCCCAACTCACAGCTATGTCTTTCGCCCTGGAATCCTTCCCAAGCCCCAATGAGAAAATTGACTCGTTTCTAGAAAAATTTGAGAGAATGGCAAATCTGTATGGGTTAGAGAGTTCCCGGTGGTGCCTAAAGCTTTCACAGGCTTTGAAAGGTAGTGCTTATGAAGTCTACATGAAACTGGGAAGCAGTCAAGGCAACTACGACATGCTAAAGAAGGCTTTACTGGAGCGTTTCGAAATGAACGCTCGTAAGTTTCTACAAATGTTCAGAAACAGCAGAAAGGAGAGCACTGAAACATTTCAGCAGTTTTCTTCACGGCTGAAGGGATATTTGACAAAGTGCATGGAGCTTTCCGAGCTCCCTCTCACCTACGAAGGTCTTGAGGAGTTCGTTCTTATAGAACAAATAAAAACCACTTTGTCAAGTGAAACCCGTAGATTCCTGGCTGAACAAGGCGCAGTCAAGTTAGATGACATTCTCAGTAAGTCTGAACGGTACATAAATGCTATGGCAGAGCTTCCCAGCACCAAACGCAAACCGACAAATGAGCCTGCTCGAAAAAATAATCTAGAGCAGTCTTCCCATTCTTCCCATCACCATAACAAACGAGAAGCCGTACCCCAACATCCTCCACAGGAAAAATCGAAATTCTTCAAAACCAGATATCCCACCCACAGCAATCCTAATCAACCCCACCGTCCTACGTGGCAGCGCGGCCAGAAAGGACAGGGTGACAAAGGGAAAACCCCTGCGCACGGGACATCTGATCAGGGCAAGCACACCGGGCCAAATCGCATCGGATGCTTGCAAACAGCCTCGCAAGGAAGAATCAACGTCAGTGATTCTCAACCTGAGGGGGAGAGGCCCTCAACGCGAGGAACTGTTATTTTGAACGGGACTTCAACATCTTGTCTTTTTGACACGGGTTTATCCTTTGACTGTATAGTCGCAAGGCACCTGGTCAAACCCGGTCAAGAGACAGAAGACACCGTCAAACTTAGTGGAGTTTTCAAGAGTGATGCACCCAGGACGCTTCCTATCGCACTGGTAGAAATACACTCTGATTTTGTCAGAGGTTTATTAAAGCGGACATATGGGACAAAACGCCACTATTCAGCGAAAATCGACTCACTACTGGTGGCCAGGAATGAACTCTGATATTATCAGGTACGTGAAATCTTGCGCCCAGTGCCAACGTGTGGCACCCAAGCATTGGACACCCCCGGTTCCCATGGGTGAAATGCCAGTAGTGGGGACTCCATTTGAACGGGTTGCTGTCGACATTGTAGGACCCTTAGAAAGGACTAAACGAAGGAACAGGTTTATCCTGACCTTAGTCGACACATGCACTATGTGGGCAGAAGCTATACCGCTAACATGCACGGATTCCAAGCATGTCGCAGAAGCCCTAGTGCAAATCTTTACACGGTTGGGATTCCCTCAACAAGTTTTGACGGATAACGGATCCCAATTCCGTAGCCTGTTAATGGAGGAGATCTTTAAGATCTTGAGGGCCAAACACATCCACACAAGCCCCTACCATCCGGCCGGAAATGGGCTCGTGGAGCGCTTCAACGGCAGCCTCACCATGATGTTACGTAAGCTGGGACAAGAGAAACCTGAAGATTGGGACCTTTTCATTTCTGCAGCCTTATTCGCCTACAGGGAGGTTCCCCAGGCATCTACAGGATTTCCACCAGCTACACTTTTATTCGGCAGACCTATAAAGGGGCCTCTAGAAGCCTTACTTCGGTCCCTGACAGACCAGAAGGCTGATGAGACGGTCGTCTCAGCAAGCAAATATGTATCAGAGCTCAAGGAAAGGTTACAACTAGGATGGGACCTAGCAACAACCAACCCTAAGAAAGCACGCGCAAAGCACGCTCAACGGTACAATAAAGCAGCGAAAGAGAGAGAACTCCAACCAGGGAGAAAGTTTTGTTGCTACTTCCAACCGGAAACAACAAACTTCGCATCGGATGGCAAGGGCCGTTTACCGTCCTTAAAAAGATCTCCCGCACTAACTACAAGATCTCTATTAAAGGAAAGGAGAAGGTCTACCACGTAAATCTGCTAAAGAAATACTTGGAAAGACCGGTGCCGTCCTCCGAACATCTCCTGGCGGTCGCCATAGCGACGGAAAATGAGGAAGATGACGATAGTTGCATGAAGTATCCATTGCAACAAACGGAATCTTTCAAAGATGTCAAATTCGGCGAAAATCTCTCGGAAGCACAACAGACAGAAACCAGGGCGCTACTGAAACAGTACACTGCAGTCTTAACGGATGTACCTGGTCGAACAAATCTCATAGAATTCGATATGAAACTGACCAACGAGACCCCTGTTCGAACCAGAGTTTACCCCATTCCGTACGCTAAAGCTGATGCACTACGCGGAGAGATAGACAAGCTGCGTCAAGCAGAAATTATCAGTGAGTCTACCTCTCCTTACAGTTCGAGTGTAGTACTGTTACAGAAGCCCAAAAAGGAAGTTCGGCTGTGCATAGATTACCGTTTACTTAACACAGTAACGGAATTCCAGCCCGAACCTCTACAGAGCGCTTCTGAGCTGTTCACTAAGCTTAGCAAGGCAAGAATTTTCTCAAAGATTGACTTGAGTAAAGGTTACTACCAAATACCAGTCAAGGAGGAAGTTAAGCCTTTGTTAGCTTTTAGCACCAGTGAAGGACACTACACTTTCAACGTAATGCCGTTCGGATTGCACAACGCACCAGGAGTCTTCACCAGAATGATGAGGAAGCTTTTAGAACCCTTGCAAAATCCCCATATCCATAATTTTATGAATGACATATTAATTGCATCGGAAAACTATGATGAACATATTGTTACGGTTGCTATGCTCTTCAGACGACTACAGGAAACTGGTCTCACAGCCAGACCTAGCAAATGTCTTATCGGATTTCAAAAGCTAGACTTCCTGGGACATACCATTTCTCAAGGCTGCATGTGGCCAGTTACCAAGAACATTGAGAAAATAGTTGCAGCAAAAAGACCCCGAACGAAGAAAGACACCCGTTCTTTTCTATCACTGTGTGCTTACTATCAGAAATTTATCAAGAATTTCAACGGGCTAACGGCACCCCTTACTGACCTTACAAAAAAAGGGCGCCCGGACAAGGTTATTTGGGATTCGAAGTGCGAACAAGCTTACGTCACTTTAAAAGGTCAATTGTCTGAATACCCCATTTTGAGACTACCTGACCTCAAGAAACCTTTTATATTGCGAGTCGACGCTTCGGGTCAGGGCATCGGGTCAACACAGCTCCAAGCAGATGACACCGATCCGAATCTGTTATTTCCAGTTGCGTATGGCAGCCGTAAACTGAATGCTGCAGAACGTAACTATTCCACCGTCGAAAGAGAGTGTCTAGCACTTGTTCATGGCATAAGGAAATACCATGAATATCTTTACGGAGTAACATTCACGGTGCAAACAGACCACGCTCCTTTAGCTTTTCTTGGGGCGAATAAGGAATTCAACGCGAGGATCATGAGCTGGGCCTTGCTACTAAGCGTGTACTCTTTCAAAGTGGAATACATTCCGGGAAAACAGAATGTGGGAGCAGATTTTATGAGCAGAAATTGGAGCACGGAAGAGGAGGTGGAAAGCGAAAACAACAATCACCTGCAAGTTACTGATCAAGAGAGCTCCATTGTCATAAATGAAACATGAAATGGTTTCACGTCTTTAAGAGGGGACGACTGTGACGTATGAAAATCGGACCTCTCTTTCTTTAATCCTTCAGTCCCCCTTTTCTCTCTTACAACTAAACAACTCGAGTCATTCCCACGATTGCTGGTTTGGTATGCCATAAGTTATCTGGACATCCGCCCTTTTGTTGTCTTCTCTCGAGGGCGATTAAAATAAAACTATTTCGGTATCTCTTACTGACATTCCCACAGAGAGGCAGACCACCAGAGATCAGGTTGCGATGTCAAGTCGAGGTTTGAAACCTCTGTTTAACACCTGATAATAGAATGGACGAAGATTTCGCAGGTGCGTTTGCCAGTCATGGGAACATGGGCCGATTCAGTATATTAACGCAGTTTTAGAAAAACTCTTTATCAGTCTGGCCCCAGGAATTGGTGATATCTTCTAGCGCGAATCTTGGAGTTTTATATAAAGATAATTCTTTTTTAGATTCACGGAGAGTGTCATTTTCTTAGTGTGGCGGCGATCAACCCTGCGATCTAGCGGTCTGAATAGTTCCAGAAACATTCTTAAAATATTATTGGGTCCTAGATTTGGACCTGTGCGGTTCTCTTGTGGTTTTCTTACAGAGAGAAAGTCGCCACATATAAACATTTTAAAGAATATAAAAATCAGAACTGGACAAGAAATTACCCAGATTGTTCACAGCAAATCTGATCCGCCTGTGGTGGCCAAATATCTATATATAAACATTGTTTCCAGAATATTGACTATCGTAGTTTTTTTCTTTTCTCAAGTGGATTTATCCAGAAAAGGGAATACTTGGGTCCATAACCGGCACCCAACCCCAGAGTGAGAGATAAAAACAGATAGGAGATCCTTTGCTTATCCTTATTGGTTTTCTAACAGTGTACCCACCAGACATTTTCCTAAAATATCGGACATCTGTGTGCTGCCCATGGTGAACCTTTTGATCGCAATATATTTACCTGCACTACCTGACGTGAACTTTTTGACACATAATATTAGCATTATTTAAGCGGACGTTCCCCATTAGGAAAAATTAATCATTGTTGGAGGAACTGGGGTCCCTTGGATAGCACCACCCTGAAATATGTCAAAGATACACAGATGTGTTAAAGAGTAGTAGGTAAGTGTGATTGCTGATTACTTGTGGCCACAGACTGACAGACTGTAAGAAAGAGAAATGAATATTTCATATTTTGTATAATCATTATACTCACTTCAGTCTTTTCGGGTTCGCAAATACTGTTATATCATTTTCTTGTCTTCTTTGTTTCAGGATAGATTAACTAGAGACTTGGTTCTTTTACTTTATCGTCTATCCCTATATATATTATTATTAACTGTAATCTTTTGGGTTAATTACCTCTGTCAGGATCTACTTTGGGATCCCTTTGCAATAGAGGAGAGCCTATTGGGTTAATACATTTTCTTGCATTTTTTTATGTCTGTAAACTATACCTTCTGATATATAATATTGTTGTATGTGATTTCTTTAAGATAATAAACATAATAAACCTAAGTTATCGTGTTGGTCAAACCCCTGCCCAGTATATGTTATCCATAGCTTGGTTCACGTCTGTACGTATTATGTCACAGAATTGTGTATATGTAAGTGGAGTGTAACTCGTATATATATGTACCAGGAGAGATAGCGAGTCTAGTTAAATATTGTCGTGAGATAGGCTGGGATTAGAGCAATTACTCAATCCAGAGACTGTCCTTTCTCTTACACTCTCACCCCCTTGTGAAAAAAAGCTATTTCTTACCCCTTATTCTCACATAGTTTACCATTATCACCTCTGCTCAGACGGGACCTTAAACATCTTCAACCTATCTCAATAAAATCTACGACAACAATGCCACCGAGAAGAAGTCTTGACACCTTACAAAGAATAAGAGCTATAGCGTGGGTTAAAAGTGGTTTATCTGTCCGTGAGGTTGCTAGACGGCTTGCAGTGTCACACTCTACTACCCAAAGAATTTTGGAGAGATTTCAGGCCACAGGAAGTGTGGAGGATCGCCACTGGCCACATCGCCTTAGATGCACCAGTAGACATGGTGACCGGTACCTCTTGTTGTCAGCCCTGCGCCATCGAACAGTCACTTGTCCCACTCTAAGATGTCAGCTAAGACAAACTGTAAACGTTAATGTCAATCAAAGCACCATTCGCAGACGTTTACATGAATTTGGACTGGCTGCTCGACGTCCTGCAGTCAGAATCCCTCTTACTCCTGCTCATCGCAGAGTCCGTGTTGCTTGGGTAGCGAGCACATCCGATGGACAAGGCAACAATGGAGTCAAGTTCTCTTCACTGATGAATCTCTCTTGACTGTGTCATTCAATGATGGCAGGATTTGAGTTTGGAGACGACCAGGAGAGCGATTTACTGATGGCACAATTCGAGAGGTGGATCGTTATGGTAGGGGTTCTGTCATGGTCTGGGGAGGCTTCTACAGACACGGCAGGACCCCACTCTACATCATCCAAGGCAACTTGACCGGCCCAAGATACCAGAACGAAATCTTGAGACCAATTGTTCAGCCTGCTCTGGAGGCCATAGGTGGTAATGCCATCCTCCAAGATAATAACGCTCGACTCCATCGAGCTTGTGCGGTGAATGAGTTTATTCAGCAACATGGGATCATCAGGATGGCGTGGCCAGCTCATTGACCTGACCTTTCTCCGATTGAGCCCCTCTGGGATGTCCTTGGTCGAAGATTGTCAACAAATCACCCCCCTGCCAATGGATGTTGCACAGCTAACTGCATTTCAGCTTCAGGAATGGCACGCTGTTCCTCAGGATACTCTTCGGACCGTTTTGGACTCGATGCGTCTACGCTGTCTTGAATGCCTTGCTGCAAACGGTGGTCATACCTGATTTTGAAATGTCTATTTGTCCAATATCTATTGTGTGACTTTTGAAAAGGTGGGTGACACACTTCGCAGCTTCAGTGCGTTTGAATGTGTGTTTCCATTTCTTTACGTGACATGTCAATTTCATATTCAATAAATGTCGTTTTGACTGATACCAATTACGTTATTATCATATTTTTTTATGGTTTCAACCAAGGTTTTTCTAAGTGGCCCTTGACTTTTGACGAGTAGTATATTTTAGTCAATCCCAATTAATTTCGCATAGACGTCATAATCAGAACCTTTTAAGGCCTTTGACAGTTTAACGGTCCACTTAGAAATGTCTAAACTTTACAAGGTTGCCATTCTATCTATTTTTTCGTTAGAATTGGGGACAGACTCAAGGGGAAAGTATGAGGGGCATTCAGAAAGTAATGCACCACATCGTTTTTCTCAGCTAATAATGAAGATAGTGTAGTGGTTTTTGATGTTATTGTTTGGTTGTTATGTTACCTAGTGTACTGGATGAGGTCAGATGTGAAGGCTCCTGAGATAAAAGTTTATGTGAGTTACAGAAGGCCTTTCTGCTACCACTTACGACCTCAAACAGACCTATTCTTCTATTATGAATGTTAGCTACGTTAAAAGTCTAGGGTACTGAAATGTAATGTGTAGGTAATAAAATACACAGACACACACATGTAAATTCTAAGTCTATTAATGATAATAATAAACTCTATGATAAACTGAACTAACACTGGCTTTTAGAATTTAAGTTTGATAATTTTTTAAATTTATTAGTCCTGAACCAAATGTTTATTTTGGTCAGGACATATGAAACAATATGTATTTATCAATCAAATTGCATATATATATTTAATAATCAAATGTAATTTTTGTACATAGGTATATTTTTACATTGGTTAATATTAATAATATCTACAATGTCCTGGGAAAACTAGCACTGGATGTTTAGTTGGGGTGGCGTCAACATGCCCAATCTATGTTTACAAAGTTCTTTGTCCTTGACATATGGACTGATATTAGTGTTTATATAACAAGATTTTATTTCTTTTTTGATGGTGGACACAGTTGATGAATCTGCAGCAGGCCAGGTTTGCACTTAACTGGCCTGTGACGATGTAGTACAGAATTCTGGTGGCCCACTCCTCTCAATAGCTGGAGTAAAATGTTAGGTTGCACAGGCATCCGCTCTTGTACTTCTACAAAAGCATCTGACACAATCCTAGTGCCAGATCGGAAACTCTGAAACCAAAATTTGTGCCATGTGTCAACACTCTATTTACTGCACCACTCTTACACACCACAACACAGCACAACAACATTACACAGATTGGGTCAGATCTCTCTGACCAACTTAGCACATCTCACCCAGTTGTTATCAATTAGTACCAGTTTCCCAAGACTGCATTGCATCCGAAATATGTTCAATAGTTTCCTCTTCCATTCAATAAGGTGGGTGATATGTTCCCACTGATCTCAAATATAGATCCGCCTTCCATAGTCTTAGATAGGTTTTCATATATTATTTGTTTGTCTCTAGGCCCTGGACTCCTGCTGGGGACCTAGAGTAAGCACTCACTTGTCGTAATCATTTTTCATGATATGGCAGTATCAATCACTCAAAATATTAAAATAAACAAGATAAATGCTTTTTCCCTTACCACAATTCAGAATTGAGAACACGGTTACTTAGTACTAGCAAAACTCAGCTGAGCTGCTGGCTAGATTAGGGCGTCCCACTGATTTTTATTTAATATTTCCTGGAAATCACCTCTAGCAGTAACGAACTGTGTCAATGGACAGTCTTCTATAAAATGGCACAAGCGAGCGTCTGTCATTCAGTAATATAAAAACTTCTGTCCAATCAACGGTCTTCCCCTCTAACTTTTTCAAATATTCAAAATATAAATGTCCAATTTCAGTCCAGTCTCAGTCTAGTATGTAGTATTTTCTGTCGGTCCGTCTGTCTCAACTTGGTTTTTTCCCAAAATTACACTTGTTTCTTTGACTAACTACGTACAAAAACTACACAAACCTGTCCCACTAAGTTATTTTTAGCTATTATCCTCCGACTTTGCCCCTAGTTCAACGCAGTTTGATTTTTGCATTCTTAGGCTCAAGGACGCCAAAATGTAACTTTAGTGAATATATGTACAAAAAACTGTTCGCTAGTCTGTAGTGTACACTACAGTCTTTCGTCAATATCTTCCGTGTTATCTGTCCGTCTGTGTAATTAAAAGTATTTCATTTCTCTGCTCAAGATGGGCTATCACACTAGCTAGTTTTTATTTTCATAAACTTATTATTAAGAAAAAACCTACTTTTCTCAAGGTTAGTTTTGAAATTTCTTTTTGAACTTTCGTGTACGGCGTTTGCCGATATATTTAAATTAAAACGACCAATTACGGTAAAACGTCTAAGATACGTCTGTTTCTAACAAGAGCTAAGGTCTTTTTTTGTCCATTTCCTTACATTGTGTCAACTAGTGGTGTAATTCTCCCCTTTAAACTACAAATTGCGTCTTTTTTTTAGCATTTAGATTCAAACACGTGTTCATACCGTCATAATTTTTTTCTTTTATCTCCGTTTCCCTCCCGTCTAAAAGGGTAAACCGTTTAGTCTGCATGTTCCAACTAGTTTGTTTCAATAGCGCTAGAAAACGCTGGTGTGGGCGAGAATGTATCCTCGTATCTTACGTATAATTTTATCCCTACATGTTATCTTACCCTTTATCTTTATAATTGGAGGAATTTTAACGTTGCATCACTGTAATTTTCACCACAGATAGAAGCATGACATTTTGCACACTTCAAAGATGGCATGTGCCAATTGTGTGCATTAAATTGCACTGCAACCGGCCAAATAATACGGCTGCCCTAAACCCTTGAAATGGAGCGTGTTAGCAACTTGCATTATAAGCAGCGAATTGTGATAGAATTTCTCGTTGCAGAGAAGGAAACTGTAGTGAATATTCACAAGCGTCTATGTGATGTGTATGGAAGTTTTGCAGTCAACAGGAGTACAGTCAGTCACTGGGTTCAGAGAATCAAAGAATCAGGAAGTGGAGATACGGAGCTGCTTGATCGGCTGCGCTGTGGACGTCCTGCCAAAGCCACCAAAGCAGAAATGTTGAAATGCGCTGAGGGCATTATTCTTACTGATAACACTGACAAACAACATTTTTCTTTCTTATATAAGAATAAGTGTTCTTAGGTCAGTTTCTTGCGCTGATTTCAAATTTGAAATCCGTTTATCTCTATCACGTCGGGTTCTTAAGATATTTGTGAATAAATATATTTTTGGGAAACCGTTATTTGCTCCGTTTCATTTTTACTATATAACTTTTTAAAAATTAATAAAATGCAAAATAATTCTACTTTTTATACTGCTAAAAGATGCATGACATATGTTACGTTATATTTCAAATAGTTACTGTATTTTGAAATAATTCTGAGTGAAATATGGCTTCTAGAAGTTGTAGAAATTCGGCTGATCTGTTCTGTTACGTGTGCGGATATTTTACCGATCGTGTTCACCAGAAAAACTTTACACCATTGCTAAAGAAAGCATATGAACTTTATTTCGATTCGAAAGTTGATGATGCAAATAAATCTTGGAAGCCAAATGCAGTTTGTTCGACTTGTGCAAATACATTGGCAGGTTGGTTACGAAAATCGCCGAAGCATAAGTCGATGCCTTTTGGAGTGCCAGTAATATGGCGTGAACCGACAAATCACGCTACTGATTGTTACTTCTGCTTGACAAATATCTATGGTTTCACTTTTAAAACTAGAAAGTCTGTGGTTTATCCAAATATTGAATCGGTTTCGAAACCAGTGCCTCATGATCCAATCACGTGTCCGATCCCAGTTCCACCAGAACAATATCCGTTGGACGTGAATGAACTATCAGAAAGTGATAGTTTACCTGCTTTAGAAACTAATTCTGACTCGGATTATATACCGGTGAATGATGGTGTTCACTTAATTAACCATTCAGAACTTTCAGATCTAATACGTGATCTCGCTCTCACCAAAGGACAAGCGGAATTACTCGGTTCGCGACTCAAAGAATGGAATCTTTTAGCGCCCAATACTCCGATATCTAAATTTCGTCATAGACACAGAGAACTTGTTCAATACTTTGAGATGGATGATGACATTTGCTATTGCAAAGATGTAAAAGGTCTAATGGTGCACCTCGGTCATGAGCACATAGTCAACGAATGGCGACTTTTCATCGACTCTTCCAAGACTAGTCTAAAAGCCGTGTTATTGCATAATGGAAATTTATTTTCATCAATTCCAGTCGCCTACTCTGTTCATATGAAAGAAACTTATGACAATATGGCTATACTTTTGGCAAAAATAAAGTACAATGACTACCAATGGCGGATTTGTGGAGACCTAAAGGTTATTGCAATTCTCACGGGCATGCAGACTGGGTATACTAAATTTTGTTGCTTCCTATGTGAATGGGACAGCCGCAACAGACAGGAACATTATGCAAGAAAGGTGTGGCCTATCAGGGATCGTATGCAGCTCGGGCATAAAAATGTAATACACGAGCCATTAGTTAACAAAGACAGCATCATTTTAACACAGTTACATATAAAGTTGGGGCTCATGAAGAATTTCGTAAAAGCGTTAGATAAAACGAGCAAAGCTTTCACTTATCTTCGAGAAAAGTTTCCGCAAATTAGCGATGCAAAGATAAAGGAAGGTATCTTTGTAGGACCTCAGATTAGGAAAGTTATTGCAGACAAACAATTCGAGAACTTGTTACATGGTAGTGAACTTCGCGCATGGATGGCATTCAAATCGATCGTCGATAACTTTCTGGGAAATCACAAATCTGTCGACTATGTGCATATTGTTAAGCAGTGCATAGATGCATACAGAATTATGGGCTGTAACATGTCCCTCAAAATCCATTTGCTCGATTCGCATCTTGACTTTTTCCCTGACAACCTTGGCGAAGTCAGCGATGAACATGGAGAACGATTCCATCAAGATATCGCCGTAATGGAGTCACGTTATCAAGGACGGTGGAGTGTGACCATGCTTGCCGATTCTTGTTGGATGCTTCATCGCGATGTACCACATGCCATTCACCGACGAAAGTCGACTGCAAAGAAATTCAAGCCTACATAACTGTTATACTTCTTGTACAAATGATGTTGTAATACTGTATGCGTTGTTAAAAAACTTCAATTGCGTATTTCTAGAGATCCCGACCTGATAGAGAAAAACGGTTTGCAGATTTAAAAACAGCGCATTAAAATTGACCAGAAAAACATAGAAATGTTAGAGAAAGAAAAAAAAAATTTTTTTTTGTTAGCCAGTGTAAGCGAATCACTACTCAACAACTAGCCTTACAGCTGTCAGTCAGCATTGGTAGTGCAAATGCAATTATAAAAACTCTCGGATCTTCTAAAGTTTGCGCAAGATGGGTTCCTCGAAGTCTCACAAATGACCACCGATTGCAAAGGAAAACAATTTCTTCTGAATTGTTGGAGCGTTTCAATGCTGATGGAGAGAACGTTTGGGCTAAGACCGTTACAGGTGACGAAACCTGGGCACATCATTTTGAACCTGAGACAACGATTCAGCCAATGGAGCGGCGTCATCCGCAATCACCACGAAGAAAGAAATTCAAGACAATTCCTTCAGCTGGAAAGGTCATGATCACTGTCTTTTGAGACATTGAAGGTGTGATTCTTGTGGACGTTATGCAAAGAGGAGAGACAATCAATTCGCAAGCTTACATTAAAAGATTGAAAAAAACTCAATCAACGTTTTCGCAGAGTTTGGCCGCACAAGAATCCAGCAGACCTGCTTCTCTTTTATGACAGTGCGCGACCTCACACAAGTCTGGCTACACGGGAAACAATCACCAAATTGGGTTGGACTGTACTACCCAATCCACCCTATAGTCCCGATTTGGCACCCTCTAATTTTCGTCTATTTGATCTACTTAAAGATGCACTCCGTGGGACAAGGTTTGAAAATGATGAAGGAGTGATTCATGCAGCGAAGAAATGGCTACATGATCAAGACAAAATCTGGTACCGGCTAGGAATACATGCACTTGTTTCGCGCTGGCATAAAGCTGTACAAGTTGATGGGGATTATGTTGAATAATAACGATGTTTACATGACATATCCATGTATATTGTTTATAAATTTCATGCTTTTTGAATAAACAGCTCCTGAAAAAAACGATGTGGTGCATTACTTTCTGAACGCCCTTCGTACATGGTGGCTAGCTGTGACGAATGACTAATTGAGGAGTCTTTGGCTGGCGACCGAGGAGAGAACTCTCCATTGTCAGAGAAAGATTCCGTGCTCCGGTTCTGGGCCTCGAAAGCTTTGAAAGCTAACTCATGTTGTCTCTACCTCTCTCTCTCTCTCTCTCTCTCTCTCTCTCTCTCTCTCTGCTTCCCCTCTGCGACGTTCCATTTCTGCCTCGAGTTTATCCGTCTCCAATTTGGCCTGCGATCTTTGTCCTCCATTTCCCTTTTCTTCTCTCTTTCTGCTCTCGCTTCTTTCTTCCTTTCCCTCTCCTCATATTTGGTCACTTCAGCGTTTACAAACGCGTGAAACTCGGCGCCCTCGAATCATATTTCTCTCGCCTCTTCCCTCAGCATCGCGCGCAACTTTACCAACTCAGCCAAGATAGATGATGTATTTCTGGAAGCCAACGAAGAGAGAGCGACACAAAATATACTGCTCCCTTACGGATAAGTATAGCAAAACAAATGATACCCCAATCACTTACTTCCAGTTCTCAGTTATCTAACCTAATGGGTACTTTGTTATGTACATACGCTGTAACGCACCCAACTTAATCAATATAAGTTGTAGGCTAGGCTGAAACCTTAAATATAAAACCTTCTTCTTTTATCCTTAGCCGTCGAACGTCAAAGCAGTCAGAGGCCATTACGCCTGGATAGCGCCTTGTAGGGTAGCAACAAATTGATTTCACTTTGCTCAGTCTGTGGCCATCCCTCATACAGTGACCCATTTCTAGTTCATTCTTTGCATCTCAGCCTCCACAGTCCTCCGCCAAATTATTTTCCGTCGGCTTCTTTTTCGTTTTCCTTCCGGTGTACATAGCATAGCTGTTCTTCTGATAGCATCGGGGTCTCGTCTGAGGACATGACCAACCCAATTCAAGTGTCTGCCAGCTATGATGGTGTGCATGTCCTCTTGTTTGCTCCAAGAAAGCAGTTTTTGGTTGGTGATGATATTCGTCCAGAAGATTCGGAAAATTTTTCTTAGGCAGATTGTGTGGAAAGAGGTCAATTTTGACATTTCATTTTCTGTTAATCTCCGGCGTTCTGCATCATAGTGAAGCACAAAATGTACACAGCTCTCATATAGTCTTAATTTTGTATTCGTTCTGTACTGAGAAGACTTCCAGATGTTGTTTAGAATAAAAACGGCTGTTCTTGCAATGTTCATTCAGTTGTTGTGTCTTTGCTTGCTCCGCCGTCTGGTGTTACTATGCATCCAAGGTATATGAGGGCATCTGTCTGTTCCAGTTGCTGATTCTTTACTGATATGGGCTCAGGGTTGCTCACATTGAGCGTCATGACCTCTGTCTTCTTTAGATTAATGTTCAGGCGAATCAGTGAATTCAGCCTTACTGTAAAATGAAAAACGTAAAAGTAAATCCTAATATGATAAACTGTGCCTGGGTCTGGCGTAAATGGGACGGAAGATTCTCTCTTTACTCTGCAGTGAGTAAAAAACAAATACATACACGTACATTAGGCTACTTTTGGGCTACATGAGTTATTGTGGGCGATGTTTGGGCTACTTCTGTGCGATTTTTTGGGGGTTACTTTAGTGATTTTGTACAGGGAAAACTCGAAATCTCGGTCTTCAATTAATGAAGGAAAATGACACATAGACGGGACTAAAATACCAAAATCCAGGTGAATTATCCTGGGAGTGGCAACGCTGCTCCCAGAACACTGCCGGTTGAAGTACCTTGACGCAATCCTATTGCGCAGCCCCCAGTCACATGACTGGTTATCCTTAGTTTAGCTCCCAGACTTAGTATCATTCACATGTCACTATCAACAATGACAATCACTAACCCCCTGATATCTATACATGCTGCCTTTGAGGCGCAGGTGAGTCACAGTTGTAAACCATTCTGTGACAATGGCCATTCGCATACATGCGTCCCAGAGTTCGATAGACTGAGATTAGCGGTACCTTGACTTAATAATATTTAATGGTAAAAAAGTAGACTCTCATAGAAAGAGTGAACCTTATATATATATATATATATATATATATATATATATATATATATATATACGCTCTTATATGTGTATATATATATATATATATATATATATATATATATATATATATATATATATATATATATATATATAAGAGCATATATTGGTTATGGTGCTTGTACTTATTATAATAGCAATTTCCTACTTAATTTGCGACCTAACGCAACCTAAATTAAAGTTACGCCCCTGATGAGAACGTTTGGTGCTACTATCCTAACCTCCCCCGTAAGTCGTCTCTCACAAACCTAGGATAGTAGCACTGGTCCTATTTTAACAGTTTCTCCACACAGACTCACGGCAACTACATGAGACAAGTTAACATTATTTTCAGTTACAACAGTTATTGTCTGGAACAAAAAATAATCGTACAAAAGAACTTACATTTTATTTGGCGCATATGTAATTGTCAATATAAAGTTTTGCTACGTTGCGTTCTGACTTCTTCAGCGTGAGTGGCAGTGAACACGAGCATTTATAGGAGATATAACGTATATCAACTTGTGAATCGTGAAGAACTCGAAGTGCCTGTTGAGGGACAATAAAATTGTGTTTATTACTTGCCTCTAAACATAATATGATACAACACATTGTTATGTCAAGAGAAAAAAACTATATATATATATATATATATATATATATATATATATATATATATATATATATATATATATATATATATATATATATATATATATATATATATATATATATATATATATATATATATATATATATATATATATATACTGAAGCACATTAAAAACGCACCACTATTATATATACTGATGCCGAGAAGCTATAAAAAAAGTGTGGGACTGGATTTTCCCCGTGTTTGTCATGAGGTAGAGAGCGAATGGCTGCTGGAATGGAAAGTGCATGATTCAACCCACGGTTTTGTGTACAGACTACATGAAAACAATGAAAGTTACACGTGCAACACGATTCCCAACAGCTATGACCCTGAAAATGTGTACGCGTTGTGGCAGTATACTCGGTATAAAGAGGCCGTTGAGAAAAAACACCCAGTACATGTGCTTGAAATGCAACGACTATCTGAAAACGACCGCCAACGAGCCATTGGTATGTTGAAGACCGGAATAAGCTCGTGGGCCATTGCCAGAAGGATGAATTGCCACCACAGCACTATTGTACTTCTCAATGAACGTTACTGAACCACCGACAGTGCCCGGGATAGACTTCGGAATGGCCAACAACGAGTTACTACCCCTGCGCAAGATCGTCATATTGTGCTGAGTTACCTAAGGAATCGTTCTCTCCCGGCAAGTCATACAGCAAGAGCAATAGTGGGTAGACGTTTTAAAGTCTCTCGAATGACAGTCATACGACGATTCAGAGATACAGGCCTTACTGCAAGACGACCTATGTTGGGGCAAACTTGACTCACAGACATCGTCAGCAGCGCCTGCAATGGGCAGAGCAACATGTCAGATGGACTAGACTGCAGTGGAATGCTGTCCTATTCACAGACGAGAGCAGATTCAACATATTCTTTGCTGATGGACGTATGCGGATTTGGCGACGGTGTGGAGAGCGCTTTGCAGATTGCTGTGTTCGTCAGCACAACCGATTTGGAGGTGGCAGTATTCACATTTGGGGAGGATTCAGTTTTCACCAACGCTTGCCTCTTCACGTCTTCCATGGAAATGTTAATGCTGTAACATATCGAGATGAGGTTCTGGATGCATTTGTTGCTCCTGCGTTCACAAATTATCCAGACTTGCAGCTTCTCCAGCAGGATAACGCACGTGCGCACACCGCATGCATTACGCAGCAATTTCTACAGCAGCAGAACATTGTGACGATTGATTGGAATGCCCTATCACCAGACATGTCCCCTATAGAACATCTGTGGGACGAGCTTGGACGCAGAGTCTACAGTCAAGTTTCTCCAGTTAATCTGCAATAGCTCGAAGCTGCTCTTACACGTGAATGGGACTTGATTCCCCAGAATTTCCTACAGAGACTTGTGCGTTCCATGCGGAGCAGCTGCCAAGCTTGTTTGCAAGCACACGTGGACATACCAGATACTGAGGATAGTGTTAACGAATTTTTTTATTGGTTGCTGTTATAATAAAAGTTATTGCCGGCACTGTTAATGTGTGTTTCGTTGTAGTTCATTTATGTCACTGGCGACCACTTCTGTTAAATGGGTAATTTATGTTTACTTTAACAGCATCATCAGACCCAAATGTTACGGGATTTGTTTCGTAGTATAATGAACTCATAAATAGATGTCATGGGATAGATTTCATAAGCATCTTACTGTATAATATTTGGTGTATAAATTGGACTGACACTCAAGACAGTACGCACGCAAATGAATAACTTGAAAGAAGTCTGGGTCACAGTTCCATAATATAATATTGACAGCTTAGTCCTAGACATCAGTAACAATTGTACAAAATACTTGCATCATTAGAATATATAGTACAGTCATCCTAACGTACTGGTAACAACTGCATTCAATGTAAGTGTGGCATTCACTCCTCGCACATATATCTCTATCTCTGGTCTAATCATCAGGCATACAAGTTCCTCCAGAACTTCACAGCGCGGAAAAACCACAACGCGCTTATAGTTTCGATACACACAAGCTTTCTATCAAAGCTCCTATTAGGCTTCCAAAAACTGGAACAGCCAGGGTCTTATAACGTAAACCTCCTATTGGCACGGGAAAACACACAACGCGCATTCAAACAATAACATATAATGGTCTTACCATAGACCTCCTTCTGACACGGGAAAACGACGTGTCTTTTAATCCATCCACTTCCAAGCGCACGACAGAACACACCGTGCCGGTAAATAACAATATATAAAGGTCTTATTAATACACCTTACGCGGAACATCATCGCGTCAAATTCAGTATGTCATATCACAATCACAGACACTATTCACATACTCTAGAAAACACCGACCGTCTCCCACGATGGATGGCCACAGACTCCCTTAACATCTCAGTATACTTCTCTGACGACATTCACTTCGCACGCTTTTCTCATGTGCCCACTACCTCGATTCACACATGAACGCCCCTGAGTAATCTTCACTCACGCTAAGTGCTTCTAAACGGTGAACTTTTAAATGTAACATTCCAAGCTTGCATACTTCAATAATAACACTCTAAACAGAGTTACACCGTTCTCTCCCCACACACATTATCTCCTGACATTAACCTACTTACTAACAAACACCAGCCCTGTAAACAAAAATCCTTAACACCTAACTTTAACTTAGAATATGACTTAACAGATCACGCCAACCACTGGGGAAAATAATGATATCATTTTTTTTAAACATTACATGGGACAAAAATGTGGGGTCGATAAAATGTTAAGTCATATCAATCAACAAAAGAGGGATGAAATAAAAAGGCAATACATAAGCATATTAACCAAATCATAAGTGGATTCACCATACAAAAATACATTGGTGAACCAAAAGGTACATCAGCACTGTTCATTAAGTAACATAATTACATTATAAGTTAACACTTGCAACTTATCAAATTAACACAAATGTGAATCATAAATATAAAATAATATATACTAAAGGCTGAATTTCATCTGTAAATTATGTCTCAATTGCTCCAAAACTAGAGTAAAGGACTGATGTCGCATTAAGAAGAGGTATCGGAGAGAAAGCCTGCTGATGACCACCCGTCAGCTGCTGTAATGATAGGCAATTTCACCAACAACACTGGTATCTCATGGCATAGCATACTTTCCTATGGATAAACAAAATTAGGCTAGAATAAAATCATTTGCCTTAGACAATTTGTATCATATTATGCCATACCCTTCTATGTCCACCCCATTCCACTAAACATTCCCAGTGGGGTGACAAAATAATCAATTAAGGGATGATATACCCATTTCACATGTCTTCGTGATCAGCGGCCTTAGATACTACACCATGTACCTCTCAATTAAGCTTTACTACTTTAGTTAATGAAATAAGTCAATCTAAAACACCTAGTTATACTGACTTGTACTGTACACCTGTTCACTATTTGTTGTTTATATACACTATGTCTAATTTCCATTCTTGAAAAATATTAAGTCTCTCTAGACAACAGTCTCTTGGAAAGTTATAGCTTTGAGCCTTGTTTTATGCACAGTAACAATTAACCTCTCATGCTGAGTCATAACAAGTACCAATCTGTTCCAACTAACATCAAAACTATTTTTAATCTAGAATCCATCATCATCACTACCACGATCACAAAAGTATTTCCAAATAGCACAGTATCTTTAGTAGAGAAAACAGATCACTTATGTCCCACTTATCTGGTGGTAACTTTTTGATGGCGTTGAACATTAACAACTTCAGTGATTCGTTACCTTTATCCACGTATCTGCTTTTGAAATTGAAAGATAATATTAACTCTAACTGGTCGTTAACTCCAGCACAATTCCCTTTCAGACCATCCATCACAGTCTTCCACACTTCCTTCCATGATGCTTCAGTCTCTTCCAGTACTGCTTTCTTGGCAACAGATGTAACATCCTTCATCTTCGCCCTCCTATACTGCATTTGATCATCTAAGGGTTCCTTCTCCCAATCTGATGAATCTGTATCAAGTGCAGCTTCTTGTCGCTCCTCCGTAGACTTAGCTTGATTTTTCAATGCTTCGGCTTGCTGCTCTAATCTTTGTTTAGCAGCCTTAAATTGCTCTTCTATTGCTTGAATTTTAACAAAGTAACTCTTGTTTACAGCATTACGTTTCTCCTTCCAACAAGCTGACAGGACCGTGCAATGTTGCTCTTTAACTTGAGTATTACCCTTACACTCAGTTAATATCCTATCTCTATCAACCTTGAATTCATCATCTAATCTTTGAATACCATCTGTGTATTCCTTTTCTAATAACTGCTCAACAGTCTTAAATGTTCCTTCTAATATTATACACTTTTCCTCGAAGGTTCCCTTTTCCTGCATCAAATTGCCTATCTTTAACTGATCCCTGTCACACCAAAAACCCATTTTTGGTAACAAAAACACTTCTTGGGTTGCATGGTATTTTCCATCATGCACAGGCCTAGACACTCCCTTTGTTGTAGCATAGACATTTGTAGAAATTTGTGCCTTCTCACTAACACTTATTGATCTTCCTTCCATAGAATATAAGTTAGCTTTACTCCTAACTGACTCACCCCTGATGATAGTCTTCTTTTGTGGTTCATCCACATTCAGTTTGGACATTTTCCCAACTGAGATTGAACAGTCTTCACAACAGTTATCTGTTTGTACAGTGATCTCTTTCCTCTCAGTTTGGACAGAAACATTCCTAGTTTCACTTTTCACTATGTCGTCTGCTACATTAGCTTTCCTCTTTAGATTAAGTTTTGGTCCCTTGCTTTGATCAACTGCTGGTAATGTATTTCCAGTTGTAAATTATCTTATTTCCTTAATCGCAACCAGATATACCTTTGCACTATGTGGCTTGTATTTATCATCCACTTTTACCATAGTGTTAAACAATTCGTGAGACTCACAATTTCTGATAGCCAAAATAAAGTCTCTTAAGGCTATTTTTTTTCTTTCTGTTTCTAATTGTTCTTGAACAATCTGTCATGACTATAGATTTACAGACTAGATTCCCAAATAAGAAATTGTCATCACAACTACAATACCAAATTATCAGTATTAATATACCTCTACCTAGGTAACACATCACCGATAATTCTAAAGATAATATAAACTAGTAACTCTAGAATCAATTACTTATAATAATCAGATACATCTATGTCCAGACTAAGACATGTGTAGCTGAACACCCTGATCCTCAATATACTCTGACCATCATACCTACAATGCTTAGATTCTAACATAGCAATCATACAAACTATTTGCAACTAACAATCAGGACCAAAATACAATCAATGATGATAATAATGAAGTACACCGCTGACGCTAAAACCATAAACAATCGAACAACAACCGACAGGTGGGGGGATAATACAAGAAAGTATATAGGTAGATAATGAAAGTATAAGAAAGTAATGAAGTAGTTATAGATGTAAACTACCACACCTGCAATACGAACAACAACAATAGAACTGTAAAATGAACTTATTTACAAGATAGTAGAAAATTAACGAAAGAAAACTACAAGAAAACATGAGAAAAGAGACTAAATTATGTAACAATGATTACACAAACCAAACGGAAACAGCTAACACCAATAAATGTTCAAAGAATTCCACGGGGCACTAGCCACTGAGTCTCTCCAAGACCCGGCCTCCCATACACTGGAATGAATTAATTTTACAAAATCCTACAGAATAGATTAATACCAATTCCTTCTAATGAAGAAAAAAGTATTAATAATATATAAACAAGTAACACAAATAGAAAACGCTAACACAACAACGAATACAAATGAATGACCATCAGGAATGTCAGTAGAATGGTATTTGAACAAAGAAGTGCAACAATGGCATAAACTGTGACTTATCTTAAGTATGTCTTGATTACAGTCTATGGTTCCACCGAGATAATGCAGATCTACAGCTGAAGGATATCCGTGTTGATATGACTGGCACTACAGCAAGCTTGCCTAACTGATGTTCAACCTCGCATATTCTGTACAAGATACAAAACAATGTAAATAACTACTCAAAAGTATTGCTATAAACATTAAACTAATAACCACATTTAGAACCACTTAAATATTATGTAGACTAACACTAATCCTAATACAAACTTACAAGAAATAAATACCCTTAAATATCTAAGTCGATACTTGAAAGTCATGTAAGGATGAAAGTGAAAAAGAATAAACATAAGCTTCTATAGTCTCTACCAGATGACAGAAGAATAGTGCTGATAGTAGTATAACACCAAATAATTACGAAGGCTTAACAAAGAGTCAAATATAATAAATTAACAAACTGAAACAGATGAGGGAAAAGATCTAGCAAAAAAGCTTTACAATTAATATTAAACAAATAAAACGAATACATTATTTATATTTATAATAAAACTACTAGACTAATATATTAAACTTAAACAGAAAAACTCTTATTGTTGTAATTAGGCTAGATAATTAATCTATAATATTAACCTTAATATATAATAAACACAGCACCAAATACAAATCAGAAACTAGCACTAAGAACTTACACATGCATGAACACACAATACAATAAAAGAGGTCAGTTATACGAAAACTATTGATGAATATTAACGAAACAGGACAAATTGCAGCACAACAAAAGGAAAAGAATAAATATTACACACAAAAATACACAAATCACACAGTTCAGTTTCTAATACAAATTAACAACAAGTAATACGTATCTTAAATACAGATAGGCTAGTCTTGATGATCTCGACTGTAGACTGATGTTCAAGATGTGTTGTTTTATTCCACTTCTCCTTTCCGATGGCTTGATGATGAAAATGACAGCACCACACAGCACAACACATATGATGTACAAACAGATCCTCTAATAAGTTTGGACGGGCCAGTACACACCCGTCACAGACGTCGCTTGCAAACACTGCAACGTTTAAACAACAGGCTACCTCAGGCAGATTCCACTGCGATGACTTGTCCTTGTACACACCGATGTCTGTTAGTAAACTGGACCATGTAAATTGGGTCACAACATGACCGCTGTACGATGATTGGCCGAAAGACACGCACTTCGTGTAAACTTTTCTGGCTTGAATCAGGACCGTAGAAGACCAGCTCTATGAAGAAATTACTATCTGTCTTTTAGAACTCAGTTACGATGACTCCAAAATAAAAATCAGATGTATGGTGTTGATATCTGATGTGAGCATATTATGTCAATTGACAGCGTGCAGACAAATCTTTTAGATGAATTTCACTAGTGTCAAAGCACTTCATTTACCGTCTAAAGAATTTCTGAAGTTGTACCGTACTTCAAGGTTCCAGGGTGGGTTGGTTGATTCTCCGCAGTAGTCCTGGGTTCAGAAAATTCCTTATGCGAACCCCTCTAAATCCCCGGAAACCAACTCTGTTGCAATAAAAGGTTATTGCCGGCACTGTTAACGTGTGTTTCGTTGTAGTTCACTTATGTCACTGGCGACCACTTCTGTTAAGTGGGTAATTTATGTTTTTTTTAACAGCATCATCAGGCCCAAATGTTACGGGATTTGTTTCGTATTATAATGAACTCCCAAATAGATGTCATGGGATAGATTTCGTAAGCATCTTACTGTATAATATTTGGTGTATAAATTGGACTGACACTCAAGACAGTACGCACGCAAATGAATAACTTGACAGAAGTCTGGGTCACAGTTCCATAATATAATATTGACAGCTTAGTCCTGGACATCAGTAACAATAGCACAAAATACTTGCATCATTAGAATATGTAGTACAGTCATCCTAACGTACTTGTAACAACTGCATTCAATGTAAGTGCGGCATTCACTCCTCGCACATATATCTCTATGGTATGTATTCAATGTAAGTGCGGAATTTACTCCTCGCACATATATATCTATAGTCTGTATTCAATGTAAGTGCGGCATTTACTCCTCGCACATATATCTCTATGGTCTGTATTCAATGTAAGTGCGGCATTCACTCATCGCACATATATCTCTATCTCTGGTCTAATCACCAGGCATCCAAGTTCCTCCAGAACTTCACAGCGCGGAAAAACCACAACGCGCTTATAGTTTCGATACACACAAGCTTTCTATCAAAGCTCCTATTAGGCTTCCAAAAACTGGACAGCCAGGGTCTTATAACGTAAACCTCCTATTGGCACCGGAAAACACACAACGCGCATTCAAACAATAACATATAATGTTCTTACCAAAGACCTCATTTTGACACGGGAAAACGACGTGTCTTTTAATCGATCCACTTCCAAGCGTGGGACAGAACACAACGCGCTGGTAAATAACAATATCATCATCATCAGTTGCCTTCTCCACAACGAAGGTTGGCTGTAATGGATCTCCAGCGTCTTCTGTCCCTTGTCTTGGTGGTGCACTCTGATAGACTCTTTCCTGTCCATCTCTTGATGTTATCTTCCCACTTATAGCGCTGTCTTTCCCTTGCACGTTTGCCCTCAACTCTCCCTTCTGTTATGGTTTTCTGCAAGGTGTTATGCCTTTTTATGTGGCCAAAGTATTTTAGCTGCCGAACATTGACCTCTCTCATTAGTTCTCTTTTCACACCTAGATTTTCTAGGACCTCCTTATTTGTTTTCATCTCTTTCCATGAGATACGCCCCATTCTTCTATATATCCACATTTCAAGAGCCTCAATACTTTCTTCCAAATGCTTATTCATCGTCCATGTTTCTGCACCATACAGAAATGCAGAATATATATAACACTTTATGATTCTCAGTTTTAATTTGTGAGATAACTGTTTGGATGTCAGTATATGTTTCATGTTGTTGAATGTAGCTTTGGCCATTCCTATTCTCTTCTTGATTTCTGTTTCACATCTGCCATCTTCTGTTATTACATGACCAAGATATAAGTAGCTCTTGACTTGTTCCAGGATTTTCCTATTTACGCTTATCTTTAATGTGGGTTATCGTCTGTTTTGCTAATTATCATAGTTTTTGTTTTCTCAATATTAATGTCGAGTCCATATTCATGACTTATACTGTTCACTTGCTTCACTAGTTCTTGTAACTCCTGTTCGCTTTCAGCTAACAACACGGTATCATCTGCATATCTAAGGTTGTTTATTGACCTTCCACTGATGTTCAGTCCAGGTATTTCCTGTATCTGTTAGAAAATTTTTTCGGTGTATAAATTAAATAGGCAGGGGGACAGCACACAACCTTGTCTGACACCTCTTTTTATGTCTATGTATAGTGAATAATTCCTCCCCGATCTTACTGTGGCAGTTTGCTCCCAATAAAGGTTAATGAGTATTCTTATATCTTTTCCATCAATACCTATGTCTTTGAGGCATTCAATTATTTTCTCATGATGGACTCTGTCAAAAGCCTTCTTATAGTCAATGAAGCACATATACATACTTTTTTGGACCTCTGTATATTTTTCTGCTAATATTCTTAGGCAAAATATTGCCTCTCTTGTTCCACTGTTCCGTCTAAAACCAAACTGTTCTTCTTGGATTTCGCTGTCAACTTTACTTTTTATTCTTTCCTGTATAATTTAGAGCAGTATCTTAATTGCATGACTCATCAGGCTGATTGTTCTGAGGTCTGAACATTCTGTTGCATTTGGTTTTAAGGGCAATGTTATAAAAACTGATGTCATCATGTCATGTGGTATATATCCTGTATTGTATTTATCGTTGCATATTTCTGTGATTGTATCTATACCAAAGCTCTCCAGAGCTTCTATCATTTCAATTTTTATGTTATCCATGCCTGCTGATTTTCCTTTTTGTATCATATGAATGGCATTCTCTACTTCTGATCTGAGAATGTTTGGGTCTTCATTAGAATCTGGTGATGGTTTTTTACCTCTATTGTCCTCGAATAGTTCTTTTACGTATTCTGCCCATCTGTTTGATATGTCTTTCTCATCAAGTAATATTACACCATTTGTGTTCTTGATACAGCTTCCTCCTTGCGCAAAACGCGACCGATTTGATAATTTCTTTATTTCTTCATGCATATCTCTTGTCAAGTGCTTTGCTTCCAAGTCTTCTATTTCCTTGCATTTTGTTTCTATCCACCGTTCTTTTGCTTCTCTACACATAGTACGTATGTCATTGTCTATTGTTTTATATTCTGGAGTGTTTGTTGCTTTCTTTCTTTCTGCAATTTTATTCAAGATGTCTTCTGTTATCCAAATTTAATTTTTCTTAGACTCCTTTTTAGGTAAATTTGCATTTGCTGATTTTATGCTTGTTTTTAAGCATTCCCATTTTGCGGTTGCTTTTTCTTCAGGGTTTTCTCTTCTATACTGCTCCATGCTTTCTGTCAATAACTGTTGATATTTATTTTTGATGTCGATTAAATATTTCTGTTTTATATCTGGTTGTTTCGGCGCTGATATTTCTATCTGGGGTTCCTCCTGTCTTCAGTTTCCTGCTCTTTTCAGCTTTATATTTACTTTGATGACGACTGGATTGTGATCTGAATTTATGTCAGCGCCAGGATGTGTCTTTGCACTTGTGACACTGTTGTTAAATCTATGTTTTATCATGATATAGTCGATTTGATTTCGTGTTACATCTCCTGGGCTTTTCCATGTGTATAATTTCCTTGGGTGATGTTCACAAAAGGTGTTACATATGACCAGCTGGTTTTCTTCACAGAACTGGATAAGTCTGTCTCCTCTATCATTTCTTGTCCCTAATCCATACTTTCCTACTATCTTCTTGTATTTTCCTTTTCCTACTTTTGCATTCATATCACCCATTACTATCAACACGTCTGTACATTTTACTGGTTTAAGTGTGCGTTGTAGCTCTTCATAGTATTCTTCTATTTCTTCCTCGCTGTGATCTTTAGTTGGTGCATACGTTTGTAAGATTGATATGTCGAATGGCTTTGCTCTCATCTTTAGTAACATCATTCTGTCATTGTGTGTCCAGTAACCACATACATATTTTTCTAACTCCTTCTTTATCAACATTCCTACCCCTCTTTCATGTTTTTCTCCTCCTGAGTGTATAAGCGTGTACTGGTCTCTTGTTATGTAGCCTGTATCCAAAAGTCTTGCCTCTGCAACTCCCAGTATATCGAGTTTCATGTCTGTTGCCTCTAATATAAGATTGTCAAGCTTTCCTTCTCCGTTTAGAGTTCTAACATTCCATGTTCCTATTTTTAGGCTTCTCCTACTAGTTTTTTAGGTGATCTTTCTCAGAATGCTCCCTTTCAACAGAATTTAAGGAACACTCGTCATTATGTACTTCCTTACTCATTAGAGGAATTGCCTCTTCCCTGTTAATTTGTACAGTAGATTCTTCCCCAGGGGACAAATATTTCTCTACATATCGGTTCTTATCTTGTTGTTGTAAACTCATTACGTTCTGTAGAAAGTACGTGGTAAGGCCCCAATCTCTTCCACGGTGGCTAGCCATTGTCTTTTTCTATGTCCGACACGCCTCTAGTGCGCCACACACTTTGCTGTTTCGCTTTGCGAGCCGTTGATCTTCTCAGATTCCTCCGCCTCACTCACCGTCTCAGTCTTTGTGTACTAGGGATGGACATTCCCTTGAGTAAGATTGCTCCTACTCCACCCATGTAGTTTAGCCAGTCAGCCAAGACTGTTGACCGGGATGTGGCCACCGCCGTACACACGCGGTGTTCGAGGAGCCATACATGAGCTAGATAAAGAGAGGAGAACAAAACAGGATCCTGACTATCCTAAAAAGGACATGGCTGTCTCTCACCGTGAGGTACTATCCCTCTCTCTTTATCCTACAATATATAAAGGCCTTATTAATACACCTTACGCGGAACATCATCGCGTCAAATTCAGTGTGTCATATCACAATCACAGACACTATTCACATACTCTAGAAAACACCGTCTCCCACGACGGATGGCCACAGACTCCCTTAACATCTCTGTATACTTCTCTGACGACATTCACTTCGCACGCTTTTATCATGTGCCCACTACCTCGATTCACACATGAACGCCCCTGAGTAATCTTCACTCACGCTAAGTGCTTCTAAACAGAGAACTTTTAAATGTAACATTCCAAGTTTGCATACTTCAGTAATAATACACTCTAAACAGAGTTACACCCTTCTCTCCCCACACACATGTATCTCCTGACATTAACCTACTTACTAACAAACACCAGCCCTGTAAACAAAAATCCTTAACACCTAACTCTAACTTAGAATATGACTTAACAGTTGCGTTTTTGGTTTTCTCTCTTGCCTGCACAAAATGCAATGAATTTCATAACAATCAAATGTACAAATTAATGACCAGCATGGATTCATAGGAACATGAATAAAGATTCCAAATATGTAAACTTGTAAACACTTATATTTACATTTCACACTCTGTTTTTGGATTATAGAGGTAGTGCGTTTTTAATGTGCTTCAGTATATATATATATATATATATATATATATATATATATATATATATATATATATATATATATATATATATATATATATATATATATATATATATATATATATATATGCAGTCTACATATATCGTTAATATCTGCTAAAGGATATCCAACTTCATCGGTAGAAAGAAAGAGTCACATTAAATGATGTTATACCAATGTTAAAGTTCCTAAAATAATAAGATCACGTGTCCATATTGTACATTTCTCTAATAAAAACGAATGAACGAACTTTATTTTCAAAGTGTTAAGAATTAGGCCCGCAAATTTTAGTGAGCTAGCCCATTTGATTTCACAGTGGTTGTTTTAAATTTCATCTGAGGGACACCGGATTTTCACCTTTCCGCGGAGTAAGCGAGTGAGAAATTTGTCTACTTTGAAAGTGTTCCTTTTCTGCCACTTTTGTCAGGGAAATTGTCCATTATGAATTAGCAGCAGATTGCGGTTTACCAGTTGTCATTACTGGGGACTTTAGGGCGTCTAGTTGGAGGCATTCCATCAAGTAGATTACTTGTGTTATTTAAATAACCTCTTAGACATCATCTTAGACAAGCTCTCATTTCAGATAATATCAAGTAGGTGTGTGTGTTATTCAAGATATCTTCTTGACAAGTACACGTCATAGACATTGTCAAATTGATTACGTATGTTATTGAAGGTAACCTCTTAGACAACATCTTAGACAAATTCACGTCTTTGACAATGTCAAGAATGGTATTGATGAAAGAAAATAGAGACACAATTTTGTATAGCTTACGGCTTCCTGTTTAGATGTACATTTCTTTAGGTCACTTTTCTGGCCACAAAACGTCATCTCATAGTTAAATAGGAAAGCTGAAAAAAATACCAGGTAAATTAACATTAACGTATTCGTACACGTATAGATCAGACCAACAGGTGAGAGAGAAAGGGGAGAGAGGAACACTGAAAATTAGGTTTAGTGTGTTCAGATTTAAATATTGTCGTCCTATCTCCTCCCCACATTAAACAATAAATAAAATATAAGCATGATACATAAATTTGCTAAAATGGCGTAAAGTGTTAGAGACTTCAACATACTACGTCTCAGCTTCTTGGGATAGGACGACAGTTTATCTTCCTTCCTGTAATTTGCTTTGTCTAATTCAAGAGCAAAACTATTTACCCAATTAGATCTGCCCAGACTGGAGCAGTACAAACCCGATAACTTTGTCTCGAGAAGTTATCATTGTAACCACGCTGCCACTCGGTACTCTTTTATAATTCAGCAGAAAAGCTACATCCTTCTTGTTGTGAACTCGTTTATTAAGGAGCATATAGATGTCGTGGGGTGAAAAAAAAGTCAATAATAAGAGCTGCTTGATTTGTAACAGGAAGACAGTATCACTAAATGAGATGTTGATTGTCTTAAGACAGCTAGGAAGTAAGATTTATGTATATGATCTGACTCCTTGTCACCCTCATTATTGTTTTCTTAAGGTCCACTCGCTTCTTTGTCATTACTGATAGATAGACTGTGAAAAGTGTGAAAATCGACTCTAAGACTGAGATAGTTACAGTATAGGAAAATTCTGAACTTGCAAGTAGGTTTATTGGTTTGTTTTTAAGGACAATCTTCCATGCACGTGTACAACTTCATCAGTGCTCCGATTTCCTCTCTTTGATAACACAAGGATCTGCGGAGGCCAAGATTGGGAACACCTTTCGGCAAGAGCGGTCGCACAGGAGAAGTGAACCAGTGGCTCATACTCACTGGTTCACCTTGACCTTCCAAGCTTGACATAGGGCTCACATAAATTACAGTAGCGGCCATCCCCCGGTAACAGTCTCGACCAACTGGCCAAACTATGTTGAGCGCCTTTGCAAAACACTGCATTTACCTGTGACTGACATCCAACTTGGACTAGCACAGCTACAAACCATCCACAGCATCTCATAGTGAAGGCACCAGGGAGTACGACGTGACGATCCTTTTGACCAACTAGAAGAGATTGTGCTGATTAAATATCTGACAAATTATGGAAACAGCGGTCATCTGGTGGCGGGGACTTTCCAACGGTAAACCCCACTGAGGTGGTGCAACATGGTATTGAGGCTGTCTACCCCCGGGCGGTAGGACGGACATCAGGCGAACAGTACAGTAAGGGCAAATAATACTTCCCCACCGATGATGGTACAGTGCCCACCATGCTTTGCACACCCCGCATGGAAAAAAGAGGATAACTACCGGGATGAAAAAAAGTCATCACAACCCCCACTACTCATGATGCCATGACACCAAAATAACCAAAGATATACGAGCTCGGACATCGCCTCGCAAAAGGTCTGCGACAAGCAGGTCGCCCCTCAGCTGCTCCTTGCAAAAAATATGCTTCCGAGGAGTATATTAACATTCTACAGCTAAATGTGTATTAAATAGGAACTAAATCGTTAGAATTAAAGAAACAACTGAACGATCAAAAAATTCAAATTGCACTGATTCAAGGAACCGTACTTAAGGACAAATCCGTCAATTTCCCAGGCTACACAAAGTACAAATGTCATTGCCATAATAGTTGTCGAGGAATTCTAACCTTGGTAAGGAATGATGTACAGGCAGATGTCGAAAGTCTTCGAACCGATGATGAAACTGACATACTGTGACGTACGTCTAGTTTGACAAGTGAATTTTCCCTGATTTGATGGATGATTAAAGGGACGTTTAGCTTTTCATAACATCAGTACCCCCGAACATTTGTTGCAACTTTTTTGTTTCGCCAGAGCGAACCTATTCCACCTTGGCTCATTAGCTATGCGCAATAACATCGGGGGAGTCTACACGTGGGCTCATTAGTATTCACTGAAGCAGAGCGAACTTTTCACCACGTTGGCTATTAAATATGCAGACTGTTATCTGCCATGCCTTCTGAAGACCGCATCGTCTTAGGATAGGTTAAGCCACACCCACTGTTACCTCTAGAGCTATTTAGAGCGATTATAAGCAAGCATTCTGCTAGACCTTTCGTTCGTACCTGCCTTAAAGGAGTGGCCAGAATCAAACGTAGGAGCGACATAGATCTAAGACACGATGGTCCTTAGAAGCAGCGTCTCGCAAGAATTTCGCACCTCCATGCGAACCACAGAACGCTCGGAAGACCAAGGAAACGGAAGAAGCGCAGCGGTTAACAACCAGGAAGCCAGGAGCGGCCTCTCTGTTAGCACGACGGCGAGAATTTCGATTTTTACCTCAAGATCAAGAAAGGTGTTAGAATCTAACATGTCCCCCTCATTTGTCATTCCTAATAGTATATATGCAGACCTCTGGGAACTGCAGTTATCATTCGTTTTACCAGAGCTTTTAAAGTACCACTAGCTTATAGCTGAATCCTGCTAGACTATCCAGAGATCTTTCGGCTATATTGGAGTGTTCTGTGCTTAAACGGTATAACACTTTTTAAAGTGATCAGTGGTCTAGTTCATTCATTCATTTTATTTCACTGGATTTAGTGGTTAAATTAAATCTATTAAATTAAACCTATCTCAAAAGTTCCAGTTGAAGAGTTAATGATATCTATTACATTATTTCTAAGATAATAGAGGCGTAAATGCTTAAGGTAACCTTTAATAGTCGCGAAGGAATTTATAAACTAATTCATTTAGTTTAGTTCTATATATATATAGATGTGTTTTAACTATCAGGCTCGCGGGGAGCTTTTCTTGAATTTATAGAATTAAAGACGCGAGTGTGTAGAATAGTTAACTGTAAACTTATCGCGCTTTAGAATGTTATTTGATTTTCGGTATGAATTACATGTTTTTATCTTTCATATATATAGGGTGATCCTAACCTTGCATCCCGGCAAGAAAGTAAAAAAGTAAGATAAAAAGAAAGAAAGAACATTGTAGAGAGTCTCCCAGACTTAGTTCTTAAAACCACTCCAGAATTTGATGAAACTGTTTAAATTTAAATCTTGTGGCGATCCTCTATTTTTGGATTCAGCTATCTAAAATTAGCAGAAAGACAGCAACCCCAAGATCAATTTAACACACCATCAATTAATGTAAGTTTTACTGGAGAAGAACATTGCCAGACCCTTTTACTTTATTTACTGCTCAACGGAGAAAGAATATATATATTTACCTGAACCCTAACAGTGCATACTTCTTCACTGGATTTTCCCCCCCCCCCCCCCAAGAATCCCATGCTTTACTGGTCAGTCGTGTCACCATCAGTGGCTAAAGCAAAGAAACCACCCCATTGTCACCACCAGGACTTGTGACCGTGCCATCCTTTAGAACTCTTTTCCATAACAAAAAACAAAGAACTCTTTATCTTCATATTCCGGCGATTTCAGGAACCATTGTGCAAACAAACAACTCTGTTACTCTGGGGCCGGCAACAGAAGAAAAGACACTAACTTAGTAAAGTGTTTTGAAGTATTTTTTGCAATATTTCTAAGGAGTCCAAGATTCGGTAAGTCTGTGTGCGCGACAGTACGTTGGCCAACTGAGCGTGCATGAATGAAGGGAGATCTATTTTTTTAAACCATTATAAGTTGTTCACCTAGTAAATAAGTTTTATGTATTCATCGTATTATTTCTCTTAAGTTGGATTTTATTACCTTTGTTACCTCCCCCTCCCCCCCCCCATTAAATCTGCTTAGGAAGGGGAAACTTTGGTTCTTGATAATTTAATAGGATAATTTGTTCCTACACTCCCCTCCCCCCACTTCATAACTGTGTAACATCTCTAATCAGAGTCACGAATTTACTGTTGAGTTAAATTACCTATCTCTGATCATCATCCCCCCCCCCCTTGTCTTTTGGGACCAGGTCTATCTTATTACTACTCGTAATAGCTAGTTCATGTAACTCCCTGGTGGTTGAAATGAAGCACAGTGGGCCGCCTTCTTTGATGTCATTCCAGTAAGTAGCCAACGTCGTAAGGTTTAGGGTTAGGTTAAGATTCTTAAACCTGGTTGAAATGAGTCACTGTGAGCCGTCTTCTTAGATGTCATCCCAGTAAGTCGCCAACGTCGTTAGGGTTAGGTTTAGGATTCATTTACGTAACCATTAGCCCTTTTTACCGCGTCTCTGAATTCTAATCTAAGGAACTATCGTACAGATGGTCTTGTCTGCTTCATTTCAATCACTAAGCCTAACCCTTACTCCTGTTTACTGCGTCTCTAAATTCTTGTTAAAGGCCACATCGAACAAACGGTCCGCTGTGTTTTATTTCAACCCTCCTTGCCTGAGTACTAATGTCACAGATTTTACCATTACATCGTCACAATAAGTACGTTTTACCTCCAGTGTAGGCTAAGTCTTGCTTCCATCTCTAACTCTGGCCTATTTCAGTTGGAGATAACGAGAGCATCTAGTTTTTATAGGCATTGTCACAACTATTACTAAACAAAAATGTAATTTCAAAACTTAATGTAAACACGCGGCCATATTGTCGTTGCCGGTCACGTGAACGCGCACAGCAAATTAAAAATTTAGAATCGAGGGGAAACCCTTTTTTTGTTGACTTGGAAATTATAAATTTCCAATCTGGCATTTGGAATCCCGAAATATGCAACCTGCTTACGGTAAAGTGCAGATTTGGACGAATCCAACGATGTATAATATGTAGGGGTGTAAGCTTGGTTGCTATGTAAAAAACTCGGTCTAATGAGACATTATTTCTCGAGTTTGAGAAAATCACTCCATACCATACCTTTTTCAAAGTTAAAATACATATTGTTAGAATGCATTTTGACATTTAATTCTGTTATATTTAGATTTAGGAGATGCTAAAGTATCAGAAAATGGACTAATCCCAAAATCCATCATTTTTGTATTTTGACGTTAATTTCATGCCCGCTCCTGGCCTTAATACAAGCGAGAAGAAATTATTGGATACTCCTCCTAAAGAATCCCCCCCCCCTCAACTTCTATTTTTAATTTCTGTAAACATATGATTTTTACTTGTGAACTGATATATATGTTGTGAGTTGATTTTATGATAAATAAACATACTAAAACTTTTGTCGTGTGTTGGAAGGTCCATGCCCCAAATTACCCCTAACTGTTTATCTGTAGTTTGTATTTACGTTGTGTCGGAGTGTTTGAAACACCAAATTTGTGCGCGTACTTGAGTGTATGGAAACTGGCAATTAATTGGTTGTCCAGTAGAGCTGTGGGAGTCTTTGAGATAAACAAAGATTGTCGTAAAAGAGACTGTTCTTACTCTATTCCATCACTTGTAAATCAACTACCTCTTTTCCTAAATCCTTATCTTTCACAGAGCCTTCACTATCATACTTCACGCTATAACGGGACCACTGGTTCTCAGAATCATCTCAATAAATTTACGACACATACACCGAGTGATAGCCTGGGTAAGTGACGGACATTTCCAACAGCCCCGCCCCCACCCTTCACCCCCTCCCCCAGCGAAACTAATGAAATCTACTTTGATGATATCGAATACAGGAGAACAATCATAGCAGGGGATTTCAACGCCCACTGCCCACTCTGAAGATACCAGAACACCAACACTTCAGGCCAGGCAGTAAAAGAGCTATGTAACACTTCCAACCTTATAGTCCTCCAAAACGAAAGGTTCCCACCAACCCTCTACCATAACGCTAGCGGAACCAGTAGCCGACCAGACTTAACACTAGTGTCTGCAGCCCTCACCTTACTTACTTAGTCGTTCTCCTTCTACCGTGAGGTGTAGAGGTTTGGAAGAGAGAGCGCCAGACTATCCTATCGGCTGTCTTCCTCCTGGCCTGGTTCCATTCTAGTCCTCGGTCCTTCAAAGATTGTCTAATGTTGTCCTCCCAGCGGACTCTGGGTCGTCCTCTGGGTCTGGATCCTTGGCTCTTTGTTTCCCATGCTTGTCGTGGTATCCGATCTTCTCCCATTCTGCAGACATGGCCAAACCATCTTAATTGGGACTGTTCTACTTGGGTCTGCAGGGGGTACGATTTAAGGCCTTGACGTATCGTCTGGTTGCGTACCATGTCTCTTCTTGTTACTTCAACCACCTTCCTCAGATACCTCATTTCTGAGGTTTGGATCTGGCTTTTATGGGTTGTAGTCATTGCCCATGACTCGCATCCATATGTCAAGACTGGGACATAGGTAGAGCGGTATACAGCCATCTTCGTTTTCTTACCAACCTCTCTCTTGCTGAGGAATCCTCGATTTATGGCCTGAAAAAGTCTACCAGCTGCTGCTTTTCGAGTGGCCAACTCTTCTTTGATGCCCCCCTTTCGGTCTATAATAGCTCCGAGGTATTTAAAGTGGTTGACCTGCTCCAGGACCTGTTCTCCCAGCTTAATCTGATGTCTTCTTTCTTCTCGTGATATCACCATGGATTTTGTTTTAGAGCTGCTTACGACCATCCCTCTCTTCTCCAGCTCTTCCTTCCAGACTTGCAGGTTGGATTGGAGATGTGCCTCTGATTTAGCAATCAGGGCAACATCATCAGCAAATGCCAGCTCCGAAATATAGACCTGTCTCATCTTCCAGTACCCCACTGAATACTTTCTTGTTCTCTCCTTACATGCCTTGATGACATCGTCCATAAGGAGTATGAAGAGGTAAGGTGATAGGATATCAACTTGTCTTACACCAGTGGTGGTCCTGAACTCTTCTGACTTATGAATTGCTATCCTCACATAATTTCTGCAAGACTTGTAGAAGCTCTGTATAGCATGAATCAGAGGTGCTGGAATATTCTTCCTTGCCAAACAGTCCCAAAGTTTTCTCCAGGGGACCCTGTCAAACGCCTTTTCCAGATCTATGAAACAAAGATGGATCTCACTCTTATACTCACGGGCCTTTTCACTCAGCTGTCTGAGTGTGAAGATTAGGTCTTGAGTACTTCGGTTTGCTCGGAATCTGCACTGGACCTCATCCAATTACGGTTCAACTAGGCGTCGGAGTCTCTGCTCTAAGATTCTAGAGTAGTTTTTACCAGGGACACTGAGAAGGGATATGCCTCTATGGTTTCCACACTGTCGATTGTCACCCTTTTTGAAAATTGGTGTTATGATGGCAATCTCCCAATCCTTTGGTATGGTCTTGTTGCACCATGCTGCCTGTAGGACCCGTAAGAGTAATAGGTCGCCTGATGCTCCCATGTACTTAACCATTTCTGGTGTTATACCATCATGCCCTGCTGCTTTGCCCATCTTGATTTTCTCTAGTGCTGCCTTCAGTTCTTCCATCTTTATGTCATCTTCATCACTATTTGTTTCATCTTCTGTGCTAGTGGTTATCGTTTCTGATGCTTGACCTTGCTCACCATCCAGGAGTTCTGAGAAATGTTCTTTCCATCGTTCCATTACTTCCTTCGGGGCAGTAAGCAATTTGTCTTGCTTGTCCTTTATAAATTTGAGAGGACATTGTTTTTCCTTCCTCGTGTTCTTTAGGGTCTTATAGAACATGCAGCCCTCACCAACCAGTATAAATGGAGGGTATTGGAGGACATAGGAAACGACCACCTACCCATCCTTACCACCATCTTGCAGGGTAAAACGAAAACGAAAACACAGCCCAAATGGAACTATGCTCGAGCAAACTGGGAACACTACAAACTCATATCAGACCAGCTCCTCGCTGAAATAGACATGAACCAAGACATTAATACCTTGAACGAACAGATCTCTATGGCCATACTGCAGGCTGCCAAACAGGCAATCCCCAAAGGTAGTCGTATCAAATATAGCATCTTCTGGATTGAGGAATTAGAATACCTAGTACAACTAAGACGCAAGGCACGGAAAACCACTTAGAAAAATTTTAGCCATGAAAAAAAACCCACATACAACAGACTCACTGCACAGGTTAAGCTAGCGAGCAGAAAAGCCCAAATGGAAACCTCAAAAGAGAAAATGCGAAAACCCCGACCTAAATAAAGAAGGGAAGAAAGCATGGAAACTCATCGACAACATGGCAGTGACATCCTAGAAGAGAAACCCAATCCCTATAAAACTTCCAAACAGTAACACAGCTACCTCCAACAGAGAAAAAGCACGAGTCCTAAATCGATTCTTTGCTGAAGCCAATAAAACATATAAAAGAGCCAATCTAGATAAAGCCATCAAGACACTTACAAAACGCATGCTAAAAGCACACAAGGCTGTCGACAGTATCTTTGATCAGGAATTTACACTAGCTGAATGGCAATCCAGTCTCCTAAAGACCAAACTCAAAAAAGCACCGGGCCAGATCAGATTACCAACTACATGATAGTCAAACTGGGTGGAAAAGGCTTGCTTTCGATCCTGGAATTCATAAACAAGACGTGGAGAAGTAGCACTGTACCCACAGGATGAAAAATGGCTAACATTATCCCAATTATCAAAAAAGATAAACCACCAAGCGAAGTCAGTAGCTACCGGCCCTTCTCCCTGACTTCGTGCATTGGGAAAATGGCAGAACGTATGATAAATGCGCACCTCTACTTGTAGTTAGAGAAAGGGAAAGCCCTCCATCCTAACCAAGCAGGATTTAGAAGAGGAAGACAGACTGTTGACCAGGTAATCCGATTTGTGCAACAGATTGCTAATGCTTTCCAGGATAAAAATCACGTGGCTGCCGTTTTCGTAGACCCCAAGCAGGCATACGACCGAGTATGGAGAGATGGACTATATTTCAAGATGCAGAAGATGGGCATAGAAGGAAGAATGTTTCGTTAGATAAAAGATTTCTTCATAAATAGAACCATCTTCACAACGTTCAACGGAACAACAACAGGGAAAAGAACCTTCCAAGAAGGCCTCTCACAAGGCTCGGTCCTAAGCTGCACCCTCTTCGTCGTATACATAAACGATCTGGCAGTCTACCTTGAATTACTCAGCGCTCTGTTTGCTGATGACTTGGTCTTTTGGGCAGAAGAGAAGACCCATTTGCAACTGCAAAAGAAACTAAACCGTGCACTGGCTGCTCTAACAACCTACTGCAGCTTCTGGAAAATGATGATCAATACGAGTAAGACAGTCTACACTATATTCACATTCAGCAACAAAACAGTAAGAAAAGAACTGGATTTAAAACTTGATGATACAAAGCAAGCTAAAGAAAACAATTCGACTTATCTAAGGATACAGCTAGATATCATACTCACATACAAAACACATGTTGATTTCCAAACTGCAAACGCCTCTAAAAGGGTAAACCTCATAAAGCGATTGGCAAGCGCTGATTGGGGAGCCTATCAGTTTACCCTTCGACAACTGTACTTGGGATACGAGCGCTCAGTTATGGATTACTCTCTAACCCTGCAAGTCACTGCTAGCACAACACTTAGACTGAAACTAGATCACATACAAAACCAGGCACTCAGATTCATCTGTGGAGGCTTGCGAACTACTCCAACCAGCACATGCGAGATTTCCGCTAATGTGGAACTGTCACGTATATATGTAAATAGTGTAACAGTGACGCGACTACCTTGCTTCTCCGTCTAAGGTCTATAATTTTCCTAGGAAAACAAACCACGCAATTCGCTGACTGTAGACTCACGTTTGAAGCCACGCCTATTTTTTCTGTTTACATGCGCTGACACGTTGTTTACCTACGTTCGTACAGATTAAATAACAGTCAACGAGAGCATGATTCGTTTATCGGTATTATCACGCGAGCTGATTGCCAATAATCATTGGTTGACAGACAGAAGCGCGAGTAGAGATATAACCGGGGTGTCTACTTGAATTCCCAAGCGAGCTGAGATGTCACTCATCGATAGTGACAGATTATACGTCGGTAACAAATGCAAGGGCGATAATAATATTTACCGACCACATTTAATGTCCGTGATCCCAGGGGACGTAATTATTTGATCTACAGCACAGAGACGAAGGCCTGTTACCATGGCCAGGGCTTTGTGATGTCGTTTTGGCATCGGTGAGCAGAAATTCGTTACCTCGCGAGTCGTTGATTTCCCCTTTTACGGCCGAAGGCGTGAATTATCGCACCATTTAGTGATTTAACCACATATCTGTATAAATACTCCATCCTCTCAAAGTCAGTATTTAGAAGCTCAGGAAATTTTGGAAAATCTAGCTCGTTAGTCTAGAGCCATTGTGTTATAGCATTCCGTGGAGATTGTTTCATTTCTGATTGCGGTAATAGATATTAGCATTTAAGTGATTTCATGTGTTAAGTTTTTCATTATAATTCACTGGGATTTTCTAGGTGCTAAGTCTAGCGTATTAAATAACGCATAGCTAATTTTTCCAGATGTAATGTAGATTTAATCACCCGCTCTCATCCAGAAGGAGATGTTTTAATTGACTAATAAATACACTAGGCGACTGACAATTGACGGAATATAAATTCACTTCTAATTCATTATGCGTTATTATATAAGTGATTAGTGTAATATAATATGGCGAAACAAATAGCTCGTAATTACAAACGATGTTTGTAAAGTAGTCATAATTTTATTAAAACTGATATTGTGCGCTGAGTGTTTATCCGGGCGGGAGGGGGGAAGGCGAATACCTAAAACCCAACCAATACCAGTTTTGCTATATTCCACGCCTCGTGCGTTAAATTGCATACCTTGAGGCACAAACATAGGTACTATACTATTTCTTACTAGCATTGAAATTTGAAGTTACCATCTGATCACGTTCGTGATGTTTGCTCTCAACATGTAAATAATGAAAACTACGTTTTCGAGAGTAGATGTTATGAGTTAAATCATACCATATCGATTGATATCGATAAGGCTTGTTTATAGACCATGTTTGTTGATGTACCATTTCCTGGGTTACCGGGAAGTACGTCATTGTCTTTTGGACAGATATTGCAGACGTTAGCCGGTCTGACTTTGCAGAAGTTGAAGGATACTTCGAATCCTTTCTTTTGTGTTCATCAATGTGGACGGACGCATATTTGGTCTGGCTCCTGCATGTGTTATTTTGACAGAGTCCTAAAGTATATATTTCTACTTCTAGATTGCCCATAAGCTTCATTGGGTCGATGCTAGATATTTATTATTACAGAGGAATACTGTATGCTGATGTTCGTGAGTGAGAACTTTGAAATAAATTATGCAACAAATTGTCGAAGACATCTTGCCACTTACTTACTTAGTCGTTCCCCTTCTACCGTGAGGTGTAGAGGTTTGGAAGAGAGAGCGCCAGACCATTCTATCAGCTGTCTTCTTCCTGGCCTGGTTCCATTCTAGTCCTCGGTCCTTCAAAGATTGTCTAATGTTGTCCTCCCAGCGGACTCTGGGTCGTCCTGGAGGTCTGGATCCCTGGCTCTTTGTTTCCCATGCTTGTCGTGGTAGCCGATCTTCTCCCATTCTGCAGACATGGCCAAACCATCTTAGTTGGGACTGTTCTATTTGGGTCTGCAGCGGATGGGATTTTAGGCCTTGACGGATCGTCTGGTTGCGGACCATGTCTCTTCTTGTTACTTCAACCACTTTCCTCAGATACCTCATTTCTGAGGTTTGGATCTGGCTTTTGTGGGTTGTAGTCATTGCCCACGACTCGCATCCATATGTCAAGACTGGGACATAGGTGGAGCGGTATACAGCCATCTTCGTTTTCTTACCAACCTCTTTCTTGCTGAGGAATCCACGATTTATGGCCTGAAAAAGTCTCCCAGCCGCTGCTTTTCGAGTGGCCAACTCTTCTTTGATGCCTCCCTTTCGGTCTATAATAGCTCCGAGATATTTAAAGTGGTCGACCTGCTCCAGGACCTGTTCTCCCAACTTAATCTGATGTTTTCTTTCTTCTCGTGATATCACCATGGATTTTGTTTTAGAGCTGCTTATGACCATCCCTCTCTTCTCCAGCTCTTCCTTCCAGACTTGCAGGTTGGATTGGAGATGTGCCTCTGATTTAGCAATCAGGGCAACATCATCAGCAAATGCCAGCTCCGAAATATAGACCTGTCTCATCTTCCAGTACCCCACTGAATACTTTCTTGTTCTCTCCTTACATGCCTTGATGACATCGTCCATAAGGAGTATGAAGAGGTAAGGTGATAGGATATCACCTTGTCTTACACCAGTGGTGGTCCTGAACTCTTCTGACTTATGGTTTGCTGTCCTCACATAATTTCTGCAAGACTTGTAGAAGCTCTGTATAGCATGAATCAGAGGTGCTGGAATATTCTTCCTTGCCAAACAGTCCCAAAGTTTGCTCCAGGGGACCCTGTCAAACGCCTTTTCCAGATCTATGAAACAAAGATGGATCTCACTCTTATACTCAAGGGCCTTTTCACTCAGCTGTCTGAGTGTGAAGATTAGGTCTTGAGTACTTCGGTTTGCTCGGAATCCGCACTGGACCTCATCCAATTGTGGCTCAGCTAGGCGTCGGAGTCTCTGCTCTAGGATTCTAGAGTAGATTTTACCAGGGACACTGAGAAGGGATATGCCTCTATGGTTTCCACACTGTCGATTGTCACCCTTTTTGAAAATTGGTGTTATGATGGCAATCTCCCAATCCTTTGGTATGGTCTTGTTGCACCATGCTGCCTGTAGGACCTTTAAGAGTAATAGGTCGCCTGATGCTCCCATGTACTTAACCATTTCTGGTGTTATACCATCATGCCCTGCTGCTTTGCCCATCTTGATTTTCTCTAGTGCTGCCCTCAGTTCTTCCATCTTTATGTCATCTTCACCATCATTGGTTTCCTCTTCTGTGTCAGTGGTTATCATTTCTGATGCTTCATCATGCTCACCATCCAGGAGTTCTGAGAAATATTCTTTCCATCTTTCCATTACTTCCTTCGGGGCAGTAAGCAATTTGCCTTGCTTGTCCTTTATAAATTTGAGAGGGCATTGTTTTTCTTTCCTCATGTTCTTTAGGGTCTTATAGAACAATTTCTGGTTTTCTTGTGCATCTTTTTCTAGCTTTTCTCCAAATTCTTCCCAGGACTTCTGTTTTGCTGCTAGCACTTTGTTCTTTGCTTCTGTTCTGAGTGTCACATATTCTCTATATTTTTCCATTTGTCCTGTTGTGTTTTTAGCTCCTAAGTATTGTTTCCATGCCATTTTCTTCTCTCTTATTTTCTCTTTGACTTCCTCTGTCCACCAAGGTGTCCTCTTTCTCTGGTTCCCAAGTCGGACTTCACCGCATGCTTCTGCAGCAGCTGTCTTTATGATATCCTTGAATTTATTCCAGAGGGTTTCCAAGTCATCAGGTCGTTCTTCTGTATTGCTCACTGCTGTAGCAATAAGCCCCTGATATCTGGTCTTAATTTCTGGCTCTCTCAGCTTGTAGGTCCTAATGCTCATTTCTCCTGTTCGTTTACTTTGTTTCTTGCGTGATGTTGGGCAGTTCCTAGGCTGAGCAACTCTTTCAGTTGTTCGTTTGATTGTTAGCAGGTAGTGATCACTTCCAATCTCTGGCCCCCTCCAGACTCTTGCATCTCGGACATATCTGAATGAGCTTCTCCAAACAATGGCATAGTCGATCACTGACTTCTCATTCTTGGTTGGTTCACATCTAGTGTATGCATGTATGCGCTTATGGGGGAACTTTGTGTTTGTAATGATCAGATTCTGCTCACTGCAGAATCTAAGGAGTCGCTTTCCATTGTCATTGAGAGTATCTTCTCCATATCTTCCGATAACGCCACCCATCTAGCATGGTCATTTCCAACTCTGGCATTAAAATCTCCGAGCATGATACATTCATCTAGGCAGTCATCCACTGTCCTTTGAAGCAGCTCGAAGAATTCCTCCTTGACCTCTGCTCTCTCATCCTCATTTGGCCCATACACTATGACCAGGTTGACTATGGTTTCTCCTTCTTTTAGTTTTACAACCATAATGCGCTCCGAGACAAAGTTACATCCCTTGATACTATGTTTTGGATTTTGGGCCACAATGCAACCCACGCCCCCTTTAGCTCTTTCAGATATGGGTACACCACTGTAGAGCAACGTGTTGCCATCGAGATCCATGACTCCTTGTCCTTTTTTCTTCGTTTCCGTTATAGCCAGGATTTCTAGTTTTGCTTTCCTCATCTCTTCCACCAGCTCCTCTTCCTTCCCATTTATACTTCTTGTGTTCCAAGTTCCATAAGTCGTAGTCCGTAGTCCGTTCCAGTTCGTCGCCTTTAGAATCAGTCCGGTTTTCTCTCTTGTAGTTCGCGTAATCATGATTTAAAGCAAACAGGTGATTGGCCTGTTGTGCCTTTGCATGGTGGAGGGACTGCCTCCTTACGGTCTCCATGCACATCTTGCCACTAGAAGACGCAATAGCGACGTTCAAGCCTGGCTAGGTGATGCCATTGTCTTACATTTATATTGGATGCATTAATATTGGAGCCTGTGATGTAAAATAAAACTACATATTGTCTTCACGTCCAAACTGGCCTTTACAGAGTCTTTACTGTTGGAGTCCAGAAGTGTGTTTAAGGCTAAACATAAAACTGTCACCGGAATCAGGGTATGTTGTGGTGAGTTCATAATTACTACGGGAAGGGATCTCTCAGAAGACTAACCCCTTGCTTCTACACATTATAATCTACAAGCAAGCCCGTCTACATATTGTACCCGTTACAACTGCCTACTCAAGCTGTACCTGACCCACCACCTCACGTAGAACTAACAAAACCAATAATACGTACACGCCTTCTGCAACCTGCAAATAAAAGCCTCATACCTACACTGCTGAAAACACTTGCCATGGAAACCGTCTGTCAGTGTGATGAGACAGTATCCTTGCTTACACAGATGGATCAGCTTTCAAAGCAGTCATAAATGCTGGATATGTGGCCATAATCATCCCACCCAGTACAGAAGACCCCCATCAAAATTGCAGGCCCCTGTGGTACATGGTGCACAAACTACGAAGCAGAAGTAGTTGCCATGCAGAAAACTCTAACTAGAATTTTTTAACTCTTTGAATCAAAGGAAATGGAACCAAATGATGTTGTAGTATTCTCAGACTCGAATGCTGCCCTCTTGGCAATAGGAAACTGAAAACCCAACTCAATCAATGCTGCTCAGAAGGTCCAAGAAACATGCCACTAAATTATGAACTTGTATGGAACAGACATGTACATGCAATGGATACCTGGCCACATAAACATCACATTGAATGAAGTTGTTGATAGACTGGCAAATAAGGGCGCACAAATGCCACAGATTGACCAACCATTGAATATGTTAACAATTAAACAAATAGTCAAAAACGTCTGTAAAGAAGTGTGGCTGAAAACTTGGACACAGGCTAAAACAGGAAGAAGACCCTTCATACACCAAACAGCCCCAAATAAGGACGATGCTATGAACCATATCAAACGAAGATACCAAACCAAAATTTTCAGATTGAGAACAGGTAACTCTACACTAAATGGCCACAGAAACAGAATGTGTTCACAAAATATAGCAAAATGTAGACATTGCCCAAACCCGTTGGAGACGGTAGAACCCCACCTACTACAGTGCCCTGCACTTCAGGGACTGAGACAACAACTGCTACCACACAACCCATCGATATACAATACACTGTATGGCAGCTCAGAACAGCTTATACGAACTGCGCAGTACCATATAATGGGATCAAGGTCACCAAGAGCTGACGCTCAGTGACAGTGGATCAAAGTCAAGTCAAGATAACACAAGGAAAATCTCAGCAGAGTACAAGAACTCCGAAGCACCGGCGAGAATCTAATTATGCCTATATACGAGTACGAGAATTACATATTCTTCAAATACTTTTAGTGGACGGCATGTTTGGAATGTTTAACTTTGCCAGGGATTGACATCCGATCTCACCACCCAGAAGACAAGGCTGAGTAAGCCATAGTTAGGACTAATAGATCTGAAAAAAATGTCATGATTTTGTGTTTGTGTACATAGATGTGTGTGTCTGTGTGCGTGTAAAAAATATGTTTATATTACAATGCAAACGTAAGTCAATTATTAATCCCCATCAGTTTTTAACCTATTACGAATTTATACACATGACTTCTAAACAATTATACACAACCCAACAATAGGGACAATACAGTACAAGACAATTAAATTTACTTAACAGTCCACTGGGTGGGGCTCCAAAGAAAATCCGAAGAAATCATGCTGCAAACAATTTATACTTAACTTGGGAGTACAAGGGGTATACTCCTAGTCACAGGTGCAAAATACACACAACGGAACCTGTAAAATTTAATCTACTGGGGGATTGTATTTTTACTGTCTCTTTCCTGCTGCGGTCTGGACGATTATACAAAAAATAGGTGACTGGAGCTGAGTGCTCTGTCCACTATTTTACTCACAGCAAAATTGCTGCACAATGAAGTGTAAAGTTATGCTGCAACCTAGCGAACTTTCTAGCTCGGCTGACAATCCTCAATGCGGGGATGATTTAAGGTAAGCAGACCACTACTGCCTGTTGGAGAAGAGGCTTGCTGAAAGAGTGAGTTTTAAGATCTATCGGCAAAACTGGGAAGTGATTAACAGGTGACTAAGCTTTGGCCACGGGTTATCAGTTTAGGTCCTGTCCACTATCTAACTGCATGACAGTGAGACATTAAGAAATGTGTGATTTCAAACAGTATCATGTTTTACACTACTTGCTTAACATATCCTTTGTGATTAATAGTATCACCCTAACAAAAATCAAGAAAGTCTCTAATTTCACTGTTTAAACGTTGCTAAGGCAATTTACTTCACATGTTCGTCTAGAGACTATAGCCATAACCGTGTGTGTCGCCAGACGATTTTCTTCGTGCTTACTAGCTAAGGACAGCGACTTGTTTACAAACACTGGTGCACTGCGCCGTGTTCCGGCCTTCAAGTGAAATCAGAAATTCGCACACAAAATGAAGACATTTATTTACACATTTGTGTATATGAATATAATACACTATATGAGCTTTCATTTACCACAAAGAATATATATACATACTGATAACTCTTTCTACCAGTATTATATCGATTATTACGCGTTCTTACATCACCAAAAAAATTACATGCCGTTTGAATGGAAAAATAAATTACATAAAAGACATGTAGGTCTTAGGCACACACATTTATCAATAACTTACATCAAGTAACTAAGAAACCAGAGTTTGTACAACAGAATGGTGTTTATAACAAAGAGGGGTGGTACCTAACCTTTAGACAAGAACGGACGTCGCAAAAAGGGAACAAATTAGAGAATGCATCAACTGTCAATCTACGACAATGGACCACTACTAGAGTTCACACTAGCGCAGGAGGTTTGCGTACGATCACTTTTTGTTTTCTAGCAGAGAAGTTGTCAGTACCAATGTATTCTATTTTATGTGATTGCTAGCTACACACACAACCCCTATCTATTGTGACAGAACTATTGTTTCCTTTTACACCCCTTCTTGCCTTACATTTATTTCGTGTCCTACATTTATTTCTTCATTTTACGCAACATAAACCCACCCCATCACCACGCCTTAGACTAGTTTACATCTTTTCATACAGAGATAGTGTTATTTCATGGGTAATTGGCTATTCTTGTGATGAAACGTCTGTACGTGTTCTTTTGGTAGCTCTCTCACACCTTTAGCCACTACGGTTGTATCATTTCTTGCATTCATTTTTTCTCCAATCGCTTTTATTTGGCAATATTGTTATGTCCTTTCATTCATTATTTTACTTTCTATGCTGGATCTAGCAGGGTGAAGTCTCTAACACTCTACTTCCCTATGGAAGTATCTGCTATGTGACTGTCTTTATCTTGTTTACCAGTCCTCAGACGTATTTACGTTCCGCCAGGTGATCTGGGGTATTATCGAAACAGTACTCATTCATTATCACTGGTCAGCGAGCGAGATTCTGATCATCAAAAGACGATCTCGCCCAATCAACATCTATAGATGCCAATATTGTCTGTCTGAGATAACCGTCCGAGGTAGCCATATTACACAGGTGGTAGATGACATAATCGTGTCACGGAAACCATCAGTGTGTGATCATCACGATAAACTCTCTGAAGAGACAATATTGGCGTTGGGTAGCATCTGGACATCAAATGAGTTCACAGATGGTGTTTATGAGTTGTGCACAAGGTGCCATCGGAAATATTACCGCATGATTAGACAGAGGTCACGCATGGAATATTGAAATTAATATTTTAAAACACGCGAGGGGATATTTTAAATGAAACTACACAACCCAGTGCTAGAGATATTTGATTGGTTTCATTTGAGAGCCGTAATATACAGTGAAATCTATTGGAACATTTGGCCAAAACACAATCTGTGATTTGAACTGAGAATGAGATATAATCTAGCTAACTCAGAGACACAGAACAGGCAGCTTTGCAGCTTCATATGAACAACTCCCAGAAAGCCAGACAGAAAAAGAGACATTAGACTTAAAAATTCCACAACTATAAGTAACAGACCGAGTATTGGGCAACTTAGAAATTTACAAGTATGTCCGAATTTTTAATTCAAGACTGGACACTAAGGAATTTGATCACAAGTCATAGAGGAATTAAACATAAGTTTTCCCAGGCCCAGTGATTTCGCAGAACACCCGCCTTCAGAGGAATGAACTCTATTTTCCCAGACTAAGTCATAGAGGAATTAAACAAACGTTTTCCTAGGCCAGTGATTTCACAGGACACCCGCCGTAAGACAATTAACTCAAATTTCCAGAACTAACTGATTCGAAACATTCAATACAGAGCTGTGTCCAGTCTAAATCCGTGCAAGGTGCTGGTGATTGCTTGGTGCTAGTTCTCACTGGGAACTAAAAGCAGAGGTAATCCCAGACTCCACGTCGTGCACGGAGTGAATGATGATTACGTCAAATGTATATATTTACTATCATTTGTAATAAGTAGTTTGTATACGTGATAATTATCACCCAACACAAGCCATTGCACTTGCCGCTGTCCATGTCGTGAGAGGTTTTGAGGTTAATTATTAAAGGTGAACAGAGTTAGGTCCAGCTGTGTAAGTTCCCTGAGTATAATGGTTTATGACGATGATGTATTTTCAGGGTTCCTATTTGCCCCCTCTATGATCTCCCTCTGTGTAATATAAGGCTCTGTGATGTTGTCTGTCTGAGTGTGTCTAGGGAGAAAGTATTTAAGTAGATGACTGAACAACCACAAACAGAACTGCCACTCAATAATATTAAAAGAAGCAAGACTGGTTTGTAAAGTTGGGTTATGTATATAGGGATATGTTTATATATACAATAATTTATTATTCCTGAACCACAATTTTTTGGCCAGGAATTTCAAATCAAGAAAATCTCTTTGTACAGTATGAAAATAAATAATGTTGGATCTTTGTCCATAAATGGTAACACTAGAATGTCACTGGAAAACACGGACTATCTCAGTCTGGTTTAAGGCTTGATCTTCTCTCTACACTAATATTTGAAGGTCTGTTCTTTTAATCACTCTCAGTGATTGAATACATAAATTGTGGATGTTATGTTTTTTATTTATTTATTTCTTTCTTTTGTGAATGAGCTCTCATTTGCCTTTATAAAAGGACTTATCTCTAAAATGGGTTCGATGTGGTTATAGGCTCCATAAATTTCAGGGTCACTCCAACAGTTCTCCGCTGGCAGAGGTTCAGAGTGTAGCTATAAACATACTGTAAAGCATCCACTCAATAATCGTCTTCTCCAGGCTTTCTGGAACAACCAGGTGTTGGGTGATATGTTCCCCAAGTAAGGAAAAACACACAATAAGTACACAGTTGACTAGCAATCAATGGGTTATTCAGATCGATCTAGCGTCCAGACAGCAAAGGCATAAACTTTGGCTTTTGCGCCTGCTCTCAAATGCGCTGTGTCGTCTTACTTGTCAAATGGCGTCCGATTCAAAAGTTGAATTGGTGTTATGACTACAACTAGCCAATCAAAACGCGTCTAAAAAATCTAACTAATTTTGGACCAAAACATTCAAGCGTTTCTCAGTGTGTTCGCTCGCCTCATTTTATTTATATCTTAGATATCTCAGTTATTTATAAAGCGATTTTTAATATCAAAGTTGATTATTAAATGGACAAATATCTTCTATTTAGCTACATAGGTCTCATTGAAGTATACGTTTGCATTTTCATTCAGTGAATTTTTATGTAATTATTTGCTCTTTTCCCTGAACTGAAAATATTACTTACTACTTAGTCGTTCCCCTTCTACAGTAAGGTGTAGAGGTTTGGAAGAGAGAGCGCCAGACTATCCTATCGGCTGTCTTCCTCCTGGCCTGGTTCAATTCTAGTCCTCGGTCCTTCAAAGATTGTCTAATGTTGTCCTCCCAGCAGACTCTGGGTCGTCCTCAGTGTCTGAATCCTTGGCTCTTTGTTTCCCATGCTTGTCGTGGTAGCCGATCTTCTCCCATTCTGCAGACATGGCCAAACCATCTTAGTTGGAACTGTTCCACTTTGGTCTGCAGGGGGTGGGATTTAAGGCCTTGACGTATCGTCTGGTTGCGTACCATGTCTCTTCTTGTTACTTCAACCACCTTCCTCAGATACCTCATTTCTGAGGTTTGGATCTGGCTTTTGTGGGTTGTAGTCATTGCCCATGACTCGCATCCATATGTTAAGACTGGGACATAGGTGGAGCGGTATACAGCCATCTTCGTTTTCTTACCAACCTCTCTCTTGCTGAGGAATCCTCGATTCATGGCCTGAAAAAGTCTACCAGCTGCTGCTTTTCGAGTGGCCAACTCTTCTTTGATGCCTCCCTTTCGGTCAATAATAGCTCCGAGAAATTTAAAGTGGTCGACCTGCTCCAGGACCTGTTCTCCCAGCTTAATCTGGTGTCTTCTTTCTTCTCGTGATATCACCATGGATTTTGTTTTAGAGCTGCTTATGACCATCCCTCTCTTCTCCAGCTCTTCCTTCCAGACTTGCAGGTTGAATTGGAGATGTGCCTCTGATTTACTGAAAATATTACAAAAATAAATTTTTCTACAGCAAGATAATTGTATTTATGAGAAATCTTTATTTTAATATATTAAACAATATTAGTACTATCTTTCAATATACCCTGTGGGTTATAATTCCCGGTAGTTATTGAGAAATACATTAGTTAATTTTATTAAAAAGCACAGATTAGGCTTATTCTCTCCTACAACCAAGGTTTGTTTTTTTATCACTATAAAACGAGGTAACACTGCGATTGGCTGTTACTTTTACGACTTTTGTTAATAAATATTAAGAGGGGTGGGGTACGGGTGTCAGGGTGGGTGGTAAAGTTTACTTGGCGTAGTGGAAAAATTCAAATCGTTAGTTAAATATTTTGCGCTTGATTCGTCTGAGGCCTTGAGACCGGATCAAATGCCGTAGTTATTAATAGCTTTTAGCCGTCCGCTAGTTAATTTTGGGAAAATTTGAGCGGGGTGCGACACGGATTGACTTTATCACAGTCCAGTCGCAATTTTTCAAGTGAATTAACTAGAAGAGCGGCGTTATTTCATCATATCCCATAAGTTATATCATGTACGCTTAATGAGATTAAGCAATTCATAGAAAGAAATCGGTTGACGGACAGCGGGAAATGCGCCTGATTAATATCAGGGAAGCAAAGACTTAGCAGAGGTTTTATTCTTTTATTTCCTCTATAGTTTGTGGTACGAATAGAAGAGACCATTTGAGATCCTACCCTTAGATACCAATTATAATACTATTATGTGGTTCAAAGCTTGTGAAGACACTGGAAACCTACGTTCCACGGGTTGTGAAGATACTTGTCTTGACCAGAATAGGTTACCACTTGAACTGATTTTGAGACGTGCCACTGGCAAAGAAATTAATTTACGAAAATAGCAGCATCCCCACTAAAACGTTTTGGCAGCTAAGTGACATTTCTAGTATGCCAAATACAGAAGAATCGTGTTTTTTTTCTTTCCAACATTAAGCTTTCTAAAGCCAACATATTTTCTATGTAGACGCCTGCATTGTATTAATCATCAGCTCTTCTTTACTTACATTTGTTCAAATGTCATTGATCATTAAATATGTTACATTTTGTTTTGCGAATTGATAATTGATGTTGTTGTTACAGAGAGAAAAGCACACTATGAATCAATAATATACCATACCTAAGGGTTTTTTTGGACATGTGCCCTGATATTACCAACTAGGTTGAACAGGACGTGCCTCGCCAAAACGAGGCAAAACTTTATTTTTTTTTAAAATCACACTATGAATCAGTGCCTTATATATATATATATATATATATATATATATATATATATATATATATATATATATATATATATATATATATATATATATATATATATGAGAGAGAGAGAGAGAGAGAGAGAGAGAGAGAGAGAGAGAGAGAGAGAGAGAGAGAGAGAGAGAGAGAGAGAGAAAAAGAGAGAGAGAGAGAGAGAGAGAGAGAGAGAGAGAGAGAGAGAGAGAGAGAGAGAGGAAATAATAAGAATTTTACTGTTAATTCAGTTGGGGGCTCGTACGAGCTAAATTGAATTATATAATACCTCTTCACAAAAGATGGCGGGCAGATACAATTTAATATTGCTAAGACACATTCAGCATTGTTCTTGACGTCTGAAATATCTTGTAAAGACTCCCTCCAGGTAGAAGCATCAAGATCTTTCTATCTGCATCTCTTCCAAGAGTTATCTTGTGCAAAGGTAGAAACCTTTGAAGAACCACATTAGATACTCTAGGTTTTGGCCATTGTTGGACCATCACTGCGGAGCAAGGGCAGGCAACCCGTGACATCTATAAAAAACAATCGTGATTGTCCCCATTTCTGTAAATCCATATTATATCAATATGTTTAAGTTCGGTGTTTATGTTACGTCTATATCTTTTAATCCAATGTTCAAATTACGTCTAAATGTTTGAGCTAAATGTTCATAAGATAACCTGAGTCTTTGAGCTCAGTGTTCATATTAAGTCACAATTATATACATTAAGAGTTCATACTAAGAATACATGTTTGAGTTAAATGTTTATATTAAGTCCAAAGTGTTTAAGTTAAGTGTTCACATTAAGCCTAAATGTTTCAGTCCAATTTTCACGTTAAGTCCAAATCTTTGAGTTGATTGCTTATATTACATTTTAAATGTTTCAGTTCAGTTTTAACTTTTCGAGTTTTATGTCAATATTAATTCGAAATGTTTGGGTTTTATGTATATATTAAGTGTATACGTTTCAGGCCTTTCTCCATATTTAGTCTGTTTGTTTGGGTGTTATGTTCACATTAAGTGTATATGTTTCTGTTTTATGTTCATTTTAAGTCTACATGTTTAAATGTTATGTCCATATTAAGTCTAAATCTATGAGTTTTATATCGATAAGTCCACATGTGTTCGATTTATGTCCATGTAAAGTATATGTGTTTGAGGTCAAAAGTATATGACAAATGCGCAGTTATAGGACCAGTAAGCAAGTTCAACAAAAGGGTGAACCACCACTGCCATTCGGTTTTATCTTTACTTTACTGTGGTGACAAAATTCGTTTAGGGGGAATGGAATGCTGTTTTAAATTCAACCAAGGATGAATGATCCTACATTTTTTACTTATCTCTCACACAATAAAGGAGACTTCAATATGCAAATGGTCCCAGGCCTTGTCTGCGCTCTCCTCTGGCCTGTTTGAATACTTCTATTTCAGCTGTCTTGTCAAAGACGAGACGTAGTTTTTTTGCTAGTTCTGAATGCAAGATTGTGGCTTTACTTTAAATCATTTTGTTATATTACAAATTATGACTTACGTGGTTTGTCCATAAATACAGAATGATTCATACCACTGCCACAGGCCGAACCGTCAGGGCATCTACAAAGTTCATTTCGATTTAAATAATGATTAGCAGAAAATTGGTGCCATTTACGTATGAATGCCGCCACGCTACATGGATTTGTTCTTGTATCCCGACACTGTAGATGTAAGAAAGATAAAGGTTTTACACTAACTAACCTAAACATACTGTTCCATAACATTTTTAACCACTTCATTGAATCTACACAGTTAACGTGACCTGGCTGTTACGTTAATTCAGCTATCCATCATGTCTGCTCTAAACAAATTACATAAACTGATCACTTCCTTAAGTTCTACTAGACATTCTTTAATTTACACTACACGAATTGAATAAACATATCATTTCTTTAGTTCTACTAGACATGTATTCTTCACTACACACATTACAAAAAACCATCATTCCTATAGTTTCTCTAGATGTCTAGTCAAACCAATTAAAATCTAAGTAATGTTTTAAAAGTTCTGTTAGACATACTGACGAAGCTCATTTAATGACAAAATCATCAAGTATCAAGCATAGTGGAGTAGGTGATCATGTATCTCCACAGCTCCGACTACATTACTGTTGATTAATTATGTTGTTGACTATTCCCATTCCATGATGTTAAGCTGTATAGAATCCTTTCTCTTTTTCGGTGTAATGTTTCTCTTTTTACAATATACTTCACCCTGTGTCTTCTTATCCGGCGTGATGCTGGCCACATCAACCCTAGTGTGCCGATGGTCAAGAAAATATGGGCCAAACACTATATTCCCAACATGCCTCAATGGACTTGTAACAGGGTCCTTTACCTTTACCATTTTGTTTCTTCTCATAACGTGCCAAAAGAAAGATATGCCCTTCCTTCTAGCCTAAGGAATAAGCTTCTTGTATGCATTGACCTCTTTCATGGCATCCTCAGTTATAACCACGGTCCAATATGAATGATAAAATGTTATTTGGAGATAAGTGTGAGGCACAAACAAGTCGGGCCCAAAATACGGTAGATTACACATAGGTGTCGAAAATGACCAGCTTGGTAGTGAATAAAGACACGGGCAATAAGATTACAAATGTGATGGTAACGCACGGAAAACTACGTAATCGTTTACGCCGAGACTTGTAGCAATCAATAATTACAATCATGGAGTAGATTATCAGTAATAGATCTGTAATGTAGGGAGTTTGTAAACATGACAGGCGAAACGGACGAAGCAACACCTTATATGGTCCTTAAGTCAGGAAAATGTATTTTTAGATGACACGCAGAAAACAACTTCCTACGTTGTTATGTAGAATTTTCTAAATAAACGACGGAAGAGGAAGATAGGCCCTACTAAATTCAGATACGTTATGTACCATTGGTTTAGCATATGAGATAAAAAAAAATATAGGCTGCTCTTGATTGAATTTCACGCAAACGAAGTTATATGGGTGTGAGGGGAAAAACATTCATTATAATATAGCGCATTGTAAGTCTACTTCACATATTTCAAATTTATTCCAGGAGAAATCATAGACAGCAAGGAACACAGTATATCAGGAATCACATGTAGTACGGGACAGAGGACCATTCGTGAATTCTATGTTTAGGAGATAGTAAACCCGGAGAAATAATTCTTTGCTTTAAGTTCCAGGATTCAAGTTCATGTGTTAGCTGGCAGAGTGGATAGTGGCGATTCGCTCATGTGGCTAGGTGGTGGGTGCCGTTCGGAATGTCCTAGTTTGATTCCCTGTAAGCCTGTCACTTCTGTTTCTTTTCTGTTGTCTAGTCTACTATTTCTTTATTTCTCACTGAGTGCCTGATAACATACCTGTGTGTGTTGTTTGTTTATTTATTTACTGTTTACAGGCCTCAGGTTTCCAAACCTCATATGTTTATACGCTGTTAAATTAGACACCTAACTAATCTGAAGAGTCGGCATCTTTGATTAGTTGCCTGACAATATTCAGACGTTTCCTGTGCAAAACATCTGTGTTAAAATGCACGAAACGACTCGGGTGAGTTGTATAAATAAATAAATAAATAAATAAATATATATATATATATATGTGTGTGTGTGTGTGTGTGTGTGTAATAAGAGGTTTTGATGTTAATAAAATCAAAGGTTAACAAGGTGAGGTCAAGCTATATAAGTTCCCTGAGTAAGGATGATGATGATGTACTTCTCAGGGTCCCTATCCGCTACCTCTTCTGATCTCACCCAGTGCCCATTAATATCTGTTGTGTTATGTGGCTAAGTGTCTACGGTAATGTATTTAGTTGAGGAATGAATAATTTCAAACAGAACTTTAACTCAATAAAAATCAAGTAAGTAAAACTGTGTGTACGTTTTGATATATAAAGGGATATATATACAATTTATTAGTCCTGTACCTCGCTCTTTTAGGGACAGGACTTGTCAAATCCAGAAAACTTTTATTTACATAATATAAATAAATAAGTTGGAAACACTGTTCATGACTTTTAACAATAGAATAGGTCACTGTAATGGGTACCCCACAGTCTGATTTCAATGCTTGTTATTAACACTAGTCAGTTATTTGAGAGTCTGTTCTTTACGTCACTCCCCAGGAAATTCGTTTTATTGTTGTGGAAGGAATTGCAATGAACTATCATGTGCCCGTACTAAGGGACTTATCTGGTCAGTCTGTCTGATGCTTTTGGCTCCAGAATCTACAAGATCAATCAAATAGTGTTGACTCTTGGATGAAGATACAGCATGTAGCTTCCAGGTATATTGTAAGCATTCACTGCCCACAGGTTCTGTCTTCTCCAGGTTTACTGCAACAACTTTGTAACTGGTAATACAACCCTAGAATAAGAAGGAAAATTTCCACCCCTTTAGAGCCTGTCTATAACAATTCAACAACTAATCAATAGTAATCTTACCTGGGGTCAGCCATATGTGCTGACCATTTGCACCAGACCCTATGTTTCCTTGACTACACTCAGTCCTGTGTTTTCATTCTTGTTTTCATATGGCATCAAAGCCACTGTTCCTTAAGCATTGATTGTCTTCCATAGAATCAGCAAGGGTGTACAAATATATCTTGTGACCTGTTAATTTCTTCTTTCAAACCTTCTATGTATGGTTTCACAGGTTATTTCAACACTGTGTCACTCCAGAAGCCACTACCAATTTATTTTCTCCTGGACTTACAGTCGCAAAATTTTATGGTAAATTTACAAACACATTTATTTTTAACTTCCCAATAAATCTGCCCTTAGACACATTCCTACTTAGGTCGACGTAAAATCTCCCAATTGGCAGTATCGAAATATATTGTGGCGGCACACACAGCCTGTGGCTTACATGTCAATATATTACAAAGAAACTTCTCTGTCTTACCCCAAGTAAAGAATAATCACACATATGCACAAGCTTGACTAGCAGTAAATAGGTTTTCAGACTGCTTTATCGTCCAGACGGCAAAACCTTGGTCACAAGGCTTTCCCGCTGATCTCAACTTGGCTGTGCTTGTTAGTTTTTCAAATGGCGATTCAAACTACAATGGCCTGATTTTTCAAGTAGTAGTAAATTTTATTTCCCTACCCCTAACCAGTCAGAAGTCGAGTAAAATTTTTTTTACAATTTTTGGATTTTACCTGGAGCGATTATAATTGTATTCGTTTGTCTCATAACATTTGTGTATTTTATATCTCAGTTATTTATGGACCTATTTCAAATATCAAAAGGGATATTTAAACGGCCAATTGACCTCTGTTCGTCTATCTAATCTTCCTTTGGGTATTCCTTAACAGTTTCATCTAGGTAATTTTTTTTGTAATTAATTGTAGTTCTAACCTGATCTAAAATATCACTAAATTAAATTTTTCTAAGTCAAGATAATTTTATTAAGTATGAATCTTTAGGTTACTACATTAATCAATATCATCGCTATAATTCAAGATATCCCTTTCATTCTCATTACCTTTAGTTATTGAGAAATAAATTAGTTAATTTTGGTCCAAAGACAAAGAATCGGCATTTTTGCCACTACAACCAAATTTTCTTCTTGATTCTACAAAAACGAGGTACCAATTTGATTGGTTCTTAATTTTTCTACGTCCTTCGATAAATATTAGGTTGGGTGTGTGTGTATGAAGGTAGTGACTTTTAACCTGTGGTAGTAGAAACATTCAAATTCTCTAGTTACATCTTTAGAAAAATTTCAAACATTATAGTCATTCATAGATTTAAAAAATACGCGGACAGGTTTTTAAGCGGGAAGTTTGAGCGTGGGGTTTACACAGATCCATTTCTCTACATATCTCCCCTGCTAAAAAGCGTGCACCACTAGTGCAGCTTTTATATCTGTGTTACCATCGCGATCAAATAAACTCAACTATGCTTTAGATTGATCCTGGTTTCCTGCAGGTGTGTGCCTACTCAAGAAATCTGCCCCAACGTTCTGCGAACCAGGAAAGTACTCAATGGTAAACGAGTAAGGTTGTATGAGAAGTGACCACCTTAACAATCGTGCATTACCATGTTTTGCCTGAGCAAGAAAAACCAGGGGCTGATGATCGCTCTGTCCACGAAATGCATACCATACAAATAAATCTGGAATTTCTTTATTGCCCAGACTAAAGCCAAACATTCTTTTTCTACAGTTGAGTAGTTTTGTTCCGCTCTGTTTAATTTGCGAATGGCATAAGCAACGGGGTTCAGTTATCCATCTTGTGATGAGGACCGTTGTAACTAAGTGGCTCCCAATCCCACATTACTAGCGTCCGTTCTCACCACAAATTCCTGATTCAAATCAGGTAACTTCAATATGGGCTTACTGGTGAGTTTTTGTTTCAGCTCATTATATGCCAGCTTACATTCTGCCGACCATTCTATTTTTTCTGGTTTCCCTTTACGAGATAGGTCTGTCAGAGGAGCACACACATAGTTAAAATTCTGAATGTATTTTTGATAAAATCCACAAAGTGAGACAAAGGATCTCACATCTTTCTTAGTCTGTGGTCTAGGTGCTCTCTGCAATTTCTCCAAGTTCTTAGGATCAGGGGTCACGCTACCCTGATGTACAGTATGTCCCAAGAATTATAATTCCTTGCATCCAATACAACATTTTGTTGGTCTAGCAGTTAAGTTTGCCTCCCTGAGTCTGTCAAATAGCATGTTTAGAGAGTCAACATGTTCTTCAAAGGTTTTCATGGCGATAAGGATGTCATCCATGAAATTAGTAATACATGGATTTTTCAGGGGAGACAATAGTTTTCGCATCATTTTGGAAAACACATTCGGAGCATTCTTCAATCCAAAAGGCAACATCTTGAACTCATAGTGCCCTTCCGAGGTGCTAAAGGCCAGATAAGGTCGAATCTCAGGCTTCACTGGAATCTGATAATATCCCTTACTGAGATCTACCTTGGAAAAATATTTTGCCTTATTCATTCTGACAAACAGTTGGTTAGTATCAGGTAATGGATCCACCTGACCTTCTGTGACAGCATTACGTTTTCTGTAATCTATGCACAGCCTATGTTCCCCAGAGCGTTTCCTCAACAATACCACACTGGAGATTTAAGAAGATTCACTATGAGAAACAATCCCTTCCGTTAACAAATATTCTATCTCCCCTTTCAAAGCTTGCTTTTTAGCGAATGGGACAGTATAGGCTCCCATACAGATGGGTGTTGGGTCTAGCAGTTTCATATCATACTCCAACAAGTTAGTGTGCCCCGGTTTGTCTGTTAACACGTCTTTGTGATTCTCCAGAACCTTTTGAATCTTCTCCTTCTGCCCTTTTGTCAGGTGATTACTAATTTTTACCTGTGTAGGTGTTTTGCATGGTTTTAGGTGATATTTATAAGAGGTGAGAGGTTCATTTTTAATTTCAGTGGCTACGGCCAAGGTCATTAGGTGTGCGCCTTCCAAAACTCTTCTATCATGATATTTTCTAAGGAGGTTCACATGATGAGACTTTTCCCTTTCCTTTTTTGTCTATCTTATAATTAGTTCTAGATAACTTTTCTAGAACTGTGTATGGACCTTGCCATCCAATCTGAAGTTTGTTGTTGCTGCCGGGTAATAGAAGAAACACCTTCTCCCCCACAGCAAGCTCCCTATCCTTCGCTTTCCTATTATAATATGCAGCATGCTTCTTCCTGGCTTGTCTTAGGTTCTCATTTGCTAGTTTCTAGCCAGTTTTATTTGAGTGGTCAGCTCGCTCAAATACTGATATGATGAGGTTACAGTCTCTTCTGCCTTCTCATCTGTCCATGTCCTCAATAAGGCTTCCAATAAACCTTTAATGTTGCCGACCCATTATTCATGGTACCGGTGCCATTATGGTAATTTTCGTGTAATTAGAAGTATTGTGGTGGGGACCTTTCTCACTTTACTTTGCTATCACACACCAACCGTCCACTACCAATTTTTCTGCTGGGGTTTCCCCGCAGTTTCAGTTTCAAAGTGAGAGGACTTCCTTCTCTACTATTTTTAGCCCGTTCCCGGAATTCCGACCAAGGGATTGTCGGGTGGGACTGGGTTGAGGTCACTTTTTGTACAATACGCATAGTGACCATTCTAATTGGTTTATTGGAAGACTGTGTGTGAAAAGGGGTTTTCCTATCCACTGTGTCTACCTTATCATATTTATTTTTATATTCAGGCCTAGGTTTGCCACTAGGCTTTTCTAGATCCTGATTATTTTCCCAACGTATAGGCTTCCCTTGTTACATTGGTCACAAGCCTCCACAAATTCTGCAATATCCGCAGCTACGCCTGGCCAATAGAATCTCACAGAAGCTCTTTTACGGGTAGTACCAATTTTCTCATGTCTACCGTCTGATGCAACATGTGATCTCTCCATAACCTTTTCCCTATATGAAGTTGGAAGAACTAGCTATCCATGACCGGTGGATCTAATACCAGCCTTCCTATACATTAACTTGTTCTTTATATAAAAGTCTTCTTTGTTTGGAGGGGTATGACATTTTTGGAGTTTCCTGAAACACGGCTTTAATGACTTATCCTCAGTCTATGCCTTCCTCATCTCCTCTGGATGAGTATTTATTGGTTATCCTCCTCCTTCCTTGACTGTGACCTGGTCTGTACTGCTGCCATAATCACTGGTCTTTTGGGATTTCCCAAAAACACACATCTACACCCCAATATTAGAGGGTAGATTGGTTCGTTTATCGCTGCTGCTCTAATCACTCCTTCCACATAGCAAGTTTTTACATTTATTCTTGCAATGGGAAGTATCATGGTTGCTACGTCCTTAGTTGCCCCTTGTATCTCCACTGTTTCTGTGGTATATTGATCTGGGTGCACTATGTTAGAACTCCCGACTTAGTCAAAATCCAATCCAGTATCATAAAGGCACCTAAGAGTGGTCCCATTGCATACTACTTCTTCACATACAGGGGGATGATGAGGTTCCTGCTGTCCTATAGGCAGTTCTTTCTTTCCCTTGTTTCCTGTTTTAAAGCATGCAGCGAAATATGGAGGGCTTTTCTTTTTACAGTCTTTAGTGTCGACGTCTGCGGCCTAATGGATATGAACGATGTTTCATAATCCAGATATACCAGGTTCGAAACCTGCTGCAGGCGGTTTGGTAGCAGATCGCTTTGTGTGGATTTTTAACAATGGTATAAGCGCCGTACCGTTCAGAAAGCAATGGCAAACTACTGAATGAAAAAAATTGCCTAGAAAAATCACAAACAGCCAATAAAAGCTGGGGTTGATTGCCACGTCCTGTAAAGGATAAGCAACTAACTTTTGTATTATGGTTATTTAACCTACAATTTGTACACCATTTTCCTTCTGGTCTGTAGGGTTTCTTTTCATTTACTTGAATGTTTCTATCTCAAGGATCAAATCTTGGCCTATCATAATTTGGTTTACATCTATGAGCTTGATCTCTATTATCAAATTTATTCTGGTTTTGTGGGGTTTTATTATTCTCTGCTTGTTTATTTCTTGCTCCAGCTACTTCTGACTGGGCGGCCTAATATCTCTCAGCAACATTGAGAATCTCCCGCAATCTCTCTGCACCTAGTTCTGTGAGAAATTTTCTCAGGTCTGGAGCCATGGACTCTCTTAATTGCTCGATCATAATCATTTCCTTCAGATCTTGGGTTTTCCCCAGAGCAGTCCATTTCTCCAAATAAGTCTCTAATCTGGCAGAGAATTGGCTCTAGGTCTCCACTGAAAGTAGCTTAGCATTTCTAAATTTCTATAACATTCACCATTTTTTTCGTATCTAACAAATAATGCTCTGCTTAACTTGGAGAAGACTTCATAAGATGTTCCCCTAAGTCATTGGGATAATTTTAAACTCCACTTCTCCTTCTCTAACCCATAGTTAGTAGCTAACCTTTCATACCTACTGAGATAGGACTCAATCTCGTCGTCTTTCTCTACAAAAGGATTTAAGTGAAAATTCATAGCTGAATTTGAGGCACCCTGACTATCACTAGTATCAGAGGTAGATGGGCTGCTTCCCTTTTCTGGAACATATCCTTGAAGTTCCAGTTCCTTGAGTCTTAGCTCAGACTCTCTTTGCAATCTCTTTTCTTCTGCCTCCCTTTGCAATCTCTTTTCCTCTTTTCCGGCCTCCATCTGCAATCTCTTTTCCTCTGCCTCCCGTTGCAATCTCTTTTCCTTTTTTTCAGCTACCATCTGCAATCTCTTTTCCTATGCCTCCCGTTACAATCTCTTTTCCTCCTTTACAGCCTCTAATTGTAATTTTCTTTCTGCCTCTAACTTCCTATCTTCCCTATCAATAAATTTATCCCATTCAGAAGTTACATACTGAATTAGAATGTCTCCACTCATGCCAAGTTCTTTTGCGGTCTGCACTGTAGAAGATCTAAATTTAGCTAAGTCTGCCATTCTCTCATACAAGTTATCAATACGTATGTAATAATGTAACAAATACTAACTTAATTAAATAATGGCAATGACAGCTCATCCAATTCACCACAATTTGTTTAGTTTTATAAAACTTATTTATTACTGAGTGGGCCCTAGGGTATGGTGGAACAAAAATCCCGGACATGACACTAATATGTGATGAGAGGTTTTGATGTTAATAAAATCAAATGTTAACAAGGTGAGATCAAGCTATGTAAGTTCCCTGAGTAAGGTTGATGATGATGTATTTCTCAGGGTCCCTATCCGCTACCTCTTCTGATCTCACCCAGTGTACATTAATCTCTGTTGTGTTATGTGGCTAAGAGTCTAGGGTAATGTATTTAGTTGAGGAATGAATAATTTAAAACAGAACTTTAACTCAATAAAAATCAAGTAAGTAAAACTGTGTGTTCGTTTTGATATATAAAGGGGTTGTGACCGCGCCATCTTGTCAGCCATATTGTCTCCGCGGTTCGCCCATCTTGTCAGCCATATTGTCTCTGTGGTTTAGTGCCTTTTTGCCACATAATCTTCAAGAAGAAGATTTATTACTAGGCCATAATAAAGCCTACAAATTAGTTGTGTTATATTTGTGTTTTTCGCTATTTCTAGAGCTATAATCGCGAGTGTCATTTGCGTGCCGCAATTAATACGCGCAGCGGAGTAGGTTGAGTGATTAGCCTAGTGCCTATATAAAGCATGCGATGGCCAGCAGCGGCCTATTATGCATCAGTCCAGACAAGAGAAAACGAAACGAGGTGCCCTGTGTGGGTAGCAGAAGAACAAAGATATGACACGTGAGTTTAATTTAAAAGCAGATTAGCTTATTTCCTAGTGAAATTACCATTATTTCGGTGTAGCTTTAGAATTATATTGAGCGTGTCTTTTTTAATGGTTAATGAAATAAATAGATTGATGTGTTTCCAGGACCTGATAATTTAGTCTTGAAATATAAATGAGTGATAGATTAAGGGATAGGTTTTATTAGGCACGATTAAGTCCAAATCACATATGTGAAAGTTTAAGAGCGATTATTTCATTCATCAGAAAGGCAAATATAGTATGAAGCTATTTCACTGGAATTTAGAAAGATTAACTATAGCAAGATGGCAGCCACGTGGTAATGACAGCGGCGCCAGCGAGTCTCAATAACACGCTCCGCGTGGTAAACCTATAATTTTACGCCATTTGACACGTGGGCCAAGGCAGAGTATGTAATTTCCCCCGGTAATGGAAGAAATAGTTTTCATGTTGAATTTCCTATAGGTAATAAATTTAGTTGTAGTTTTTGTTAAAGTAAAGAACAATTATATTTTATTCTTTAATGTAAGAGCATTTAAGTGTATTTCACGATAGCCTACTTATCATAATCCTGCTGTTTATCTTTAGTGCTTACTTTGAAGTGAGAATAATCATTTAGATTTCTGGTGAGATTAGAGCCACGCCAGGGTGCGTAAGGCACGTTGAGACAGGTGTTTCTCTGTTTGCTCCTGGTGGAGCATAGAAACACCAATGCGGCTGAATCCAACAGAAGCCTGCATGAAGCATTTATATGTTATGGCAGTGGTTTGTTTCTGTAACAATGGTTTTATATGATGAGTTCTCAATCTCATCAGTCGGCATATACGACATGCTTCAGAGTGCAGGGATGAATATTGAGATGGATCAGTTGCGAGGTGGTTGTTTATTCTCATTACTGAGAGTATTTGTTGTACATGTAGTTGACGAATATTATTTTATGTCCAGTTGTTTATTATTTAATTATTGTTATATGATGGTTGGTTTGTGAGAGCACGTGGGCTCACTTGGAGATATATATTTCTCTTCTCCGCTCCTGATGGAGCAGGGGGCCACCAGTGTGGTTTGCCTCCGCATGAAGCATTCAGATGCTCTTGCAGTAGTGGTTTCGGTAGCAACCTATGTTACACGGTGAGATTGCCAGCCTCATGCACAACACCATACTAGCCTCATTGGACGATATGCATGAGTGTGTGGGATAGTTGAGTGTGTCAGGTGGGTACACGTTTTCTGTATGGTAAGTGTTATTATCTATGCTAATGATTTTCATTTAGACATTGTTTTATATATTGTTTCTTTCAGAAAGTCTATGAACACTGACTGGGTGTTTGGTGTTCGGCTTTGTTTGGTTTTGTTCGGTAGAATTAAATGTTGATCTGTATAAGGCTTTGTATTGCTTGAATTGCTAAGTCTGCTGTTGAGAGGGTTGCAAGCAACCAATAATTGCAACCCCTGTCAAACGATCCTTAATAAAATTTCTTAGTGCATGGGTCTTGGGTGTGAGGTAGCCACATCGACATAAGTTCACCTCAACTCCACACCTAGCGCCCTGTCACAAGTGGCGTCGTCGGCAGGATTGACAGTCAGCACGCAGTGAAGCAACTCTTCAGCAATCAGAGTAGCAACAGCCGAAACAGTAAAACACCCAGTTCAGTGCAAGGCAAGGGACGGGATTATCCAGTTTGTCAATATTTCTAGTCAACTCTTCTAGCAACAAGATGGCCGGACGCAACACACGTGCTGCTAGTAGATTGGACAACGAAGATGTGGCTGAGGTGGATGACCCTGTAGTGGGGCTGGATCGTCAACCAGAACGAGTACAGTACATCGTGGTACGTACTCTCAAGAAAGTTCGGTGCTTTGGGGAGCGCTCGGGTCCTACCGCCGAGGAATATGTCAGAGAGGTGAGAGCTGCCTGGAGAGTAGAGATGATGAGTAAAGAGGACAAGGCAGATGCTATTCTTGACAGTGTGACCCCAAGTGTTCGCAGGGAGCTGAGGATTCAGGCTAATGACGATGACCCAGAATCGATGCTTCATTCCATTCTTAGGGTGTATGGGGAACGTCGAAGCATCCCAGAGCTAATGGCCACTTTTTATTCTACCCGGCAAGGTGCATGGAGTCTCTTTGGGAATTCTCCTATCGCATCCACGAGGTGTTCGAAAGTGTGGTAAGGGCACAAAAGCAGAGTAACGTCACTCCTTTGGAGCCATCCTTTCTTCGTGACCAGTTTGCTGCTTGTCTGAGGGATGATCTACCAAGAAAGCTTGCAAAGGAAATGATCATCACAGAGCCTACAACTTCGTCCACGTCGGTGAGGGACTATGCCCTACGGTTTTTAGAGACTGAACCCACTTCTGGGTCTGGTGTTGCCAGTGTTGAAGTGGCAAGAACAGAGACTGTGTCAGATACACATGAATTAAACACAGAAGTGGAGCGGTTGAGAGCACAGGTGGCTCAATTAGAGGCTAAAATTGATGCGATGATGCAGGAGCAGGGGAGACGTACCAGGACAGTTCGTTGTTTTAGATGCAGAGAACTAGGCCACGTACAGAATCGATGTCCACAGGCATTAAATTAGACCCCTCTGCGGCTGGGAGTCAGGTTACAGAAGGGGAGCAGAATGACTCAAAGATAAAGATGGTTGGTGGTCGACCGGAGTGTGAGGTGCTTATAGCAGGAAAGAAGGTCAAGGGCGGCCAGGAATGTAAGGGTAGCAGGAGGCAACCCACGACACAAAGGAGGCCTAGGAAAATAAGATGCTTCAAGTGTGGGGACTTTTCAGACCACATGGCAGCCAAGTGTCCTCAGGGCCCGCTTCCGAAGCGATGTTTTCATTGTAAGTTCCCTGGCCATTTGATATCGGTTTGTCCATCAAAGAGCACCCTCACTAGACGTACCAACACTACCAACACATCTAGATTGCCGTCATAGTGCAAGCCAAGAGATGGCCGTGGCAACTGTCACCCTAAGGGCGCCAGGAAAAGTGGTCGACATTTAGAGGAGGAGACGCATCTAAAACTCGTTGAAGGACACGTTTCCAGGCTGCAAGGGGAGCACATAAGAGCAGAGGCACAGTTGCAGAAGCTGGCAGCAGTCCGGAAAGAGAGATGTGACAAGGTGTCGTGTTCTATTCCACTACAGGTGGGAGAATTGGTAAAGAACATGCACAACGCTGAGAGATACAAAGTTCGTGATATGTGGTCAGAAGAGGAGTACATTGTTGTTCGTGCTCCCACAATGACATGGGGTCCATATATCATCCAACGAGCGGATAGAGAGAGTCCGAGCATTAGAGTCACTGGTAACGAACTGCGAAGAAATGAAGGCAAAGATGATTCTCCAGATTTGGTAGCTACGACTGAAGCGCCTGATTTTGTGCAGTTGTCGGGACGACAACAAAATCAGGCTGGGAATATGTGACCGCGCCATCTTGTCAGCCATATTGTCTCCGTGGTTCACCTATCTTGTCAGCCATATTGTCTCCGTGGTTCACCCATCTTATCAGCCATACTGTCTCTGTGGTTTAGTGCCTTTTCACCACATAATCTTCAAGAAGAAGATTTATTACTAGGCCATAATAAAGCCTACAAATTAGTTGTGTTATATTTGTGTTTTTCGCTATTTCTAGAGCGATAATCGCGAGTGTTATTTGCGTGGCGCAATTAATACGCGCAGCGGAGTAAGTTGTGTGATTTGCCTAGTTCCTATATAAAGCATGCGGTGGCCAGCAGCGGACTATTTTGCATCAGTCCAGACAAGAGAAAACGAAACGAGGCGCCCTGTGTGGTGTCGCGAGGTGTTTTGAGGAGATAGGTCAGCTTGGATGGAATGGAAGAATAAAGATAATAATGTCTTATAGATAGCTTCCGAGTTTGAAGAAAACTGCCTCTCCTCGGGAAATAGTGTACTAGAAATTACTTAAAAGAGAATTCTGGTACCTAAACAGGATATTTTCTGGACGATAAATTCTTCCTCAGGAATCCTACAAAAGGACTGTGTAAAGCACACAAGGTTGAGAAAGAGATTTGGTGTCCAGCCACATTTAAAATATCCCGACCCAATAGAAGTTAATTGAATTATGGCTGAGCCCCCAGGGTGTAGATTTATATTTAAAACAAAATACAACCCAAATAAAGTTAACAAGAAAAATAACAACAGACTCTGTTATGTAAAGTTGGATAAAAGGGTATAGAATCTTACATTTGTTATTATACATATAAATATGAAAAATAGTTTAGCTCTACTGTTTATTAAAAAAAATCAACTAGTGTGGTCATCACTTGGACCAGAGATCTTTTCTATGGTAGTGTTGCTGGTAGGTATTATACTCAACTCTCCGAAGGCCTGTAGTAGCTGCGGAGATGATTTTGGTTCGGACTCTCTTGGTTTGGTCTGCCCCAGCAGGTTGGTCTCATAACAGTTAATGGGTTCAGAGGGTGTCAGAGTTTGCCTCCCTGGACTCAGTGCACATCACAGATAAGGATGGGGTAAGTCACCTCTGCTGAATACCTCTTCTGCTTATGGGATGTGTGGTATGGTTACTGGGTGACAGGATGTGGTTTGGTATGGTAACCTATTTGATAGGGTATGGTGGGTAAGGGTAATCTTTGGTACCATGGACTTGTACCCTGGTTTGTACCCTGGACCTGTTTTAGGTATCTGGTAACCACAACCTGGTTTAGTACTGGATAACCGCAACCTGAGTTTTTGCTTTGTAACCGCAACCTGGGTTAGTACCTCGTAACCGCAACCTGGGTGGACTGGAAACAATTGAAATCCCATTAGTGGTTTCAAGAGCAGTCATCTCCTAAGTCTGATGGCCGATAAGCGTCCATCAGAAATTAAATTAACACAATGCTAACTATCATTTAGTAACAATGTGTGATCTATTTTCTACCAATTTCTTCTTCTTAACTGACATTATTGCGTATATTGAGTTCTCAGTCTCGATCTGGCTGTCTGCTTAAGTACAGCAGTGGTTTTCCCCATGTGGGCAATGAGTTTCACAAACTGTGAGGTAGGGGCTGGGGTCATCAAATGGTTGAGAACCACTGGTTCACCTAGTGCCCATAGAGCAGTATTTTAATTCTGGGGTCACAGTCAACAATGGTTTGAGAACCACCGGGTAATAGTTTCCTATGCTGCTTTAACTTGGTGGGGGGGTCATTGCCGCCAAGGTCTGAGAACCAATGATTTACATTCTTGCTTACTCGAGCAGTAAATCATTTGAAGGGTCGTCATGGTCTCAAGGCTTGAGAACTGCTGACTTACATTTTGTCAGTCAAGTGGTAAATTCATTAAATAGCTAAATAATTGCAAGCATTCTTAAAGTCCTGGTTCCTGTAGCAAATAACATTCATATACTGATAATAAAATAGTTCTTCAATCATACATAAAATAGTTCTTCAATCATACAACATGGTATATGCATAGGATTGCATTAAATACATGTAAAGAACCTTCCATAATGAAAAACACATTAATGTCCCTTATGTGACAAAGTGAGAAGAAGTGATTGAGACACTGTTATCAAGTTTGTAGTCTTGGCAGAGAACACAGAAGTCTTATAAGAAATAGAAAATAGAAGAACCACTAATACACTTCTATTTTTCTTGGATCAATATGCAAATCTCAAAGTAACAACAATAATATACATCAATTATTTTAACCCTGTCTTATTTCTGCCAGGCTGTGAGATAAAGATCAGGAGTTAATTAGGTCTATGACCTCAGCAACTCATACATTAGTTTGAGTGATCTGTAAATATGCAAATAACAATTATTGTCACTGAAAATGGAAATGCATTTAAACTTTACAAAAAGTTACTGCAATAGCAAGCTGTTGATAAACATATGATTATTCATGTTATAAAATCAGCAGTATTAGATCTACTTACTTCGCTCAACGAATTCACTACAACTATTTCGCAACATGAAATGCCCACTTGGGCCCAGAATCTGTCTGCTCCGAATGATGGTTACAAGAAGAATGCAGAAAATTCCCTCCAATATTCCAGGATCTCTTCCGGGCAGGGGTGGGTTGTGTGCAAATTCTGTTCTGGTCCCAGGGGTATAAAGTTACCTTCATTTCAACTCGCACTAGCGTCCATCGTTTCCGGCTGTTTTACATGCGTCCAGTTCGTGAACAACAAAGACGGTCGACTTCCTGTTCGAATCGTTGTACCGTGTTCCACCTTCGACTTTCGCTGGTGGGGGAATAATTTATTACCTTTTGCCGTGAGAATTCAGCTAGTGAAATACTGTTAAATCTAAGACTAGCGAGAGAGAGAGAGACTTTTGGTTTCTTGTCAAATGATAGGAGAAATTTGTAGAGGGAAAAAAAATAATAGACAGAAGAAAGAAGTCGGGGAGAGTCGTTTCACGACATAAGCCCCCTTTTGAAAGTTCGGCCAACGGCCAACTAAGTTCGAGCCGACTCTTCTCTTATGTCGGACACTACATTCATGTATCGTGTCCTCCATTTTTCAATCCAAATATTTCCTCTTTTTCCTCTGTCAAACGGTATGCCTGTAATCCACACATGGCTATCCGTTTCCTCTTCAATAAGTAGTTGAGGTGGGTTGAGCAAGCCTGCTCGCAAAAATATCCCCCTCTTCTTTTCTCCCTTATGGATCCTCCATTGAAGCTTGCCTCCTGGCAAAGAGCTTGCCCTAAAGCCTACACTCTGCTTACAATTGGATCTATAGCAAATAGTTTTGCGTGATGAGGTTGCCAGCCTCATACACAACCTTATTTTAGTCATATTGCTTGACCTGTCTAAGGACACATACCTATCTCCCCAGGTATGAGAGCGTGTATGTTCCTCTATCGCTGTTTCTCCAGTGACAGAGAAAGATAAGTCTATCATTTGTTCCTGCCCACCAGGTACCAAGGAAATTTGGACCTTCTTCACTTTCTGATCCCAGAGAGTGGGTGAGGTTATCGGAATTGACTGAAGACTAAGTGCTTGAGGCTCATTTTCCTCTTTAGCCGTTTCTCCCGTGTTAAAGGAAGATATTCCTGAAACATGTTCCATCCCACCAGGTACCAAAGAAATTTGGACCTGCTTCACTTTCTGATCCCAGAGAGTGAGTGAGGTTATCGGAACTGAGTGAAGTCTTAGTGCTTGAGAGTCCTGTTCCTCTACAGCCGCTTCTCCCATGTTAAAGGAAGATATTTCTGAAACATGTTTCATCCCACCAGGTACCAAGAAATTCTGGCCCGGCTTCACTTTCTGCATGCAGATAGTGGGTGAGACTATCAAAACTTGTTCAGAATTAAGTGCACTGGGGTGGTCAATCCCTTTGCACTCTTCCAACTTTTCAGTGAAAATGTTGGAAGATGAGTTAGGCATTGGAGTCTCCATAGCCTGTTCAGTCACGCCATCTCTGGATCGTGCTGAGTCTCCTAAGATGATATATTTCCCTCCTTGAGGTATCGGGTAAATTCGTTCATCTAATATTGCAGCCTTTACTTTGCCGTTTACAAAGTTCGACCTAACTTCTACATAAGCTAAAGGCAAAATTATCCTTCTGTTGATTATCATGGGTGCTGTTACCTAAACATCCTCTTCGGTGACTTGATCAAGGTCGATAACAGAGGCTGAGACAAGGGCATCACACCCAAGACCTTGATAATACAAACAGGTGATTTCTTCTCCATTTACTGTGGCAGTCTCCACATTTTGAGAATCCCTGTATCCACTCCGGGCCTTCGTCAAGTTCCCATCCATGGTAGGGACCTTAGCTTTGTAAGAAGTCTGTGGGATTGGGTCTCGGCGCATACAGTGTAACTGATGTAAGTTGGCCGACAGGTGATGTTCAAGAACATCCCTTCCCTTCCCATAGGGTTGCGTAATCCTTTTCTGTTGAGTGATCCTATTTGGTTGAGCGATCCTATTTACCAGGTTGTTGGTGCGGTTGTTGTTGGTATGCCTGTTGTGAGTTTTTGCTGAGGATGAGGAAGGTCTCTTCAGATTATCAGCACTCCTGTGCTTAATCTTATTTTCAGGATAGTCTAGATGTCTCCGTTTGGATATCCATACCTCTGCTCTGTCTGAGCCTGAATTCTGAGACATAGACTTGGCTTCATGTGGTGCAGTCATATTTACCACTGAAGATGGTGATGCAACTGGCAAAGGAGTGGCATGATGAGTATTCCTAGATTCAAGTTTATCCCTGGATTCCATATTTGTAGGTTGAAACTGAGTTTCCAGTTCTTCCTTACACTGGAGGGATTTTTCTTGTCTTTGTCTCTCATGTTCCACATTCTCTTCTGTGTATTTTGCTCTCCATTTCTTCCTTTCTGCTTCTCTCATCCTGCATTTTTCCATCTTTTGTGAAACAAAAGTATCCATTTCTTCTCCGGAGAGTTCACACTCAATGGCTAACTCTGTCCAGAATGTTCTCCACTCATTCAACTCTACAGATTCTTCCATTATACCCATAGTGGTTCGTTGAGCGAGTATGAGATCTCTAACTCACAAACAATAATTAAGGCAAAAATACTTTCTATAGTCTTAACTATACTAAAGTATTACAAAACCATATATTAAATCAAAACAGCATTTATAACCATCAAATTAAAAATTAGTTAACAATAGGTAACTAATTTCCAGCAGTACCACCAAGAAGAGTTCTCATAACACAACTTAAAATCTGTGTTTCTTGCAAAAATTTATATGTATTTTAGTCTAGGGTAATTTATATGTCCCCTCTTTAATCTAATCCTAGACTTGGACACCAATAAGTGACAAGTACCTACAGCAGTAGTGGTCTAGGAAAGATAAAGAGTTTTCATATCTCAGACAAGTGTCTAAATATGAAATAAGAGTTAATCCCGGATACGAGCGTCCCAGTTGTCGCGAGGGCGTTTTGACGGAGATAGGTCAGCTTGGATGGAATGGAAGAATAAAGATAATAATGTCTTATAGATAGCTTCCGAGTTTGAAGAAAACTGCCTCTCCTCGGGAAATAGTGTACTAGAAATTACTTAAAAGAGAATTCTGGTACCTAAACAGGATATTTTCTGGACGATAAATTCTTCCTCAGGAATCCTACAAAAGGACTGTGTAAAGCACACAAGGTTGAGAAAGAGATTTGGTGTCCAGCCACATTTAAAATATCCCGACCCAATAGAAGTTAATTGAATTATGGCTGAGCCCCCAGGGTGTAGATTTATATTTAAAACAAAATACAACCCAAAAAAAGTTAACAAGAAAAATAACAACAGACTCTGCTATGTAAAGTTGGATAAAAGGGTATAGAATCTTACATTTGTTATTATACATATAAATATGAAAAATAGTTTAGCTCTACTGTTTATTAAAAAAAAAATCAACTAGTGTGGTCATCACTTGGACCAGAGATCTTTTCTATGGTAGTGTTGCTGGTAGGTATTATACTCAACTCTCCGAAGGCCTGTAGTAGCTGCGGAGATGATTTTGGTTCGGACTCTCTTGGTTTGGTCTGCCCCAGCAGGTTGGTCTCATAACAGTTAATGGGTTCAGAGGGTGTCAGAGTTTGCCTCCCTGGACTCAGTGCACATCACAGATAAGGATGGGGTAAGTCACCTCTGCTGAATACCTCTTCTGCTTATGGGATGTGTGGTATGGTTACTGGGTGACAGGATGTGGTTTGGTATGGTAACCTATTTGATAGGGTATGGTGGGTAAGGGTAATCTTTGGTACCATGGACTTGTACCCTGGTTTGTACCCTAATCTTTGGTACCATGGACTTGTACCCTGGTTTGTACCTTGGACCTGTTTTAGGTATCTGGTAACTACAACCTGGTTTAGTACTGGATAACCGCAACCTGAGTTTTTGCTTTGTAACCGCAACCTGGGTTAGTACCTCGTAACCGCAACCTGGGTGGACTGGAAACAATTGAAATCCCATTAGTGGTTTCAAGAGCAGTCATCTCCTAAGTCTGATGGCCGGTAAGCGTCCATCAGAAATTAAATTAACACAATGCTAACTATCATTTAGTAACAATGTGTGATCTATTTTCTACCAATTTCTTCTTCTTAACTGACATTATAGCGTATATTGAGTTCTCAGTCTCGATCTGGCTGTCTGCTTAAGTACAGCAGTGGTTTTCCCCATGTGGGCAATGAGTTTCACAAACTGTGAGGTAGGGGCTGGGGTCATCAAATGGTTGAGAACCACTGGTTCACCTAGTGCCCATAGAGCAGTATTTTAATTCTGGGGTCACAGTCAACAATGGTTTGAGAACCACCGGGTAATAGTTTCCTATGCTGCTTTAACTTGGTGGGGGGTCATTGCCGCCAAGGTCTGAGAACCAATGATTTACATTCTTGCTTACTCGAGCAGTAAATCATTTGAAGGGTCGTCATGGTCTCAAGGCTTGAGAACTGCTGACTTACATTTTGTCAGTCAAGTGGTAAATTCATTAAATAGCTAAATAATTGCAAGCATTCTTAAAGTCCTGGTTCCTGTAGCAAATAACATTCATATACTGATAATAAAATAGTTCTTCAATCATACATAAAATAGTTCTTCAATCATACAACATGGTATACGCATAGGATTGCATTAAATACATGTAAAGAACCTTCCATAATGAAAAACACATTAATGTCCCTTATGTGACAAAGTGAGAAGAAGTGATTGAGACACTGTTATCAAGTTTGTAGTCTTGGCAGAGAACACAGAAGTCTTATAAGAAATAGAAAATAGAAGAACCACTAATACACTTCTATTTTTCTTGGATCAATATGCAAATCTCAAAGTAACAACAATAATATACATCAATTATTTTAACCCTGTCTTATTTCTGCCAGGCTGTGAGATAAAGATCAGGAGTTAATTAGGTCTATGACCTCAGCAACTCATACATTAGTTTGAGTGATCTGTAAATATGCAAATAACAATTATTGTCACTGAAAATGGAAATGCATTTAAACTTTACAAAAAGTTACTGCAATAGCAAGCTGTTGATAAACATATGATTATTCATGTTATAAAATCAGCAGTATTAGATCTACTTACTTCGCTCAACGAATTCACTACAACTATTTCGCAACATGAAATGCCCACTTGGACCCAGAGTCTGTCTGCTCCGAATGATGGTTACAAGAAGAATGCAGAAAATTCCCTCCAATATTCCAGGATCTGTTCCGGGCAGGGGTGGGTTGTGTGCAAATTCTGTTCTGGTCCCAGGGGTATAAAGTTACCTTCATTTCAACTCGCACTAGCGTCCATCGTTTCCGGCTGTTTTACATGCGTCCAGTTCGTGAACAACAAAGACGGTCGACTTCCTGTTCGAATCGTTGTACCGTGTTCCACCTTCGACTTTCGCTGGTGGGGGAATAATTTATTACCTTTTGCCGTGAGAATTCAGCTAGTGAAATACTGTTAAATCTAAGACTAGCGAGAGAGAGAGAGAGACTTTTGGTTTCTTGTCAAATGATAGGAGAAATTTGTAGAGGGAAAAAAAATAATAGACAGAAGAAAGAAGTCGGGGAGAGTCGTTTCACGACATGTGGGTAGCAGAAGAACAAAGACATGACACGTGAGTTTGATTTAAACGCAGATTAGCTTATTTCCTAGTGAAATTACCATTATTTCGCTGTAGCTTTAGAATTATATTGAGCGTGTCTGTTTTAATGGTTAATGAAATAAATAGATTGATGTGTTTCCAGGACCTGATAATTTAGTCTTGAAATATAAATGAGTGATAGATTAAGGGATAGGTTTTATTAGGCACGATTAAGTCCAAATCACATATGTGAAAGTTTAAGAGCGATTATTTCATTCATCAGAAAGGCAAATATAGTATGAAGCTATTTCACTGGAATTTAGATAGATTAACTATAGCAAGATGGCAGCCGGGTGGTGATGACTGCGGCGCCAGCGAGTCTCAATAACACGCTCCGCGTGGTAAACCAATAATGTTACGCCATTTGACACGTGGGCCAAGGCAGAGTATGTAATTTCCCCCGTTAATGGAAGACATAGTTTTCGTGTTGAATTTCCTATAGGTAATGAATTTAGTTCAAGTTTTTGTTAAAGTCATGAATAATTATATTTTTTTCTTTAATGTAAGAGCATTTAAGTGTATTTCACGATAGCCTACTTATCATAATCCTACTATTTATCTTTGGTGGTTACTTTGAAGTGAGAATAGTCATTTAGATTTCTGGTGAGATTAGAGCTACGCCAGGGTGCGTAAGGCACGTTGAGACAGGTGTTTCTCTGTTTGCTCCTGGTGGAGCATAGAAACACTAATGCGGCTGAATCCAACAGAAGCCTGCATGAAGCGTTTATATGTTATGGCAGTGGTTTGTTTCTGTAACAATGGTTTTATATGATGAGTTCTCAATCTCATCAGTCGGCATATACGACATGCTTCAGAGTGCAGGGATGAATATTGAGATGGATCAGTTCCGAGGTGGTGGTTTATTCTCATTATTGAGAGTATTTGTTGTGCATGTAGTTGACGAATATTATTTTATGTCCAGTTGTTTATTATTTAATTATTGTTATGTGATGGATGGTTTGTGAGAGCACGTGGGCTAACTTGGAGATATATATATTTCTCTTCTCCGCTCCTGAGGGAGCAGGAAGCCACCACTGTGGTTTGCCTCCGCATGAAGCATTCAGATGCTCTTGCAGTAGTGGTTTCGGTAGCAACCTATGTTACACGGTGAGATTGCCAGCCTCATGCACAACACTATACTAGCATCGCTAGACGACATGCATGAGTGTGTGTGTGTGATAGTTTGGTGTGTGCTCTTGCAGTAGGGGTTTCGGTAGCAACCTATGTTACACGGTGAGATTGCCAGCCTCATGCACAACACCATACTAGCCTCATTGGACGATATGCATGAGCGTGTGGGATAGTTGAGTGTGTCAGGTGGGCACACGTTTTCTGTATGGTAAGTGTTATTATATATGCTAATGATTTTCATTTAGACATTGTTTTATATATTGTTTCTTTCAGAAAGTCTATGAACACTAACTGGGTGTTTGGTGTTCTGTTTTGTTTCGTTTTGTTCGGTAGAATTTAATGTTTATCTGTAAAAGGCTTTGTGTTGCTTGAATTGCTACGTCTGCTGCTGAGAGGGTTGCAAGCAACCAATAATTGCAATCCCTGTCAAACGATCCTTAATAAATTTTCTTAGTGCATGGGTCTTGGGTGTGAGGTAGCCACTTCGACATAAGTTCACCTCAACTCCACACCTAGCGCCCTGTCACAGGATATATATACAATTTATTCGTCCTGTACCTCACTCTTTTGGTGACAGGACTTGTCAAATCAAGAAAACTTTTATTCACATAATATAAATATATAAGTTGGAAAGACTGTTCATGACTTTTAACAATAGAAACGGTCACTGTAATGGGTACCCCACAGTCTTATTGCAATGCTTGTTATTAACACTAGTCAGTTATTTGAGAGTCTGTTCTTTACATCACTCCCCAGGAAATTCTTTTTATTGTTGTGGATGGAATTGCAATGAACTATCATGTGCCCGTACTAAGGGACTTATCTGGTCAGCCTGTCTAAAACTTTTGGCTCCAGAATCTACAAGATCAATCAAATAATGTTGCCTCCTGGATGAAGATACATCATGTAGCTTCCAGGAATATTGTAAGCATTCACTGCCCACAGGTTCTGTCTTCTCCTGGTTTACTGCAACAACTTTGTAACTGGTAATACAACCCTGGAATAAGAAAGAAAATTTCCTCCCCTTTAGAGCTTGTCTATAACAATGCCACAACTAATCAATAGTAATTTACCTGGGGTCAGCCATATGTGCTGACCATTTGCACCAGACCCTATGTTTCCTTGACTACACTCAGTCCTGTGTTTTCATTCTTGTTTTCATATGGCATCAAAGCCACTGTTCCTTAAGCATTGATATTGTTTTCCATAGAATCAGCAGGGGTGTACAAATATATCTTGTGACCTGTTAATTTCTTCTTTCAAACCTTCTATGTATGGTTTCACAGGTTGTTTGAACACTGTGTCACTCCAGAAGCCACTACTAATTTATTTTCTCCTGGACTTACAGTCGCAAAATTTTATGGTAAATTTACAAACACATTTATTTTTCACTTCCCAATAAATCTGCCCTTAGACACATTCCTACTTAGGTCGTCGTAAATTCTCCCAATTGGCAATATCGAAATAAATTGTGGCCGCACACAGAGCCTGTGGCCTACATGTCAATATATTACAAAGAAACTTCTCTGTCTTACCCCAAGTAAAGAATAATCACACATATGCACAAGCTTGACTAGCAGTAAATAGGTTTTCAGACTGCTTTATCGTCCAGACGACAAAAGCTTGGTCACAAGGCTTTCCCGCTGATCTCAACTTGGCTGTGCTTGATAGTTTTTCAAATGGCGGTTCAAACTACAATGGCCTGATTTTTCAAGTAGTTGTAAATTTTATTTCCCTACCCCTAACCAATCAGAAGTCGATTTAACAAAATTAGCTATTTTTGGATTTTAACTGGAGCGATTATAAGTCTGTTCGTTCGTCTGATTACATTTGTGTATTTCATATCTCAGTTATTTATGGACCTATTTCAAATATCAAAGGGGATAATTAAACTGCCAACTGACCTCTATTCGTCTATCTAATCTTCCTTTGGGTATTCCTTAACAGTTTCATCTGGGTAATTGTTTTGTAATTAATTGTAGTTCTAACCTGATCTAAAATATCACTAAATAAATTTTTTCTAAGTCAAGATAATTTTATTAAGTATGAATCTTTAGGTTACTATATTAATCGATATCAGCGCTATAATTCAAGATATCCCTTTCATTCTAATTCTCTTTAGTTATTGAGAAATAAATTAGTTAATTTTGGTCAAAAACACAGAATCGGCATTTTTCCCCTAAAAGCCAAATTTTTTTCTTAATTCTACAAAAACGAGGTACCACTTTGATTGGTTGTTAATTGTTCTACGTCCTTCGATAAATATTAGGTTGGGTGTGTGTGTATGAAGGTAGTGACTTTTAACCTGTGGTAGTAGAAACATTCAAATTCTCTAGTTACATCTTTAGCGGTAAATGGACTTTTCCCTCAGAAAAATTTCAAACATTATAGTCATTCATAGATTTAAAAAATACGCGGACTGGTTCTTTAGGCGGGAAGTTTGAGCGTGGAGTTTTTCACAGATCCATTTCACTACTATATATATATATATATATATATATATATATATATATATATATATATATATATATATATATATATATATATATATATATATATATATATATATATATATATATATATATATAATTCTTTTACAGTTTGCATTTTTACACGTATAATTTGCTTGTGGATGTGCAGTGGCGTATAAAGCAATAAAGTAAGCCGCCTCATCTTTGTAAATGACTTGACTGTGCCAAGTTGACTGTTATTTTTACTTTCATTTCGCCCCGTTGCTTTTCCAGTTGTATTATTGATTTTTTCTTTGCTAATTTTGTTCTAAGGTTTTCTGATTTTTACATATTTTCATTTCTTGTTATGGCTCTAATAATTGCAAGAACATCACCACAACACCTTTCTTTTTGGGGTGAGGGTAACCTCAAATCGCATTCTGTTTGAACTATTTTGTTTCACTCTTCACGAGGGTAGAGAAGAAAGACGGCCAGTAAATTGATGCAACATTAGGTAAACATATGGCGGTAATTCGGCTTTGTTTTGTCCTGGCCTTCATTATACATGCATGACGGGACTTGTAAGTGGTCTATGATGAGGTGATTAAACGTAAGTAACATCTTTTGTTTGCTTTATCTGAGCAAACCTTCTTCGTGCTTGCTCACTGACGAGCAATAACTAGTCCTTTGATCTCCGATTTCAGGAAAGAGAGAGCTCTCGTTCGATTAGCGATTGGTAGCTGCTTTCTGTGGTAGCGGTTCGTCAGATGTTAAGATAATGTTATGCTGTTTCAGGAAAACTTCTCGAGTCTATTGTTTGTCTATGCGGTGCTAGAATTGTTATGTCAGTGTTACAGGGAGCGGATTTGTAGAACTCCGTTAGGAATCTTCCTTTGAAGGGGTTTGTTTCAAGGTAAATTGTTAATAATGGGGTCTGCTTTTAATTTAAGGAGAGGTTTTGTTATTACGTCAATAGTGGTGGTAGGTGCATTGTTGTTGGAGATGATTCTAGATCTATTACGCATCGCGTCGGTTTCTGCCCACGCGTTAGAGATTGCACCAGGGAAGGAATAGTATATTTCAGGACTGTGTCTATGTGTCTATTTCTCTCAGTTCTGGAACGCTGTGATATGAATAGTGACAGGCGTATTTTAGTTTACCTGAATTAGTGGGATAACCTGGACGTCTTGGTATGTACTTAGACGTAGCTAGTTGGGATGGGCTTTTAGCAAGACAACGTAAGCCTTCTAATGGCATTATTTTAATGAATAGTCTGTAGTTGCCATCAATTACCTGACTTCTAAATACTATAGCCAGTGTAGTATAAGTTTTGTTGGTAATTATACGATGTCTAGCCAGCGATTTTCTTTGATAATGTTTGGCGCAGTTTGATATATCTAACTGTATGAGTATAGGGGCTTAGACCTGATGTAAGCACAGTGTAACGTAATAACGAGTTCAGGGTAACCACATTAAGTTATAATAAATAGGAGTGTATGTACGCGGAGTTTTCGTGTCACTAAGTGGCTATGTGTATATAATTTTGTTCAGAAGGATACGGTGGGTGAAAGGTGTTTAGTATTATGAAAAATGTTGTGTGCATTTGTGTGTAATGAATGTGTGCTATTTTTAATAAACCTTCCATGGGCTGCCTTTAATATAAGATTAGTGTTTGAAGGAATATTTTAGTAAAGGCAAAGTATTGGGATACAGCGAAGCGGGTGTTGTGAAGTGTACCTGCCGAGGTCACGAGCTGGCCTCAGACGCAGTCAGGTCAGCAGCATCTGTGTTAGGCGTAATAGACAAGCTGTTGTCTTGTGCAGGGGGGGGGGAGGAGTAGGGGTGAGATGTTAAGTCTGACCCGAGGGCAGAAATAGGGTAGAGCATGAGTGCTTGTATTTAATTTGGAATGTTATTATGGTATGGGAAAGCGAGGTGTATGTAAATCTTTGGTTGTTAATGTGTTTGGATTATGATTTTAGTGAATTGGTGTATGTAAGTTGTTATTTTGTTTTACACCGATTTATGGCGTCGTAGGCAAAACCCGAAGCGTACAAACGAATGTTGTGGCCTTCCATACTAGATGTAGGCTAGAAAAAACTCTGCATGTGATAGCTAGGTTACGTGCAAAGCCAAGGGCGCCATAGCTTGGTTTTTTTCAAGTACAACGAGGCATCAGGATTTCTCCGGGCTTGAAGAAAGATATACTTCAGCAGGAAAATTGGCTTGAAACCGGAGCGCTTGGCTCCCGGCCCACTACAAACCGGCAACGTTTACCTAAGTGTTGCACTCATACTGCACAATAAAGCAGTAGGCCAAAACCCGTAGCGGTTAAATCGTCAATCTGTGTAAGATTGAGTCTCATCACTATCGGCTAGAGTTATAGTCATTTGTAGCTCTACATCTCGTCACATATGGTCTCTTCATCAGCTATTCAGGAGAGGGGAGACGGAGATTACGTCTCTCGAATGCGAAAGGGAGCTAGTACCCGACAAAAGGTATCGCACCTGAGAATCAGAAGAGGTCAATAGCGACGGAAATGCTTCTAACGGAAGAAGAGAAGAGAGGGTAGCATCGGTTGTATAAGGAATTGATGAGTTAGTGATACAGTAACTAGTAGGTTAGCCTCTGAGGTAGATGAGGCAGTGGATTCTGTGTAGCAGTAAGTGTTTTGCATTTAGTTGAGCGAAATCCAGTCGTGTAGGACAGTCGGGAGTGTCTTTGAGACAGTTTATTGAGAGGAGTTGTTAATGCATCATCAGTCTGTAGAACCGAGACAGAGCTACAAAAAAACTGGTGGGATGTAGCCTTATGGTGTGTGGGACCACAGTTTATTTAGTTAGAATAGTTAGTGTTCAGTTGGTGGTGGCTCTTTCAGAGACACCCCCCCTCCCCCCTCCTCCCTACTCCGTTTAATTTCTTTAACCTTATTTGTTTCGTGTAGATGTGGAAGTGTGGTGGGTTTTGATGTAAAACGTTAAGTATTCCTTGTGTGCAGATGTGAGGTCACGTGTGCAAGCCCCTGAGTCTAATTGATGTTGACGCTTTCTCAGGGCACCTGTCTGCTACCACCCTACGACCTCAATCTGCGATATATTTTCTCTTAATTTTGTGTACAGGTGTCTGGTTGTTATCTAGCTACGTGTCTAGGGTAATGAAAAATGTAATGTATTTACAATGACAACAACTACATATAATAAATCCAAAGAGAAATTAATGAACAACTCACTGTATAACTTTTTCACTAAACTCTTTTTTACAATTTTATTTTCCGGTATATCAATTTTTTTTGGATAACGGAATGTGTAAAGAAACACAAATTATTGTGTAATGTATTTACAAATTTATATTCAAAATACCAACAGTGTCTGTTATTAATAATATAATCAGTCTATGATTGGGAGTGTTCTGGTGAAACTAATATCTCCTAAGAATATGCACACGTTGGAGAAATCAATGTTCCAATCATCTCTAGAGAACTGATTGATGAAATAACTTTTATTGAGAGTGTACTTTGAGTGATCTAGCATATGCTCAGGGACATATAATCTTATCTTCTGAAGCTACAATTCTGTGTTGTCTATATCTTCCAACCACCTGATCCAACACCAACAAGTCGGAATACTGCTTAAGAGCTCCTTCACGCTAAGACAAATAGGTACTTTCGCCTTGAGCTGGCAGTTCCAGTCATACACCTCGAATATACAGTTTGGTAAGCTTGGCTCACTAAAGCTTCATATAGGAATCCTACAATCAAAGTATTATGATCGCCTCAATATACAGTACACCTCTCTACATCACTACAAAATTTAAACATTCATCATCAGAGTCTAGATCAGAAGAGGGGCTAACAAATAGCTTCTGTTTCTATCTGGGTTTGTGCACTATTCATCATCATGTTCATCATCATGTAATCTTCAAATAGCTGTTTAATATATTCCTTGTCATAGGACAAATTATAGGTAATGCTATCAAGTCAAGTGCAAACACTATGACTTGATGAAGACGGCCAGTGGTTTGTCTGGTCTTACATCATAACAGTAATGTACATTAATTTCCTATTTATGTAGATTTATAAATAAGCATGTCTGGCTTTAACCAAAGGTGTAGATGGCGCCTTTCTAGGTAGGCCTCTACCCATTGAATATTCCTACACATTCAATAAGACAGATATATTTCAACAATAATAATAATACTTTATACATAAAAGCATCTTACCGAAATAAAAAATATTCACACAATTTATAGGTTTAACTGGCCTTCAATTGTCACTTCTACATCAACTAAGGCACAGGACAGCTAAGACAGGGTTTCACCACTCCCTTGTCCTTTTCAGTTAACACTTTTGTATGAAAATCTTTTCAATAGTGGCAACTAACGCCGGGGTCTAATCGTTTTTATCAAGAATGTTAGTTTATTTTTTCCATAGCCAATCGGCTTTCATTAGACCCTCTTGCGTCTTTTCAAAAAACTACGCTACATTTTTTTCAAATTGAGAAACGTCTTCCCCTTTGCCCCACGAATGGCAAATGCACAGTGAGGATGTCTTTCTGTTCGTCTCTCTGTCTGTTCTAATTTTTATTCTTCTCTTCATCATAATTGCTAATTTACTTTTTCCATCTACAATTATTCAAATAACATATTTTATTATTTTTTGTTTCTTCTACGGCAAGATAATATTTTACACTAAGTAATATGTTAGGTCTAATAACCAAATAGTATCATTTTAATCGTCCCCTGTTCTTTATTTTCATCTATCGTTCAATTGTGACAGTTAGTTGCACTTTTGAAATGCAGACGCTAGTTTAAACGGACTCCATACAATTCCCTCTTTCCAATTTTTCTCTCTCACTTTTCCAAGAAAACCACAGCGAACGATAGCAGATGTTCAAACATGCCCTAACGACAGTAACTAGGGCCTGTAGTCTATTTTGCAAGCACTAACCTCTCACTCGAGTGTAGTGTTTCAAAACAATTCTGTGACGTCGCACTGTCGCATGCGACTCAAAAACCAATGCTTTCATTCCTCTCTTATCTCTCCCTCCTACGTTTTCTTCTCTCACTCTGACTGAAACGAACACTTAACTGTCTGCAAAACGGCGTTTAGGTAATATTTAATGATTTGCGTTAATTCTTACTGCAGTTTCGTTCTACACTTCTGGAAAATGTCCGAATTGCTACTATTAGTGGCGCTAAAGTCAAAATCTTACGTTGATTCAGAACGGCAGTTTGGTGTCGCAGTTCTGGCACATGTTAATTGTAAGTCTCAAGGACGAAACAAGGAAAGCGAGTAATATTTGACGGCGGGATCATTGTCTTAGCATTACTACTGTATACAAATCAATGCTCTTCTGGCGTAGATGACGACGATAGGCAAACACACACACGGGCGGGTTTATTTATTTTCATAGGAGAAAAATCTTACTGAATTTTTCGATTGTTTCACAGATTTCGCTACACACCTCCCTTCCTAAAACATGCATTCATTGCAGGTTATAATCTGTGAGACAACTTAGCGCAAATGAACTCCTATGTCCTAGGCGTCTTACGATTTTCGTCATAAGGGTGTCTACTCAAGAAGTCTGCTCCCACATTTTGCTAACCCGGTATGTACTCGATAGTAAATGAATCAGGTTGGATGAGTAATGACCACCTTAATAAACGAGCATTTTCATGCTTGCCCTGTGACAAAAATACGAGTGGCTGATGATCTGTTTGGACCACGAATGTTCTCCCATAGAGATAGATCTAGAACTTTCGGATAGCCCACATCAAAGCTAAACATTCTTTTTCACTTGTTGAATAATTTTGCTCGGCTTTGTTATACTTGCGGCTAGCATAAGCAACTGGGTTTAATTCCCCCTCAAGTGAAGTGGACCTTTGTAATAATGTGGCCCCTAATCCGACGTTGCTAGTGTCCGTTCTCACCACAAATTCCTGGTTCAAATCAGGTAATTTCAATATGGGCTTGCTGGTGAGTTTTTCTTTCAACTCTTGATATGCTAAAATTCACACTGTGAGGACCAAGTAATTTTATCAGGATTTCCCTTACGAGTTAAATCCGTCAGAGGAGCACATATAGAGTTAAAATTTTTAATGTACTTTTGATAAAAACCACACAACAACACAAAAGATCGCACATCTTTCTTTGTCTGTGGCCTCGGTGCTCTTTGTAATTTCTCTAGGTTCTTGGGGTTAGGGGTCATGCTACCCTGATGTTCTGAATGTCCCAAGAACTCCAACTCTTTACATCCAATACAACATTTTGTTGGTCTAGCAGTCAAGTTTGCCTCTCTGAGTCTATCAAATAACATATTCAAAGAGTTAACATGCTATTCAGAGGTCTCAGTAGCGATGAGAATATCATCCATGAAATTAGTAATGAATGGATTGTTCAGTGGATCCAACAATTTTCTCATCATCCTAGAAAACACACTCGGAGCATTTATCAACCCAAACGGCAACATGTTGAATTCATAATGTCCTTCCGATGTGCTAAATGCTAAATAAGGTCGAACCTCAGGATTTACTGGAATTTGATCATAGCCTTTGCTAAGATCCACCTTAGAAAAATATTTGCCTTGTTCAGCCTGGCAAATAGTTGATTTGTATCAGGTAATGGATCCACCTGACTTTCTGTGACAGCATTCAGTTTTCTGTAATCTATGCACAGTCAATGTTCCCCAGAGGGTTTCCTCAACAAAACCACACTAGAGCTATAAGGAGATTCACTGTGAGAAATAATTCCTTCTTTCAACAGGTAATCTATCTCCTCTTTCAAAGCTTTTTCTTTAGCGAATGGGATAATATAGGATTTTACACAGATTGGTGTTGGGTCTACAAGTTTCATATCATATTCCAACAATTTTGGGTCCTCTCTTTCTGTCCTTTTGTCAGATGAATACTGATTTTAACCTGTGCCACAGTTTCACAGGGTTTCAGGGGGTATTCCACCGAGGTGAGAGGTTCCTTCTTCATTTCGGTGGCTATGGCTAAAGTCATTAAATGTGTCTCTTCCCCATTATTTCTTTCCTGAAATGTTTTAGAAGGTTCATGTGATAGACTTTCTCCTTCCCCTTCTTATCTATCTTGTAATTAGTTCTAGACATCCAATTTGCAACTTTTTACTGCTGCCGAGTAGTAGAAGAAGCACCTTCTCTCCCACAGCTAGTTCTCTATCCTTCGCTTTCTTTTTATAGTACGCAGCATGTTTCTTCCTGGCTTGTCTCAAATTATCATTAGCAAGTTTCCAGCCAGTTTTTAGACGAGTGGTCAGCTCGTTCACATATTGATATGATGAGGTAACAGTCTCTTCTGCCTTCTCATCTGTCCACGTCCTCAACAAGGCTTTCAATGGACCTTTTATTGGCCTCCCAAATAACAGGGTTGCCGGTGCCATTCCGGTCGAACTATGGGGTACCTCCCGATAAGCAAACAACGCAGCGGGTAGGTATTGATCCTACGTATCAGGTTTTTTATAGGCCAGCATTCGCAGGATAGAAATAAGTGTCCCGTTGAACCTTTCTACCTTGCCGTTCCCTTGGGGATGGTACGGGCTACAATGAAAGGGCTTAGCTTGGAAAATTCTGAAAACTTCCTCCGTTAGTCTCCCCTTGAACTGTGCGCCGTTATCAGTCAAGATTTGGTGCGGGAAAACTAACCTCGTGAATATGGTGAGTAATGCCTCTGCCACATGCTTCGAATCGATTGATGACAGGGCTACCGCCTCTCCCCACTTAGACCAAGTGTCCACCAGAGTGAGAATGTAACTGTTCCTCCTCTTGGTACGTGTGAGAGGTCCCACAATATCCACAGCAACCCTCTCAATGGGGGTTCCCACTATGGGCATCTCCCCTAAGGTTGCAGGAGCAGTCCAATGCTTTGGAGCTACCCTTTGGCATACTGGGCAGGATTTGACATATCTCTTTATATCTTCCGTTATTCCTGGCCAGAAATAATGACAAGCTATACTCTGTCCTGTTGCGCTAATTCCCATGTGACCACTGAAAGGAATAGCATGTCCCAACTCCATCACTTTTTCCCTATATGAAGTGGGAAGAACAAGCTTTCCATGACCATTGGATCCAGTTCCGGCCTTCCTATACATCAATTTATTTTTCATATAATATTCTTCTTTGTTTGGAGGAATATGGCTCTTAGGGAGTTTCTTGAAACATGGCTTGATGGTCCTATCCACAGCCTGGGCCTTTCTCATCTCCTCTGGATGAGTATTTATAGGTTCGTCTTCCTCCTTCTTTGACTGTGACCTGGTCTGCGCTGTTGCCATAATCACAGGCCTCTTGGGATTCCCCAAGAAGACATAACGGCCCCCCACTATCAGAGTGTAGATGGGTTCGTTTATTACTGCTGCTCTGATTACTCCATCCACATAGCGAGTTTTCACAGTTATCCTTGCGATGGCAAGGGTCGTGGTTGCTACGTCCTTAGTCGCCTCTTGTATTTTCACTGTTTCTGTTGTATACTGATCTGGGTTCACTAGGTGAGAACTCACAACAGAATCAAAATCCAAACCTGTATCATAAAGGCACCTCATGGTGGCCCCATTACATATAACATCCTCACAAACTAGGGGGTGATAAGGCTCCTGCGGTTCAATAGGTTTAGCCTTTAGTCCCTTAGTCCCCGTTTTCATTCCAGCGAAGGTGGAAGGTTTCTTTTTACAAACTTCGGTGTCATGAGTGTCCCTCTTACACCATTTACACCATTTCTTTCCTTGGTTTTCCTGTTTTCTTTCATTGTATTGCGGGTTCCTGTCGCGTTGGTCTTACCTTGGCTTATCATAGTTGGGTTTACCTTTGTTGTGTTTGTCCCTATAATAAAATTTAGCTGAGTTTTGGTTTTGGGGGCTTTATTATGATCTAATTGCTTCTTCTTAGTGCCACCTATCTCTGACTGGACTGCCTGATATCTTTTAGCCACATTTAAGATTTCTCCCAGTCGCTCAGCACCCTGTTCCATGAGAAACCTTCTCATGTCAGGAGCCATGGACTCTCTTATCTGCTCCATTATAATCATTTCCTTTAAGTCTTGGGTTTTCCCCAGAGCAGTCCATTTCTCCAGGTAAGTCTCCAGGCGTGACGAGTACTGGTGATAAGTCTCTCCAGTCAGAAGTCTAGCATTCCTAAATTTCTTTCTATAAAATTCACTGTTTTTCTCATACCGTACTAAGAGAGCTTGCTTAAGAATGTCATAGTCGTCTTGGTCATCCTTACTTAGCTTAGAAAAAACCTCATACGAGGTTCCCCTAAGTCTCTGGGATACCTTTAGACTCCATTTTTCTTTCTCCAACCCATACGTGGTAGCTAGTCTCTCAAATCTACTTAAAAAAGACTCTATGTCATCGTCTTTTTCCACAAAGGGTTCTAGATGAAACCCCATGGCTGAGTTGGAGGCCTCCTGGGTTGCAGCAGAGTCGGAGGTGGAGGGACTGTTACCATTTTCAGGAGCATTGCCTTGCAACTCCAACTCCCTTAGTCGTAACTCATGTTCCCGTTGCAATCTTTTGTCTTCTCTTTCTGCCTCCAACCTCTTTTCTTCTTTCTCTCGTTCCGCCTTCAATCTCTTTTCTTCTTTCTCTCGTTCCGCCTCCAATCTCTTTTCTTCTTCCTCTCGTTCCGCCTCCCACTGTAGACGTTTCTACTCCTTCTCAGTCTCAAGTTTCTTTGCTTCAGCCTTAAGTTTCTTCTCCTCCAACTGCAACCTCTTGATCTCAGCCTCCCTCTCAGCCTTTAACTTCTTAGTTTCCCTAGCATCTTCTAGTAAAATTATTTTCTCCTCCGCTAACCTCTCAGCTTCTAACTTCTTAGCTTCCCTAGCATCTTCCCTACCTCTTTCAATAAACTTATCTACCTCTGCGGTAACATAAGCAATTAGACCCTGGCCGTCCATACCCATGTCCTTTGCAGCCTGCACCGCAGCCGATCTAAATTTGGCCAAATCTGCCATCTTGTTGTTACTTCTGAATGTTCTTAGCTAAATCAAAATATACAACAACAATGAGCAATGGTAGTTCACTCAACTCTCTCCTTTTCTTAATTGTTACAAATTTTTTTAATCTCGGACGAGCCTACCAATATATGTTGTGGGTTTTGATGTTAAACGTTACGTATTCCTCGTGTGCAGATGTGAGGTCAGCTGTGCAAGCTCCTGAGTCTAATTGGTGTTGAGGTTTTTTCAGGGCACCTGTCTGCTACCACCCTACGACCTCAATCTGCGATATATTTTCTCCTAATTTTGTGTACAGGTGTCTGGTTGTTATCTAGCTACCTGTCTAGGGTAATGAAAAATGTAATGTGTTTACAATGACAACAACTACCCCTAATAAATCCAAAGAGAAATTAATGAGCAACTCACTGTATAACTTTTTCACTAAACTCTTTTTTACAATTTTTTTCCGGTATACCAATTTTTTTTTTGGATACTGGAATGTGTAAAGAAACTCAAATTATTGTGTAATGTATTTACAAATTTATATTCAAAACATCAACAGTGTCTGTTTTAATAATATAATCAGTCTATGATTGGGAGTGTTCTGATGAAACTAATATCTCCTAAGAATATGCACACGTTGGAGAAATCAATGTTCCAATCATCTCTAGAGAACTGATTGATGAAATAACTTTTATTGAGAGTATACTTTGAGTGATCTAGCATATGCTCAGGGACATATAATCTTATCTTCTGAAGCTGCAATTCTGTGTTGTCTATATCTTCCAACCACCTGATCCACCACCAACAAGTCGGAATACTGCATAAGAGCTCCTTCACACTAAGGCAAATAGGTACTTTCGCCTTGAGCTGGCAGTTCCAGTCATTCACCTCGAATATACAGTTTGTTAAGCTTGGCTCACTAAAGCTTCATATAGGAATCCTGCAATCAAAGTATTATGATCGCATCAATATATAGTACACCTCTCTACATCACTACAAAATTTAAACATTCATCATCAGAGTCTAGATCAAAAGAGGGGCTAACAAATAGCTTCTGTTTCTATCTGGGTTTGTGCACTATTCATCATCATGTTCATCATCATGTAATCTTCAAATAGCTGTTTAATATATTCCTTGTCATAGGAAAAATTATAGGTAATGCTATCAAGTCAAGTGCAAACACTATGACTTGATGAAGACGGCCAGTGGTTTGTCTGGTCTTACATCATAACAGTAATGTACATTTATTTCCTCATTTGTGTAGTTTTATACATAAGCATGTCTGGCTTTAACCAAAGGTGTAGATGGCTCCCTTCTAGGTAGGCCTCTACCCATTGAATATTCCTACACATTCAATAAGACAGATATATTTCAACAACAATAATAATAATAATTTATACATTTTTTTTTCTTAACCAGCGGCACTTGGGCTTTCAGCCCTTCGGCCCAATGACATGTCATTGCGAGGCTGGGGAACCTGAGGACTTTCCTTCCAACCCGGTCATGAGCTTCGCTCCTTCCCATCCACAGAGGGTTTATCACAGGAGCCGTTCAGGCTATTCAGTCAAATTTCCGGCCGTAAACATTTCTTCAAACGCTGACGCCCGGGTTTGAACCATGAACACCTGGTCGCCAGTACAACGCCGAAGCCATTACACCAGCGCGGCTCCCATAATTTATACATAAAAGCATCTTACCGAAATAAAGAATATTCACACAATTTATAGGTTTAACTGGCCTGCAATTGTCACTTCTACATCAACTAAGGCACAGGACAGCTATGACAGGGTTTCACCACTCCCTTTTCCTTCAGTTAACACTTTTGTATGAAAATCTTTTCAATAGTGGCAACTAACGCCGGGGTCTAATCGTTTTTATCAAGAATGTTAGTTTATTTTTTCCATAGCCAATCGGCTTTCATTAGACCCTCTTGCGTCTTTTCAAAAAACTACGCTACATTTTTTCAAATTGAGAAACGTCTTCCCCTTTGCCCCACGAATGGCAAATGCACAGTGAGGATGTCTTTCTGTTCGTCTCTCTGTCTGTTCTAATTTTTATTCTTCTCTTCATCATAATTGCTAATTTACTTTTTCTTTCTACAATTTTCAAATAACATATTTTATTATTTTTTGTTTCTTCTACGGCAAGATAATATTTTACACTAAGTAATATGTTAGGTCTAATAACCAAATATTATCATTTTAATCGTCCCAATTTATTTATTTTAATCTATCGTTCAATTGTGACAGTTAGTTTCACTTTTGAAATGCAGACGCTAGTTTAAACGGACTCCATACAATTCCCTCTTTCCAATTTTTCTCTCTCTCACTTTTTCTAAGAAAACCACAGCGAACGATAGCAGATGTTCAAACATGCTCTAACGACAGTAACTAGGGCCTATAGTCTATTTTGCAAGCACTAACCTCTCACTCGCGTGTAGTGTTTCAAAACAATTCTGTGACGTCGTATTGTCGCATGCGATTCAGAAACCAACGTTTTCATTCCTCCCTTATCTCTCCCTCCTACGTTTTCTTCTCTCACTCTGACTGAAACGAACACTTAGCTGTCTGCAAAACGGTGTTTGGGTAATATTTAATGATTTGCGTTAATTCTTACTGCAGTTTCGTTCTAAACTTCTGGAAAATGTCCGAATAGCTACTCTTAGTGGCGTTAAAGTCAAAATCTTACGTTAATTCAAAACGGCAGTTTGGTGTCGCAGTTCTGGCACATGTTAATTGTAAGTCTCAAGGACGAAACAAGGAAAGCGTGAAAGATTTGACGGCGGTATCATTGTCTTAGCATTACTACTGTATACAATTAAGCGCTCTCCTGGCGTAGATGACGACGATAGGCAAACACACACACGGGCGGGTTTATTTATTTTCATAGGAGAAAAATCTTACTGAATTTAGCGAATGTTTCACAGATTTCGCTAATGGAAGAGAGCGTATCAATTCGAGATATATTGTCATTCATTTAATGTTGTTCTTTTCCTTTTCCGGCTTGTACGAATTTTTGCACCTTGTTTTTTTTTCCTCGAAGTAGTATACATTTTATTTATTTAATAAATTGATAAAATGTGCTCTGGATCAGTTTGTCTTTCACTATACTGCTCCTGTAATCCTAAACTGTACAATTGTCTCTGGATATTAATTAGTGTAAACCTTATCTATTCGGAGCAAGAGGTGGTGAGACAGTTGCTATAAAACGTTTTTAAGCATACATTACAAAGACTCAACAAAGTGCGCATGCGCGCAGTGGTTATTTCAAGTGAAACTTTCGCAGTTGAGTTGCAACTGGTAATTGTTACATGTCTCTCAACACACTGGTCAAGTAGGTGAAAAAAAAAGAAATAGGTACATTCTTTTTGAGTCTTTGTAAGGAATACTAAATAACTTTGAGAGATTATCTTACTTTTGTGATAGAAAGCATCCTCGTACCACATCATGGGGCCGAGAATATTTTTTTTTGAAAAGGGTACAATATTTCATGGACACTCCCTGTATATATATATATATATATATATATATATATATATATATATATATATATATATATATATATATATATATATATATATATACGTGTGTGTGTGCGCGCGCGCGTGTGTGTGTGTGTGTGTGTGTATGTGTGTGTGAGTGTGTGTGTGTGTGTGTGTGTGCCTACAGTTCATTTTGATATCTAAGTTGCTGTGACCACTGCTTATATATGAAATAAGCACAATTACAATAGCAGCTATAGAGCAGAAGGTGAACAAGTTCACGAGAAAATGGCTAGGGGTACCACCAGGTCTGTCAAACGAAGCACTGTACTGCAGAGAGTCAAAACTTGCGCTTCCTTTTAAGTCAGTTGTTGAAGAGTACAAAGTGGGAAAGGCAAGGCACATGATAATGCTGTGTGACGTGGTTACGTCCATTCAACTCACACTTAAAACAGGTAGGAAGTGGAAAGTGGAAGAAGCTGTTGATGCTGCCCAAGAGTCGCTTAATCTAAGGGAGGTAATCGGATACACACAGACGAATAGACGTGGATTTGGCCATTTAGACATCCACTGGTGGTCTAAGGCATCAAGCAGGGAGCGCAGATGTGTGGTAGTTCAGGAGATACGAGGAGCTGAAAATGATAAGAGTGTGCAAAAAGCAGTGCAGCAGGTCCAACAAGGCCAATGGACTACATGGGAAGGAGTCCTGCAAAGGTCCTCGACATGGAATGATATATAGAGTATGGCACCTCTTAGGCTCAGCTTCATTATTAGATCAATGTATGACCTCCTGCCATCGGTCACAAACTTTGTGAGATGGGGAAAGTCGAATGATGAGCAGTGCCACCCATGCCAGGAAAAGCAGACACTTAAACACGTGCTTTCAGCGGCATTAGGGCAAGGGCGATACACATGGTACCACAACAAAGTGCTAAGTGAACTGGTTGCGACAATAGACCTGACATGGATAAAAGCGCATAGCAAAGGTAGACCGAGCACCACAAATACATACTTTCCGAGAGCAGTAAAGTCAGCACACCCCAAACTTAGTAAATCAGGAAGCAGTTTCCCATCTCTTCTTGACTGTGTAAATGACTGGGAGATGGCGGTAGACCTACCTGGACGAGGGACATATCCAGAGAGTATCAGAAAATCTCAAAGACGGCCTGATATAATGCAGCATTCTTCATCATCGCAGTAGCTTATAATGACTGAGCTGACAGTGCCATTTGAATCCAGATGTGACGAACAACATTCGTTCAAAGCGGCAACGTATTGTGATCTGCCGCGGATCTAAGATACGATGGGTTCACTGCAAGGGTCATGGCTGTTGAGGTGGGGGCAAGAGGGCTCGTGGCTGCGTCAGTGTATGATTTATTGAAATTGTTGTGTCACAGAGGATAGTCGAGAACAAAGGCACTGAAGAAGCTTAGTGACACTGCCTAAAGGGTATCATGCTGGCTGTGAAAATCCACTATGGGCTAAGGTACTCGTTACAGAAAAACCTAGACTCACCTGCGGCATAGGAAACACCCTGAAATTTTTCTAAGCCCGAGGGATATAATCCATACGAATTCTTGAAGTCATCGTGACCTGCATCAATACATCAAAACGGTGACCAACAAACTGTACGGTAACATAAATACTTACAGTGATTTCCCGCAGTGTAAGCTTACACATTTCTCCTCAGCACCTGACTATATCTAAATGTTCGAGTCCCATATTATAGATGGAGCAATCTGAGCTTCCAGCATTGTATCAATGATGGGAACATTAGGATATTTGTCAATGATAGTTGAACAAAGTCTGGAATGGAATTCACCACTATTAATCGGATCTGTGGACCACGAAAAGGCAATTGACAGTGTAGACAGAGAATCACTTTGGAAATTGATGAGGCATTATAGAGTTTCCCTGAAGATCATTAATTTAATAAAGAAAACATATGAAGACATGACATGCAGAGTTTTTCATGAAGGACAGCTTACAGAACCGTTTGGGATAAGAACAGGAGTGCGACAGGGATGCCTCTTGTCTCCATTTCTTTTCTTACTAGCAATATACTCTGTTACGAGAACATCGACAACACACAACAGAAATGGAATCCAGTGGACTCTGTCTAAGCAGTTGGATGATCTGGATTTTGCTGATGACTTAGCTCTTCTGTCCCGTAACCGTAATCAGATGCAGGACAAATTGAAAACACTCGATGAGAGGTCACAGCAATTGGGTCTGAAAATGCACAGGAAAAAAGACAAAGATAATGAGAATAAATGCAGATAATGATAACAGTGTTGAACTTGAAGAAGCACCAATACAAGATGTAGAATCATACACATATCTTGGCAGTAATATAGACACAGTTGGAGGGACAGACAGTGATATAAAAATAAGAATACAAAAAGCAAGAGGAGTTTTCATTGCATTGGGGAATATATGGAGATCAAGAGAAATCCGATCCAACACGAAAATAAGAATCTTCAACTCAAATGTGAAGTCAGTCCTATTGTATGGCTCTGAGACATGGAGAACAACAAAGACAACTACCAAAAAGCTACAGACTTTCATAAATTGGTGCTTGCGTAGAATAGAGGGATTAAAATGGTATGACAAGGTTACCAACGTGGAACTGATGACAAGAACAAGACAAGTGCCAGTGGAACAAGAGATGAGAAGAAGACGATGGCGATGGATAGGACACACACTAAGGAAACATGTTGATAGCATTACAAGGCAGTCCTTGTTCTGGAATCCACAGGGCAAAAGAAGCAGAGGTAGACCAAGAAGTACATGGAGAAAAGAGCTGTAAACAGAGGTGAAAATGATAAGGATAACGTGGAAAGAACTTGAGATGAGGGCACGTGACAAGAGGACTTGGCATGTGTTTGTTGAAAGCCTATGCTCCTTTGGGAGTGGAGGGTTATGAATGAATGAATACTTCATCTTTTACACTCAACCTCAATAGGGCTGCAACAATTAGTGGTTTGCGTCCTTGATACGAACGAACTAACGAACTTTATTTTCGAAGGGTTAAGAATTGGGCTCGCAGGACCGTCTTACATTCTTTCATTTCCACTCTCATTTATCTTGCATACTATATCCTTTCATTCCCACATGTTACTTTAAGTATTAATTTAAAGGCATGCAACATTATAAAGTTAACATAACAGCATTCATTTACAGTATGCAATCATAATAAAAAATGAGTAGGTTTGTTCTTTTAAAACAAACAAGATAGTAATTGGGAAAAAAAGTAATAATAAAATAAAATAAACAAAACAATAAATAAAAATAAATAATTCTGTATACCGACACTCACTCATGCGGTCAAACCGTCTACAATTAATCTGTAGTTTCGATTGTGTCATCAATTATCAATACAAAAATTACATAAACACATTCTCGCTTATATCCATACATTCTTGGTGGAAAATGAAATAATAATAATAACACTTTCTTACGCACTTCTGTGGCACGTAAAGTCTTTGAGCAGTTAAAGAAAAAAAAATTTAAAAGAAATTATGTAATATCTGCTTATTCTCAAATACATCATCTCATTTAAGCAAACGAAAACATTCACATTTCTAAAGTACAGTGGTATGCGGGTACATTCTCACGACTCACATTACTAAAATACAGCGGTAGGCGGGTACATTCTCACATACATTACATTATATAATTTTAAAATGAATATAATAATATTACCTGGATATAAAACAAATCATTCACAAAAAACGAGCGGAAGAGGAAAAGAAATGTTGACCTATGGATGAGATGTTGACACGCAAATGTGGTTTCTATGGGGGTAGATAATCAGTGTTGAGGAAGTGTTTGAAAAGTACTTTGTTAAATGAATATTGTGTAGGTAGGCTTTTTATGTGGTGTGGAAGGCTGTTCCATAAGTAGGCTCCAGAGTAGGCTAGACTCTCTTTGAACAGGTCGATCCTAGGTTTGGGCAGACGTAACTGATGTAATTGTTATCCCTCACTTCTACTGGTTTGAAACAATGATCGTAGGTACTGCGGGGCATTGTTAGATAGAATTGCGTGAGTCAGCTTGGCTTTGTTGAAGAGAAGACTTTTTTTAGGACAGTATTTTGAGTTCTTTTCCTGTCCTTGAGTGTGGTATCGTGCGATTATCGGTGATCAGACGTACTGCTCTCTTATGCAGGGAGTGCAGTCTCTTCGAGGTGGAAGCAGGGCAACCATCCCATAGTGTAGAGCAGTAATCTAGATGTGTCTGTATATGTGAGGTGTAGAACAATAGTCTAGCGTCTGCGTCTAAGAAGTGTTTTATTTTGGCTAGCTGGTACGTCTTTTGAGCTAAGTGTTTGGTTAAATTCCGTACATGGGAGTTCCATGTTAAGTGATGGTCAATCGTGATCCCTAGAACTTTGTGTTATGTTACATGTTCAATTTGTATTGATTCCGCGTGTAGCTGTAGCGATCTTTTGGTGCAGCTTAGGAGTTTCTGTCTGGTGGTAATCAACATAGATTTCGTTTTTGCTGTGTTTACTGGCATACAGTTCATAATACTCCATTTTATTACATTGTCTACATCGCTTTGAAGAGTCATTTCAAGTGCCAAGCAGGTCGTTGATGAACATTGCGAAGAGTAGTGGCTCAGGAATAGAAGACCGCGATACTCCTGTATCTATTTTTTAGAAATCTGATGTCGAGTTGTTGTGAAGCACTAACTATTGTCAATCTGCCAGGAATGATTTGATGATGTTTAGTGGATTACGGCCTATTCTGAGGGTTTCCAACTTTTGAACCAAAATATTGTGGTCAATCATGACAAATGCTTTTTTGAAATCAACAAAAACAGCACCCACCTAATTTTCCATCATTTACTTTCGACAGCCAGTTGTCTGCCATTTTGGTGAGAGTTGTGTGACAGGAATGTTTTGGTCTGAAACCTGACTGGCTATCAATGAGCATTTTGTAATTTGTTAAGTATTGAAATGTTGTGTTGTAAATGTGTTTCTCTAGTGGTTTTGAAAGAGATGACAGCAGGGATATTGGTCTGTAGCTTTTGGGATCGGTATGTGAGCCAGATTGATAGAGGGGGTACACTTTGGCAGATTTAAATGTTGTGGGGAAGTAGGTGTGTAAATACATTGGTTGTACACATAGGTTAAGGAGTCGCAAATGATGGGTGCAGCATAACGCAGAATCATTTTGCTGATACAGTCAAGCCTATATGAATTGTTGTTTTTTTTTTAATGCCAAGATATATTTGAGAACTTTATGTACTGTTAGAAAAGGAATATGTCTTAGATCTGTTATGGTGTTTAGTGTTGCAGAAGGCTGTCAATTTACTAATATCTCAGTCCATTGGCTTTAATGTCGACTTGAGATGGCTAATTTCTGTTTTGAAATGGTAGCTAAAATGAGTTGCCGTGAGGGAGCAGCTTGTTGGTAAAGAGTTTAGTGACTTTGATTTGTGTGTTAGTGTTCTAATGGTTGCCCAGACTTCTTTCCTGTTTGCTTTGTCTTGAATCATCTTTCTGAAATGTAGTTTCTTTTCCTGACGAAAGAGGTATTGTACTTTGTTTCTAAGCATCCGATACCTGCTGAAATCTTTGAGCTTATTTGCTTCGTCCCGCTCTCTCATTGTTAATAATATTTCGTAGGTTATCCATAGGGTCTTTCTGATGTTTTTGACCCGAACCTGCTTTATATGAACATGTTTGTCGAATACGTTGGTGAAAGTTTGTTTCCAGTATGTTATGGCTTCTTCTGGATGTGGAAGTTTGTACACGTATGAAAGAGGGGATATTTGTAGGTCTTGTAGGAATAATTGAATGTTAAAGTTTTTGAAATTCCTGTAATGGACTGTGATGTGTTCCGTTTTAGGTGCTTTAAACCCCTTTCTCGTCCAAGTACAGCAAATAGGATAGTGGTCACTTAATGATGTCTGTGTGACTGTGCATTCTATAATGTTTTCTGAACATATGGATATGATCAATTAGTGTAGAAGATGAGTCTGTTACTCTCGTGGGTTGATTGACTAACTGTATGAGGTTGTATGAGATGGTAATATCATTCCACGTGTTGTTCGGTTTGTGAAGGTCAATATTGAAATCTCCCAGTAGAATAATTTCCTTCGAAGAAGCCCAAACGTTGTCCATCATTCGTGAGAATGTGTCAAACCATACAGTTGAAGAGCTAGGGTTTCGGTACAGGTAACCAATTAAAACGGGGGTCAGGGTGGGTTTTTTTTCCAGCCATAAACATTCAATGCCAGTATGTTCTAGATCATCACGGCGTCTGTACTGGAGAGATGTTGAGATGTATATGGCTAGCCCTGTTTCATGTTGTCCGTTAGAATCCCTGCAAATGGTGGTGAATCCATTAATCCTAATTTCTTCATCTGTAATTTTGTCATTAGGACGGGTTTCAGAAAAATCAAATATGTAGAAGTTTTGTTGGAGAAAGGTGGAGACTTCAGAAAGCTTACCTAGCAGGTGGTAAATGTTTAAATGGCCAATTTTAAGCCCTGATAGTTTAAGCCATGAATTAGTGATATTGCCTATATTTTGATTATTTTGATTAGAGTTTTTGCACTCGGACATGATAATAGTCAATAGGAAAGAAATAATGAGGGGAGTAGGAATGAGTAAGATGCAATAAAATTGGTACACAATGGTTTATACAAAATTGTAAAAAAGTAATAAAATATACACTGCAATAAATTTCTCTAAAGTCCGTGGACACTGTTTACAGTATCTCAATCTTTGCAAAAAGTGTGGTTTTTATCTTAAAATACAGTCTGTTTCGAACAAAAAGGAATATTTTTAATTCAACCACAGTCAATGTAGAGAATTAATCTATTCGGAACAGTTAAAGGTTCACGCTGTGACTTAGCTTGTTAGTTTTGTGAGGATTTCCTAATTTTTCACAACACAAAATAAAAAAGTCGCAGATGTAAAAGAGAATGGTGAGCGTAGGAATGAGAGGAATAAGCACAAAGATAATAATAAGAAGAAAACACTAGTATACTGAAGCACATTAAAAACGCACCACTATTATATATGCTGATGCCGAGAAGCTGGAAAAAAAGTGTGGGATGGATTTTCCCCGTGTTTGTCATGAGGTAGAGAGCGAATGGCTGCTGGAATGGAAAGTGCATGATTCAACCCACGGGTTTGTGTACAGACTTCATGAAAACAATGAAAGTTACACGTGCAACACGATTCCCAACAGCTATGACCCTGAAAATGGGTACGCATTGTGGCAGTATACTCGGTATAAAAAGGCCGTTGAGACAAAACACCCAGTACATGTGCTTGAAATGCAACGACTATCTGAAAACGACCGCCAACGAGCCATTGGTATGTTGGAGACCGGAATGAGCTCACGGGCCATTGCCAGAAGGATGAATTGCCACCACAGCACTATTGTACGTCTCAATGAAGGTTACGGAACCACTGGCAGTGCCCGGGATATACTTCGGAGTGGCCAACAACGAGTTACTACCCCTGCGCAAGATCGTCATTTTGTGCTGAGTCACCTAAGGAATCGTTCTCTCCCGGCAAGTCAAATAGCATGCGCAATAGTGGGTAGACGTGGGCAAGTCTCTCGAATGACAGTCATACGACGACTCAGAGATACAGGCCTTACTGCAAGACGGCCTTATGTTGGGCCAAACTTGACTCACAGACATCGTCAGCAGCGCCTGCAATGGGCAGAGCAACATGTCAGATGGACTAGACTGCAGTTGAAAATGCTGTCCTATCAACAGACGAGAGCAGATTCAACATAACCTTTGCTGATGGGCGTATGAGGATTTGGCGACGGTGTGGAGAGCGCTTTGCAGATTGCTGTGTTCGTCAGTGTAACTGTCTTTTTCTCTTGTTGAGGTGATCACTGGCCCAAGACAGTATACTTGTTGTTAGATGTGTAGTGCGAGCGTATGATGAATTGAGTGTGGGTGCGGATGAAGGCGCGAATGTGTTTAGGCTCGTATAGATGTAGACCCTGCAACCCGTACTCTCACATGCAGTAGTCAAGGATGCTTGGACACTGCAGGCATGTTTCAAGACATTTATTGACGAGAACACACATAGTATCAACAGGAACAGTCAGTGTAACAAGGTCATGCTGACCGGAAATCGATAGGTATACATTTGGCATTCAAAAAGGTAAACATCGGAATAGACGTGCATGGTCAATAGCAAAGTTCTTCAATAATGACAGTTCGTAGCGTCGCCCTTGGCGTCTCTGACTAAACGCGTCAGATGCCTTAGTCACTTTGACACATAGGTGCAACTTGGCATTCCCCGCCAATTGCACATTATCAGGCTGTAGTATAATAGCCGAAAGCACAGGCCTCGTGCTGACGTCGGCTGTGTACTTCTGTTAAATAGGTTATCATCAACCCTGCAGTAATACTTATTGTAGATAGAAGTTCCGCCAATCTGCGGCTCCCACAATATATCTTCGTCACTGGATTTCTGGACAATATAAGACTAACAGTCTTGGATGGCTACCTCGAGCACAAAATATAAGTTCTGAAATGGCGGATCCGTGAACTGCTGTTCACCCTAGGTAATCCTTTCCATGTTCTGCCACCGAAAAGCGTAATAATGCATAAAGGTCGGTATTACCTGGAAAATGAATCCTCAGAACATAACAAGGAATTCTGTCGTCATCCCGACGCACAGAGATTCACTGGGGAAAACTGCCATAGCAGTTACTTCGAAGATTCTCCCCGAAAAACAATGGACTCTTGGTCCCTTCAGAAAAACAGGACCTTCCCGGCTTGCCGGAAGTATATCTCTCTCCCGCTTAAAAAACCTTCCCATAGGCCTACGCCGAACTGTCAACCTCTGACCCTAAAGGTCAAACACAATGAATGAATAAACAAGGGAAGACAACCCCTAATCAACCTGACATCGCAGGTAAAGACACAATTATACTTATGATACAAACATAAGCAAATAACTTGACAGATGACTCCGTCGAAAATGACAGCAACATTACTACCACCCCCCTGTAAAAAAAAATGCAATTTTTTTTTTTAATATGTTCATGAGCAAGATAGCACCAGTATCACTTCTGTGCTCATGCAAACAATGAACCTAATATCAGGTACAATAGAAGAGGGTACAAATCATCTCTCAACATAGGAGAAAATATTTCCTTTAAGCCAAACAAACTAAGGGATACCATTCAAGAAACCTAAGTTGCTGGCAATACCAATCATATATCAAACATTACTAAATAATATAATCATAGCAATATACAAATGTCAATGCTATTTTAGCAACATATCACTGATGGATGGACAAAATGAAATTTGTTAAATTATCTAAACATCATCCAAATACATTTGTATTACAACATATTATGATATTAAGGACAGACCTAAGTCTGAAAATATATCAGGAAAAACTAGGACACAAGATTTAACTGGAATCATGTGGGCATCTAGACAATATGTCCGCCATCACATTATCCGAACCACGGATAGCTCGCACCGTGAAATGGAAAGGCTGAAGAGCAATAGCATAACGAGTAGATCTCGAGCTCTTCAAATCCTTACTTTGCATAGCCGTAAGAGCTTTTTGGTCGGTTTCCATAAAGAAATGCGCGCCCAGAAGGAACCTTTGTAGCTTAAGAATGGACCAAACCATAGCCAACAATTCACGGTCCAAAACCGAGTAATTCCTTTCTGCCGCATTCAGCTTCCTAGAAATATACATTACAGGATGCAGAGTTCCTGAATATTCCTGCATTAGTGCCGCTCCAATGCCAGTGGAAGAGGCATCACTACGAAGGACAAAAGTCTTATCAATCGTCGGTAGTCTTAAGATAGGATGAGATGAGAACAAATTCTTAACCTGATCCAATGAAGATTGGCATTCTTGGGACCAACGCACCATATTAGGAGAACCTTTTTTCAATAACGTTGAAAGTGGTGCCATAATGGAGGACAGATTCTCAATGAATCTTCCATAGAATTGTATCAATCCCAAGAGACTACGCACTTGCTTTTTTGTCTTCGGAACCGAGATATTTAATATCTTTGAAATGTTTTGGTCCTCTGTCTTCAACAGACCATGACCAACTCGATGACCTAGGAAGGAAATTTCACTAAACCCAACAAAAGCTTTAGAGGGTTTAGCAGTCAAACTATGCTCACGTAGAGTAGATAGCAATTCCTTTAGACCCACATAGTGTTCTTCCCAAGTATCGCTGAAAAGACAGATGTCGTCTAAATATGCAATGACATCTGCACGAAAGGCATAAAATTCCATTGAAACAGACCCCTAGGTGTCGAAAAAGCAGTGAGAGGTTTGGCGTGTTCCGTCAATGGGACTTGCCAATAACCTTTCGACAAGTCTAGTTTAGTAAAGAATTTAGCTTTAGAAAGTCTAATAAGTAGATCATCTAATAACGGCATAGGTTCAGCATCGAACTTCGTAACTTGATTTAATTTGCGATAATCAACGCAAAGACGTATGTTATTGTCTTTCTTTCGAACAATAACTATCGACGAAGAATAAGCTGAAGTGGATGGTTCAATTATTTGTAGTTGAATCATTTCATCCAATTCTTTCTCGACTTGTGCTTGAAAATGAATAGGTATTGGGTATGGTCTTACTCTGATCGGATTACGATCAGTAAGTATGATGTCATGTTCTATGACATCTGTGTGTCCAGGAATGTCGGTAAGGACATCCTGATATGATTGTAACGTAGAGGATACTTGACGCTGTTCCTCAAAAGACAAGTTGGAAGAGACTGTAACGTCTCTCCACGATTCCGTTGAAGTAAGTGGAATCGCAGGAAGAGGTAAGTTCACGTCAGAAAAAATAGTTTCCTCATCCTGTATAACGGACAGGGATGAGATGTGACCATGTTGACTGGAGAGTCGTCCGTCGCCTGGAAAATAGGCTGTAAATAGTCTGGACGTTCAATAAACTCTGTTAGCATATTTATATGGAAGGTTTTATGCCTTCCATCCACATCGACAATATAGTCGACATCAGAAATTTTTGAGACTATAGTGTATGGACCCTTCCAAGAAATGAGAAGTCTATTCTCTCTTGAGGGCAGTAAGACATATGCTTTGTCTCCAGGACAAAGTTGACGTAGGCGTCTTTTCTTATTAGCAAATCGCCTAGCTTTTTCTTTCGCAAATTCGGAAGATGAAGTTGCTAACCTGCACGATTCGATAATCTTTTCTCTAAGAGCTATAACATATTCATATGACGATTGTGTATCATCGTCAATATTATCGGAAGTTATCAAATCGTGTAACAAGGACATTGGACCGCGCGGTTGCGCGCCAAAGACAAGTTCGAAAGGAGAAAACCCTGTATGCTCGTTGGGAACCTCTCTATAGGCAAAGAGGACTGCAGGTAAAACCCTGTCCCAATCTTCAGGATGATCCTCCGTTATCTTGCCAAGTAAGTTCTTTAGTGTCCTGTTAAGACGTTCTACCAATCCATTGGACATTGGATGATAAATACTACTGAGAGACCTTTTAATGTCTAGCGTAGCCATTACCTGAGACATAACGTCCGAAATTAACTGAGTGCCGTGATCCGACAGTATTTCTCCGGGGAATCCCAGACGAGAAAATACGAGCCAAAGAGCATCAGCGATATCGACAGTTGATATGCTCTTCAGAGGAATAGCCTCTGGCCAACGCGTGCACATGTCCACGCAAGTGAGGATAAATTGGTGTCCTCTGGCTGACTTAATTTTGAACGGACCAATGATGTCTATAGCCATTTTCTGAAACGGCCGAATCGGAATATCTGCAGCCTGAATAGGAGCAGCATGTCTCGGACCCCTAGACTTGACCTCTTGACAAATTTTGCAAGATCGGCAATAAATTCGGATGTCTTTATTCACGAATGGCCAAAAGAATGACGCAAGGACTCTAGTTTTAGTTCTGGAAAAACCCATGTGTCCAGCACACTGAGAATCGTGTGCATGCCGAAGAATTAAGGCTCTCATACACTTAGGCACAAGAATTTGCGAGTGCATAGACTTGTCCGAGTGTTGTACCATTCGTACCAATATACCATTCTTCATAGTGATATACGATTTGTGATTCGTATTTTGATTGGGATCCCCTTTCTTTGCAAGAAGGAAGTATTTCTTCAAAGAAGGATCCTCTTCTTGACGTTTAACAAACGAGTCATGGGAAATCACCAAGTGCTCGTCTTGGCTATCAACTTCATTACTATTATCAGATGAAGTTGGGGGATTAAGAGCTTGAGCTCTTGTCACCACTGCATTGACCGTTTGAATGTTTTTTTCTTCCCAACTAGAAATTTGTTGCGGGGTGCATTCCTTAACCCCATGAATACGACCGATTATAAGATCCGCAATAGGATTAGGAAGAAGACATGCATGGACATCTCCTGTGAAGAAAGGAGTGTCAATCCTAATAATAGCAGTAGGATAGCTTTCCATAGTACCACCAAATGTAACACATTTGATTGTTTTTCCAGTGGCACAGCAAGGATCTATCAGAGACTCCTTAACCCCGACGGTAGTACATCCCGAATCGAAAAGTACTGAGACTAGCCTATCATTTATTAGACCTTTATGTAAGATGAGAGATCCTCTCCCATCATGCGCAACTGTAGCAGGTAGAGCAGGAAGAGGGTGACCACAACTTAGCGTAGATACAGTCGATGAGTCAAACAATGTTAAGCATTGGGGGCATTCAGTTGCTCTCCCAAAATCGAAAGCACAACCAGTGATAGCCCTAGAGTTACCACTATCATTTACTGTATTACAGGCTCCATCAAACTCTTGTTGCGCAGAGTTTGCCTGTTGGTAAGGTCTTTTCTTGTTAAACCTAGGTCTACCTCGATTATCATTTCCCCTGTAATTATTTCGACTATCATTTCCCCTGTAATTGTTATCATATTGCCTATTGTAATCATCATTCCGGTTTGAATCCCGGTTTCTAAATTCACCATCGTCATAATCTTGACGTCGAGAATGATTACCTCGAAAATTTGAATAGTTATTATTTGGATAGCCTTTGCGAAAGTGTCTCAAATTATTACCACTAAAATTACGAGAACTACCATCTTGTCTCCACTGCATAGACGAAGAACCATCATGTGTTGGATTACTCCGCTTCTGAGTGTAATTTTGATTACTTCCCCTATTCCAATTTTGTTGAGCACCCTGAAATTTTTTTTTGAAATTAGGGCCATATGGTGTTGCCGAAGCAGCTGGCAACCCTTCTTTCACTTTAGAATTGCTAACTGTAGCATGGGGATGTGCTGTGGCATACTGACAACAGTATTCCTCCATTTCTTTTAAGTTTTTAGGCTTACGCTCATGAAGGAATGCAAGAAAAGAATCATTAACAGATGACAAAACCTTATCTCGCAATAATAAGTCCATTAGACCTTCATATGTTTTCTCAATCTGAGACAACTCAACCCATCGTGTAAATGTACGACGTATCTTTGTAACAAAATCAGAGAAATCTACTCCATTTTCTGGCAACATTGTCCTAAAACGAAGACGATAGTCTTCTTGTTTTAATTGGTATTTTTTTAGCAATGCTGCCCTGACAACATCATAATTAGTCCTCTCATGTTCGTCTATTGTCATAAGAGTAGTCACTGTGTCACCTGTAAAAAATGGCATCAGTTGTTCAACATATTTTTCCTTTTTTATGTTATGCGTATCGCACAAAATTGGAATCTATCTAGATAATCTGCTACGTCATCCTTTAAAGGATTGAAATGAGGTAATTTAATCCTACTAACAAACTCCTTTGTCGTACTCGAAGTTGTTTGCTGAGCACCCGTACTCGCCAATTTCAATTTCTCTAACTCCAAAGTTGCGAGTTTTTCATCAAGTTCCATCTTCTGTTTTCTTTCCTCATGTTCCATTTTTCTAATTTCAGCCTCAGCTTGAGCTTTCCTCTCCTCTGCAGCAGCTTGAGCTTTCCTCTCCTCTGCAGCAGCTTGAGCTTTCCTCTCCTCTGCAGCAGCTTGAGCTTTCCTCTCCTCTGCAGCAGCTTCTTTGTCTAATCTCTTTTGTTCAGCTTCCTTGTCTAATCTCTTTTGTTCAGCTTCAAATCTCCTTTCCTCCACCTGCATCTGCAATTTCTTTTGTTCAGCAGCAACATCAGCTTCTCTGTCTAGTCTTTTTTGTTCAGCAGCTGCTTCTCTTTCTAATCTTTTCTCTTCAGCCAGAGCTTTTTTTCTTCTGCAGCAGCTCTTCTCTCTTCAGCAGCTAATGTGCTGATAACGCGAATGTCGTGGGTTCGTTCCCCATACCGGCCACCAGAAATGTAACTGTCTTTTTCTCTTGTTGAGGTGATCACTGGCCCAAGACAGTATACTTGTTGTTAGATGTGTAGTGCGAGCGTATGATGAATTGAGTGTGGGTGCGGATGAAGGCGCGAATGTGTTTAGGCTCGTATAGATGTAGACCCTGCAACCCGTACTCTCACATGCAGTAGTCAAGGATGCTTGGACACTGCAGGCATGTTTCAAGACATTTATTGACGAGAACACACATAGTATCAACAGGAACAGTCAGTGTAACAAGGTCATGCTGACCGGAAATCGATAGGTATACATTTGGCATTCAAAAAGGTAAACATCGGAATAGACGTGCATGGTCAATAGCAAAGTTCTTCAATAATGACAGTTCGTAGCGTCGCCCTTGGCATCTCTGACTAAACGCTTCAGATGCCTTAGTCACTTTGACACATAGGTGCAACTTGGCATTCCCCGCCAATTGCACATTATCAGGCTGTAATATAATAGCCGAAAGCACAGGCCTCCTGCTGACGTCGGCTGTTTACTTCTGTTAAATAGGTTATCATCAACCCTGTAGTAATGCTTATTGTAGACATAAATCCCGCCAATTTGCGGTTCCCACAATATATCTTCGTCACTGAATTTCTGGACAATATAAAGACTAACAGTCTTGGATGGCTACCTCGAGCACAAAATATAAGTTCTGTAATATATAGGATCGGTGAGCTGCAGTTCACACTAGGTAATCCTTTTACATGTTCTGCCACCGAAAAGCGTAATAATGCATAAAGGTCGGTATTACCTGGAAAATGAATCCTCAGAACATAACAAGGAATCCTGTCGTCATCCCGACGCACAGAGATTCACTGGGGAAAACTGCCATAGCAGTTACTTCGAAGATTCTCCCCGAAAAACAATGGACTCTTGGTCCCTTCAGAAAAACAGGACCTTCCCGGCTTGCCGGAAGTATATCTCTCTCCCGCTTAAAAAACCTTCCCATAGGCCTACGCCCGAACTGTCAACCTTTTGACCCTAAAGGTCAAAACACAATGAATGAATAAACAAGGGAAGACAACCCCTAATCAACCTGACATCGCAGGTAAAGACACAATTATACTTATGATAAAACATAGGCAAATAACTTGACAGATGACTCCGTCGAAAATGACAGCAACAGTCAGCACAACCGATTTGGAGGTGGCAGTATTCACATTTGGGGAGGATTCAGTTTTCACCATCGCTTGCCTCTTCACGTCTTCCGTGGAAATGTTTATGTTGTGACATATCGAGATGAGTGTCTGGATGCATTGGTTGCTCCTGCGTTCACAAATTATCAAGACTTGCAGCTTCTATAGCAGGAAAACGCACGTGCGCACACCGCATGCATTACGCAGCAATATCTACAGCAGCAGAACATTGTGACGACTAATTGGCCTGCCCTATCACCAGACATGTCCCCTATAGAACATCTGTGGGACGAGTTTGGACGCAGAGTCTACAGGCAAGGTTCTCCAGCTAATCTGCAACAGCTCGAAGCTGCTCTTACACGTGTAAGAGACTTGATTCCGGGAATTTCCTTCAGAGTCTTGTGCGTTACATGCGGAGCCGCTGCCAAGCTTGTTTGCAAGCACACGGTGGACATACCAGATACTGAGGATTGTAAAGTATCAGTCTGTCTGCTCTGTAAAGTTGCTTTCACACACACACTGGATGCTCTGTAAGGAAGAGTGATGTGTTGTTGAGATCAGGCATGCTCCAGTCTACCCAGCTGTAAATGGGTAACTCACCCTAGTCCTGAGTTAGGGAAGGCAAAGGCTCCAGAGGAAGCAGGCCCTTAACTTGGTCACTTCAACCGACGCAGGATGGTGTATGTATGAAGTAGAAATGTAGAGTGTGATTGACGCGAATGGTGTACTGTTCGTGTGCTGACCAATATAACCACTCATACACTTGTGTCTACAAGGCACCAATGCAGACTGCTGGAATCTTAGTTTACTCAATTTATTCAGACGTACACACTGGGACATACGAGTACATCATGGTATGTTGACATATCAATTTGTAGGTATACATAGCAGATCTGAAGTCATGACACATTCAGAAATAATGGGCAGTACATCAAAAGTTCAATGTCATGATACATTATGGCCACATCCCCCTATCTGACTAAACGCGTCAGTGAAGGCGGATCGATAAATAACTAAAGTTACTTGACGTCCATAGTTTGTAGTATATATTATGAAACCACGAAGGGGGTTTCTAGCAAGATTGAGATCTCCCTGTCACTGTCCGATAATAGGATAAATAATCTATTCTCTTGGCAGTGATCAAAACAGAAGATGACAGAAATCCAACATGGCTGCCTCCCTGAGTTGTCGTTCACTCATTCATAGGAAGGAGAATATAAGCCAGAGTTAATTTATAATGGGTATATAAAGGATTTCATAAATGTTTCCATACAGCTCTACGGTGATCAGGTTAATTCACGTAGCCATAACCGCTGCAGGAAAATCTGTCATCTTCGTCGATACAAAACACGACACTAGCATAGCGAAGCACAAAAGTCAAGCTAGGCCTAACCGACGAGAGATCATCAAAATAGGAGCTGGGTTTACCTGGAGTCCGAATCATCTATATACTGACATAAGGAGAGTCTCTAACACAAACTATCGTAGAGACACCATCTCCTTCAGAAGAAAAACCACTTCGTAAGACTTTTTTTCTGACGAAAGGACCAGCTCTAGAAAAACGTACCCCGCCATTTGTAAGCAGTACATCGGAACTCATCACGACTTGTCAAGACAACTCATACTTCCGCTAGACCGGAATACAAGAATCTAGTCCCTCCTACCCATCCAAAATATACAATATAGGACTGATTCTACTTGTACTAATAATATGTAATACATATGAATTCAGGCCATAAACACAATAAGCAAATTAATATATTTTCTGGCCCTAAAAAATAAGTACAAACGCAAGCGCAATATCCTTGCGCTGGATCAATATCCAGAACGATTACTCCTATAATCAAAAGTGTGAATCAAACATGGATTATCTCGCTTTTACCATAGACAGCATTTTCATACACAAATGAATGAATGTCTATATTTTTCCCATATTAAATAGCCATATCGATTTTTGTAATATGTGCGTCAAAATATGCACGCAACAGATTACCACACCCCTCGGGAAAAAAAAATGGTACATTTTTTTTTGAAATACATCTAGGAGCAACATACAATAGGCTCACAACGCACCAATAACAATGCGCAGATGATAAGCATAAGTTTTATGACCTTAGAGAAAGTACTTCTCTAAGTATAAATATTTCCAGAGAGGTGTCACCAACGCATACTACAATATTAGCAATGACACAATTTCCACATTAGTTTATACATAAATTTCATCTAAGATATCTTAACATCATGATCATCAAAGACGAAAAACATTGAAAGATCAGCGGTGAATAAATATCAATGAACCGCTAAGTAGTGTTACAATCAATATATGATATATTACATATGTGTACACATTTCAACATAGAAACAACTGTATCAAAGTTGTATAACAGTTATGAATCATGTGGGCATCTAGACAAAATATCTGCCATCACATTTTCTGACCCACGGATAGCTCGCACCGAAAAATGAAATGGCTGTAGAGCAATCGCGTATCGCGTTGATCTCGCGCTCTTCAGATTTTTACTCTGAATAGCCGTAAGAGCTTTCTGGTCAGTTTCCACAATGAAATGCGCGCCCAGAAGAAATCTTTGCAGTTTAAGGATTGACCAAACCATAGCCAATAATTCACGGTCTAGGACCGAGTAATTCTTCTCTGCGGCATTTAATTTCCGAGAAATATACATCACAGGATGCAGAGTTCCAGAGTACTCTTGCATTAGTGCAGCTCCAATCCCGGTGGATGAAGCGTCACTACGAAGAATAAATGTCTTATCCTTAGAAGGCAATACTAGGATAGGTGAAGTAGAAAACATAGTTTTAACCTTATCCAAAGAGGATTGACATTCTTGAGTCCAATGGACTACATTAGGAGACCCTTTCTTTAGCAAGGAAGAAAGAGGTGACATAATGGAGGACAGATTCGGGATGAATCGTCCATAAAATTGTATTAGACCTAAGAGACTTCGTACTTGCTTTTTAGTCTTAGGAATAGAAATGTTAAGTATCTTACTTGTATTATGGTCTTCTGTTTTTAGGAACCCATGACCAACACGGTGTCCTAAGAAAGATATTTCGCTAAAACCAATACATGCTTTCGATGGTTTCGCTGTCAGGTTATGCTCGCGTAAGATAGACAATAGTTCATTTATACCATTATAGTGATCGTTCCAAGTATCACTGAAAAGACAGATGTCATCAAGATACGCAATGACATCTGAGCGATGAGATAGGATTCGACGCATCATGCGTACAAATGTAGCAGGGGCGTTCATAAGACCGAAAGGCATGAAATTCCATTGGAATAGACCCCTAGGCGTCGAAAAAGCAGTAAACGGTTTGGCGTGTTCGGATAGTGGAACTTGCCAATATCCCTTAGACAAATCGAGTTTAGTAAAGAAGTGAGAATTCGATAGTCTCGTAAGTAGCTCTTCTAGTAAAGGCATAGGTTCAGCATCGAATTTAGTCACTTGATTCAATTTGCGATAATCCACGCAAAGACGTATGTTATTGTCTTTTTTCCGTACTATAACCATCGGCGAAGAATATGCTGATGTGGATGGTTCAATAATTTTTAACTCTATCATCTCATCTAACTCTTTCTCTACCTGTGCTTGAAAATGTATCGGGATAGGATACGGTCTGACTCTTATAGGACTATGGTCAGTAAGAATAATGTCATGTTGAATGACATCAGTTTGACCAGGAATGTCAGTAAGGACATCCTGAAATTGTTCTAACATAGTAGAAACTTGTTTCTGCTCTCCTGGAGATAATTCTGGAGAAATTGCAACATCTTTCCATGATTCATTAGAGTGAAGAGGAATCATTGGAAAAGGTAAATTTACATCCGAGAAACTCGTTTCCTCATCCTGTATTACTGACAGAGATGAGTACTGTCCATGTTGGACTGGAAAATCGTCCGTTGCCTGGAAAACAGGTTGTAAATAATCAGGACGTTCATGGAATTCCGTGAGCATGTTGATGTGGAAGGTTTTACGCTTCCCGTCAATATCGACGATATAGTCAACATCGGAAACTTTTGATATTATATCGTACGGACCTTTCCAAGAAATGAGAAGTCTATTTTCCCTACAAGGTAGCAAGACAAATGCTTTGTCACCTGGACAAAGTTGTCGCAAACATCTCTTTTTATTGGCAAATTCCCTTGCCTTCTGTTTCGCAAATTCAGAAGAAGCAGTTGCCAATTTGCATGCTTCAATAATCTTGTGTCTAAGTGCGATGACATATTCATAAGAGGATTTTGTGTCATCGACAATATTATCAGCAGTTATAAGATCATGAAGTAAGGACATAGGACCTCGCGGTTTCGCGCCAAAGACAAGTTCAAAGGGAGAAAATCCTGTATGTTCGTTGGCGACCTCTCTATATGCAAAGAGAGCCGCGGGTAAAACCCTATCCCAATCCTGAGGATGATCTTCTGTTATCTTACCTAGTAGGTTTTTCAGAGTTCTATTCAAACGTTCCACCATCCCATTGGACATAGGATGATAAATACTACTCAGCGATCTCTCTATCTTCAGAGTCGACATTACTTGAGACATGGTATCCGATATGAGTTGGGTACCATGGTCGGATAATATTTCTGCTGGAAACCCCAGACGAGAAAATATTAACCAAAGAGCATCTGCGACATCAGCAGTAGTTATGCTCTTTAGAGGAACAGCCTCCGGCCAACGTGTGCACATATCAACACACGTCAAAATAAATTGGTGTCCTCTAGCAGACTTTATCTTAAATGGACCAATGATGTCTATCGCCATTTTTTGAAATGGCCGAATGGGAATGTCTGCAGCCTGAATAGGTGCATCATGGCGTGGACCTCTGGATTTAATCTCTTGACATACTTTACAAGATCGACAATAGATTCGTATGTCCTTATTCACAGCAGGCCAAAAGAAAGATTGAAGAACTCTAGCTTTAGTACGGGAAAAACCCATATGTCCAGCACACTGCGAATCATGAGCGTGCTGTAAGATTTTAACTCTCATATTTTTAGGCACAAGGATTTGAGAATGAATGGACTTAGCGGAGTCTTGTACCATACGTACAAGTACGCCATTCTTCATCGTAATCCAAGATTTACGATTTGTATCCTTATTCGGATCACCTTTTGTTGCCAGAGTAAAGAATTTCTTTAGAGTAGGATCATCTTCCTGCTGTTTGATAAAGGAATCGTGGGAAATCTCCAAGGGATCATCTTGGATCTGCGCATCATTATCTTCAGAATGTGAAGATTGTGGCATATTAAGAGCTTGAGCCCTAGTGATTACTGCATTAGCAGATTGCATATTAACATTTTCCCAATTAGAAATTTGCTGTGGAGTGCATTCTTTCACTCCATGAATGCGACCGATGATAAGATCAGCGATCGGATTCGGCAAGAGACATGCTTGCACCTCTCCTGTAAAGAAAGGCGTAGCAATATTGATAATGGCAGTGGAGTACTTCTCCAATGTGCCACCAAATGTTACACATTTGACTATATTGCCTGTAGCTCGAGAAGGATTTACGAGTGATTGCCTCACTCCAATGGTAGTGCACCCCGAGTCGAAAAGAATTGATACCGGAGTACCATCTATTAGGCCCCTATTAAAGACAAGAGCACCCCTTCCATTATGCGCAATTGACGCATGGAGAGCGGGAAGTGGGTGACCGCAGCTTAAAGTAGACACTGTGGTTGGATCGAATAATGTTTTGCATTGCGAACACTCAGATGCTCTAGCAAAATCGAAAGCGGAATTTGCTACACTATTGGAGTCTTTTTTATCATTATTCTGATTATCGGTGTCGTGGAACTCCTGTTGTGCAGAGTTAGCCTGGTAATAAGATTTACCATGTCTTTTGTGTTGTGATCTACCTCGGTTATAATTGTCTCTATAATTATTATTGCCTCTGTTATAACCCCTATTTGGGTTTGAATCATAATATTCATGATCATAATCATCATGCTCATTATATTGAGTATCCCTGTAATATTGTTTCTTTTGTCTCCATGAAGCACTTGGGTAGTTCCTATAGCTACTCCCTTTCCGAGAATTTCTAACATTATGGGTACCCCTCGCGTGTCGAGGACTATCAGCCCGATTCCAGTTCTTCGAAGAAGAACTCTGATTTGAGCGGTTATCTTGGTTTTGATACTTATTCCAATTAACCTTTTTATCAAATTTATTTTTAGCTCCTTGGAATTTGTGTGAGTAATTCTGATTATATTCTGTTGCCGAAGCAACTGGCATACTCTCTTTAATGTTAGAGTTACTAAGAATCATGTCAGGGTGTGCCGTGGCATACTGGTCACAATATTCTTCCATTTGCTTTATTGTACCAGGTTTACGCTCATGTAAGAACTCTAGGAATGATTTATTTACAGAAGACATGACCTTGTCTCTTAGCAATAAATCCGTAAGACCATCAAATGTTTTCTCTGTTTTGGATAATTCAATCCATCGTGAAAGTGTAATTCGTGCTTTTGAGATGAAATCTGAGAATTCTACACCTACCTCAGGTCTCATTGTTTTAAACAAAAGACGGTAACCTTCCTCAGACAGCTGATATCTCTTTATCAAAGCTGCCCTAACAGCATCATAATTATCTTTGTCGGCCTCTTCAACAAAATATAACTTACTCAGAGACTCCCCTTTTAGATTTTCAGACAACTGATTCACATACTGTGATTTGTCAACATTATGAGATCGACAAGCCCGTTCAAATCTAGAAAGCCAAAATGTTATGTCATCACTGGTAGGGTTAAACGCTGGTACCTTGACCTTGTACACAAAGGGTTTACCATTACCACCAGATGCCTGATTAACATTACTCATACATGTCAATTTTAATTTCTCTAATTCAAACTCATGTTCTCTTATTGCTTTTCTCTCTTCAGCTTCTCTATCTAATTTTTTTTGTTCTGCAGCAGCAGCAGCTTCTAATTTTTTCTGTTCTGCAGCAGCAGCAACTTCTAATTTTTTCTGTTCTGCAGCAGCAGCAACTTCTAGTTTTTTCTGTTCTGCAGCAGCTTCTAATTTCTTCTGTTCTGCAGCAACTTCTAATTTTTTCTGCTCTGCATCAGCTTCTAATTTCTTCTGTTCTGCCTCAAATCTCCTTTCCTCCACTTGCATCTGCAATTTCTTAAGTTCAGCAGCAGTATCAGCTTCTTTTTCTAATCTTTTTTCTTCAGCTAAGGCTTTCCTTTCTTCTGCAGCAGCTTTTTTTTCTTCTATTTGAAGTTTTCTCTCCTCAGCCGCAGCTTTTTTTTCCTCAGCAGCAGCTTTTTTTTCTTCTACAGCTAATGCTTTGTCATATTGAGCAACAGCCCATTGTTCTAAGTCTTTTCCAGTCTTATCAAGAGATTTTCCTTGTGTAATGAAATAATCTAATGTAGACATATTGTCTTCTTAAATCAGAAACCTGAAAAAGTAAATAAATTACCCTCTTTCAAGTTAATGGGAGACAAGTCTATACCATAGACTTAGTCTTAGTCCAAACTTGTATGGTTTATAATAACCAATGATAACTTGAGTACCTGTGGACAACAATAACTGTATCTCAAATACTTGGTGGACAAGCCTTACAAAGGTCTTGTATACTTCAATGTAATCAAAGATCACTTGAGTACCTGTGGAAAAAATATTTCCCTATACCAATCACTTTGGGAGACAAGCCTTACAAAGGTCTTGTATACCTCAATGTAATCAAAGATCACTTGAGTACCTGTGGAAAAAATATTTCCCTTTACCAATCACTTTGGGAGACAAGCCTTACAAAGGTCTTGTATACCTCAATGTAATCAAAGATCACTTGAGTACCTGTGGAAAAAATATTTCCCTTTACCAATCACTTTGGGAGACAAGCCTTACAAAGGTCTTGTATACCTCAATGTAATCAAAGATCACTTGAGTACCTGTGGAAAAAATATTTCCCTTTACCAATCACTTTGGGAGACAAGCCTTACAAAGGTCTTGTACATTTTGTTTTATAACAATAACAATCATAAAGTACTGATCTGTACTATACTATCAGTGTATACCACTATACGTCATATGTCAACTAAAGACATTACAAAGGACAAACAAGAAAAGACAATATGAACACATTTGCAGAGATCAAATTAAATTAAATAGGAGAAATGAAAAAAATGATCACAGAAACCGTGATGATAACTGCCATAAGATAACAAGACAAATAACGCCACAGTGTATAAACATAAGGGTGTAAAAAACTGAAATGAAAGGAAAGATGAGACCTACAATTATACAAACAAATCAAACAAAACTAAGGAACACAAAATTATTAACAAAAACAACGAAGAAAAGAACACCTCATCACAACTAACAGAAATAGCAGCAAATTGTTGCTAACAAATTTCCAATTAAGAAAATGTGTACCTATCGAATACTAGTACCAGACCAATGTAACTCGGCATACCTTGTACTAGTCACACAGAACATAAATTAATTTAATACATAACAAATAACATGTAAGCATAAATAGCATATAGCATACAATATAATTTATGTCATGAATGGAATGTGTTGCAGGTATAGTGTTGTAAAGCAGGCACAGTTTATTTTAATTCTAATAACTTGCCACTTTATTGAGTAATAGATTTAATTCTAAACTATTACACTGTCAATTTTTTCTCTTTTGAGCATATGAAGATCCAACGATGAACTATGCACTTTATGTTCAACAACACTGTGATTCTTCTGTACGTTGAGAAATGTCAACAATACTGCTCCAGATATTTTCTACACTTGATACCACTGTCCTGTGTAATACTGTCTGTACAGCGAAAAACTGTCAACAAGCGCTGACCTAGATACAGCATCCTATCGGTAATACAGGTCAAGCTGACATCGACTGTATAGCTGTCCTACTGGTGTTGATGTGTTCAAACAAATGTTCTTTCAGCTGTAAACTGTGATTCTCAACACAAAACTGCGTAAGCTGGACCCAGGAATCTGGCTCGCCACTGTAAAGTTTCAGTCTGTCTGCTCTGTAAAGTTGCTTTCACACACACACTGGATGCTCTGTAAGGAAGAGTGGTGTGTTGTTGAGATCAGGCATGCTCCAGTCTACCCAGCTGTAAATGGGTAACTCACCCTAGTCCTGAGTTAGGGAAGGCAAAGGCTCCAGGGGAAGCAGGCCCTAAACTTGGTCACTTCAACCGACGCAGGATGGTGTATGTATGAAGTAGAAGTGTAGAGTGTGATTACCGCGAATGGTGTACTGTTCGTGTGCTGACCAATATAACCACTCATACACTTGTGTCTACAAGGCACCAATGCAGACTGCTGGAATCTTAGTTTACTCAATTTATTCAGACGTACACACTGGGACATACGAGTACATCATGGTATGTTGACATATCAATTTGTAGGTATACATAGCAGATCTGAAGTCATGACACATTCAGAAATAATGGGCAGTACATCAAAAGTTCAATGTCATGATACATTATGGCCACATCCCCCTATCTGACTAAACGCGTCAGTGAAGGGCGGATCGATAAATAACCAAAGTTACTTGACGTCCATAGTTTGTAGTATATATTATGAAACCACGAAGGGGGTTTCTAGCAAGATTGAGATCTCCCTGTCACTGTCCGATAATAGGATAAATAATCTGTTCTCTTGGCAGTGATCAAAACATATGATGACCGAAATCCAACATGGCTGCCTCCCTGAGTTGTCGTTCACTCATTCATAGGAAGGAGAATATAAGCCAGAGTTAATTTATAATGGGTATATAAAGGATTTCATAAATGTTTCCATACAGCTCTACGGTGATCAGGTTAATTCACGTAGCCATAACCGCTGCAGGAAAATCTGTCATCTTCGTCGATACAAAACACGACACTAGCATAGCGAAGCACAAAAGTCAAGCTAGGCCTAACCGACGAGAGATCATCAAAATAGGAGCTGGGTTTACCTGGAGTCCGAATCATCTATATACTGACATAAGGAGAGTCTCTAACACAAACTATCGTAGAGACACCATCTCCTTCAGAAGAAACCACTTCGTAAGACATTTTTTCTGACGAAAGGACCAGCTCTAGAAAAACGTACCCCGCCATTTGTAAGCAGTACATCGGAACTCATCACGACTTGTCAAGACAACTCATACTTCCGCTAGACCGGAATACAAGAATCTAGTCCCTCCTACCAATCCAAAATATACAATATAGGACTGATTCTACTTGTACTAATAATATGTAATACATATGAATTCAGGCCATAAACACAATAAGCAAATTAATATATTTTCTGGCCCTAAAAAATAAGTACAAACGCAAGCGCAATATCCTTGCGCTGGATCAATATCCAGAACGATTACTCCTATAATCAAAAGTGTGAATCAAACATGGATTATCTCGCTTTTACCATAAACAGCATTTTCATACACAAATAAATGAATGTCTATATTTTTCCCATATTAAATAGCCATATCGATTTTTGTAAAATGTGCGTCAAAATATGCACGCAACAAGGATAGTGTGAATGCATTTCTTTTATTGATTGCATTTTTGGTTTTCTCCCTTGCCTGCAGAGAATGCAATGAACTTCATAACAATCAAACGTACAAATTAATGACCAGCATGGATTCATAGGAAAATGAATAAAGATTCCAAATATGTAAACTTGTAAACACTTATATTTACATTTCACACTCTGTTCCTTGATTATACAGGTGGTGCGTTTTTAATGTGCTTCAGTATATTAATACGATAGAGTTATTACAAAATCGGAAACAAATTTAGATACGCCCTGCTCTGAAGAACAGAAAAAAATGTTAAACAGACAATGTTAAAAAAAAAAAAAGTTAACATCTAAAAGTGAAAGTTAAAGTTCAACGCTGATGCTCAGCTATGTCTTTTATCTCAGGACAAAGAACATTTAAGTGCTTGCGAAGAGAACGCGTCAGGTCGAATGTTACACTGCAAACTTGTTTAAATGCAGCTTTAAGTTGCTTGGTCTTAATCTTGTTCTGTAGAACCGTTTATAGACATCTGAAGTGCCTGCATTAATATTTCTGGACTATATTGAGTAAGTTGCCGTAAAACGGATGAATTGTGAGAATTCCGTTTTTTGGGCGGGTGGAGACGGGGTGAGGAAACTCCCATTTTCTTGCTGTAGTTCCTGCGTTGCGATTAAGTGAATGGGTGTTACTTGTAGTCCAGTCTTTCCATCTGTCCGGTGGTGTCTTGTGCAGTTAGCAGCTGGCGTGTCTGTCGTGTGGGAGTGGGGGATACATGTGGTCATAAAGGTTAGCGTGGGAGGTGGGCTTAAGTGTAGCTTTTCTAGATACATTCTTGTCAGTTGAGGATGGTGATTGATGGTTATGAGCTGTTGTGTCTGGGTTTACTGAGTTAAGTGTATAATTTGTGTCCCTGGTGGATGAATGTGTGTGTTTCTGGTGTGTCCTCTGAGGAAACTTTAAAATTTTAGCTAGGTAGCTGGTCTCTAGTTTAGAAGTGTGCACTTGATCTCTGTATAGCAGTTTTTTGGCGCACCTGACTTAGATGTGAAAAAGGGTGTGTTGTTTATGAAAGACGTGTTATGTTTTTAACAAAAAGTGTAAAGCACCTTGTTGTTGGTATCCACAGTTTGGCGTGCTTTACCATAGCTGGGTGGAATAATTGACGAATTGTATGTGGATGTGTTGGGAAATTATTGTTTTATGGTGTCAATCATTCTGGAATGTCTGATAGGTTAAGAGTGTGTCCATTTGTTCTGTCGTTTATCCCTACGTGTATTGTTGTTTTCTTTATGTTGGTGTTTGTGTTGAGACGGCATATTTCATTGGTAACTCCTACTATTCCGGCTCCAGGTAATGGTATAACAGTGATTATTTCACCTGGTGTTTTTGACGTTCGATCGCTGTGAATGCCATTTAGCAATGAGTCACCTGTAATAATGTTGGTTGTGTTGTGAGAAATGTGACGATCAGGATGTGATTGTGGTCGTGTATAACGGTGTTGTTGGTGCCATTGCTCGTTGTCTTGCAGTAGGTGGTCAGCAGAATCTTGTGTCAAGTGACATTGGAGTTTATGTGCCCTGTCATCTTTTTGTGAGGCTGCTGATTCGGATTCTGCTTGTGTAGATCGGATTGATGGATTTCCAAGACGACTGCTAATTTTTACCTCAATTGGGAATGTTTTATTTGGTCGTTATCTTCTTCCTACAATGCTGCTAATGTCCTTATGGCTTTTAACCTTATGGTGCTGTCCTGGGCATGCTTTGTTTTGAGGAATGTATGTTGGAGAAGGGGTGGGTAAGTTAAGTTTAGTAACTTAAGATTCATGATGAAATGCTTCTCGTGGGCTGTCAGTCACCTCCCCATTTTCTGTTTTCTTATTACATGAAATAGGTAGGTGGTCTAGATGATGAACCAACTTTGTGTTTTCTCTGCGGAGAGTCATAACTTCACGTCTCAGTTTTTCAAGCTCTGTTTTCAGTGAGCTTTCTATATCCTGTTTGAGTTTCTCAATCACGTTTTTCAGAGAACTTTCATTTATAGTTTCCAGCTCATGACGGAGGTGTTTATCTGTTCGTTGGGTTAGTTGTTCCATAACACACTCATTTGCTATTAGATATTTTGTGGAGCATGAGTAGACATCTGCGCTATTGACAGGCACTTTTGTTTGGAAAGTAGCTGTATCTAGGAGGCATGATGGGCTGGCTCGTTCATATTGGATGGGTTATCTGGGGGATCTGAAGAATTTGGGAATACATTACACAAAGTGTGGTTTACACTGATTTGGAAAGTAGCTGTATCTGGGAGGCATGATGGGTTGGTCTCGTTCATATTGGGTGGGTTATCTGAAGAAGTGATGAATGCATATTTCAAAGTGTGGTTTACACTGACTTCAGTGATTTGGTTGATGTGAACCTCTAGATAATTTATTGTTGGCTTTTGCGCTGTCGGTCCATTAAATGTGGGTCGTGTTGGATCAAATATGAGTGGTGCTGAATCGAAAGTGGGCGGTGTTGGATCACAAGTTGGTTGTGTTAGATCAGGGGTAGGAGGACTGACTTCAACGGTTAGTTGAGACTGTGCGTTGGTAGACTCATTTCATATCATTGTTGGAGAAGAGGTAGGATCAGTTACAATCATGGTTTTATCTAGATCTGATCTTTGGAGGTGAGAAAATTCGACGTCCAACCATGTCTGTACGCACTCTGTCGCTCATTGAGCTAAAACCTTATTTTTAGTGTGATACAGATGTATTGTGAGGAGGTCCGTGCTTATTTTATCCTCAACAATAGCGTTATTTGATCGCTCTGGGTTTTAATAGAACAGCTTTTGTAGTATTCTAGGCAATTGTGTTTGAAAATTTCGTAATGTTGACTGTTACGGAATTTAACAGAGCAACATTGACCCTTGTTCGTTTGTTTGATGATCAGATGTGGAGGGTTGTTCCAGGCATCAAGTTTTCTTTATACCGCTTTTTCTTTGTCAAGGCAGTAGTTCTTAGCGACTGTAGACGGACGTTATCTTCTATCTCTGTGTGGTTTTACTGTCGCTGATATGACGACGCTGTTCTCCCCAGTCGCCATGATCACATTACATGCTTGAGGGTGGACAATCCCTGTGATTTAGCATTGTCTATTGTTCCCTAGCCAGAAGGTCACCGTCAGAGTTTGGAATGTGTTACAAATGTTTAAGTAGTTTTCGATATATCGACAAATGGTGGCAGGACACGATGAACGCTCCTACCGTCATTCCAAACAGAAAAAACACAATAGTAATATGGGAATTTAACACAATTACAATATAAACAATTTCATTGTATGTCAAACAAAACCGCCAACACAGGGATGTATAAACCATCCATATTAAATGGGAACAACTTAGATTAAAATATCCATAACGTAGAGCCAAATAAAAACACGTCCGCACAGTACGAATAAAGAATACAGACCATTGAGGACGTGTCCTGAGATCCAAATAACTGCACCCAACCTTACTTTTGCTGATACCTCCAGACCACGAGTAATATTGCGTAACTCCATTATAGAGATTTATTTTCTTAGTATAAAGCCTATTTTATCAAGCAGAAAAACCTTAACCCAGTATAATATAGTAAGAGAAAGCACACTATACGAGAATTGTATTGAAAAACTGGATAATATTTCCACACAAATAGATTTGCCTTCTCAGAATTTGAGTATTGACAAAACATTATTTTTTAGATTGCTTATACCAGTACACCAAGATTTCTAGATCTGATAGAATTTGGGTGGTTGTTGGTAACAAGTGTTTACAGCTAAGACTAAATTTCTGCATAGTGATCTAGTGCTGCGCAGTATGGCTGAATTGACTAAACTTAAAGCTAGCTGGATGGAGACTGGTTGGGAGTGTGACTTAGCAGGACATGGGTTAGCAAAATTTGAGGGTGAACAAATAGACTTGCAACTCACTCGTGAAGCACATGAGAGAAAAGAGGAATGTGAAGTACGCGAGAGACAAGGAAAGACAAGACCTGGAAGCTAAGGAAAGGAAGGCGAAGATGAAAGAAACCACACTTTTTGGATGAAGAAGCTTGAAATCAAATCTCAAACTCGCAATGCGCAGTTCGTGTTGGGTACAGCGGCATAAAACTCATAAGGTGGGGATTCGCCAATGTCATATAATGAGCCACCTATGCAGATTCTTCCACCGACTTTAATGCACTTCCCCTAGAACCATTCTCGGAGAAATCTGATACAATGGATGCCTATTTCGGTCGCTTCCAAAGATTCACGATAGGTTTTAGCTTAGACAAGAAGAAGTGGAACCTGAAGCTTACCCAAAGGTCTTGGGTTGGGGGAGGGGGAGCTTATGAAGTCTTCTACAAGTTACGAGTTGAAGATGAAGAAAACTATGATGTTCTTAATAGAGAACTTTTAATACGGTACGAACTGAATTAAGAAGTTTGCCGTACGAAGTTCAGGGATGATAGCAGAAAAACAGAAGAAACATTCCGCCAATTTTCTGCAAAGATAGAGACATATTTCATGAAATGGTGCTGTAGCGATCAGTTTGCTAAGTCTATATTATGGATAAAGTGCCTGGTTAAACTGGAAACTTTATATATTAATTTTCTAGTCTAAGGGAATTAATCCATGTTTTTGTTAGGATGATAGTTGAAAGTGAGAGTGATCCTACTTGTCTGTTATGTCTGTGGTTTGATTTGAAAACCGATGTCAGCTTTTTCTGATAGGTTTTCAAACCGCCTATTTTGAGCTTTGCTCAAAAAGGTCTTGCGTGTCAGTGCGCATGCGCAAAGTTTTTCTGGCGCAAATTTGAAGAGGCCATTACGGCATTACAGAGAGAGTCGAGCAGTGATGATCAGGGTCGATGTAGTTTTTGAGACGTCCTCTGTGGGTCGACAAGATGTCGTATAATATTTCATGTGATATATTCTAAGCGCCTAGGACGCGAGTGAGTGTGGTAGTATTTATTTTCCAAGGGACAGAAGGTAATTGACTCTTAGAACTGTTTCCCTGTTTTGTTAGAATCTGTAATGACTTAAGTGATAGCCAACTCATGACTTTTCCCTGGGCGGGAAAACGTACCACTTAAATATCCTGGAAAGTAAGCTCACTATGTATTTCAATATTTTGCACTAGGCTGGTGCATGCCCAAAGTACCTATATTTGGTTTGTATCCCGCATCCCGGCGATATTAAGTATACAAGGTGGAATTCCCCTTGTTTTTGATGAAGAATCACCCAGAGGCCATGTTGAACTGTAAGCCCGCTATTTTTTACGCGGCCTGTTGTAGACCCATTTAAATACCTGTCTTACAGATGTCAGAAAGGAGTTCCTCATAACTGACATATTGGATATATTTTCCCTGAAGCTGATGAGTGAGAGAACTGTACGAGATCAGCTTTATTTGATACCTGCATAGCTTGCTGGTGTACTTTATGTATACATGCCATCTCCTGAACTGTCAAAGACTATTTTCGTCCATGTCAACGTACCTGTCGTTATGGCGTAATAAAGTGCATCAAACGTCAGAGGTGTTACAAACACTATGTGGATTACTGCATGTAGTTTCTACTACAGGTGTGATGTCCTATAAGTAACTGTCTTCCACGAACCTTCATTCACGCATTCGCATACTTTGACATCTACTCACACCTCATCACTGTAACACTTCATCACCCTCAGTCAAGTGTATGAATGCCAGCATTGTTGCGGCCAACCAGGGCCTGCATATGATCATGTTAGCTTGTGTGGCTCTGAACCGTTTTCTACATTGACACTGGACATTCCTCATTCTACTTACATTTACGGTGGTCAAACTGATCATGGCATACTTGTGTCACGGACACCTGATACGCTTCAACGCACACAGACCCTGCATGAATGTTTACATACATACACAAGTACAGTACTAGTATTTTGACATCATCATTTGTGGTGGCCTGCCCTAACGTTATTTAAGCCTGCAACATTATAATGACAAGAAATAGCCATCAACAGGCGCACTCTCGGAGAATTTAAGGAAGATATTGAGCGACTAAATGAGATGATTTTGATTGAGCAAATCAAAGATTCTATGACTGAAGAGATTCCTCATAGAGAATGGGCAGATCGCTTTGTGGCCATTCTAACTAGATCAGAAAGGTTCCGGGCATCACAAAATGAGACACATGTAGGTATTAAAAATTCCAGGAACATTCTCCAAAACGGAATGCAGGCCACATCAAGACCAGAATACCACAACAGCGCAATAACTCACTTAATCCACCGAAACAGGATAATCATGACAACTACAATAGGACTACCCACCAAAGTACTGGAAACCACCAGAAGCAAAAGCGAAAAAGGTGCCGCCACTGCAGTGTAAATACTCACAATAACAGGTACTGTAGACAACCGGCCCCTGCCGCAGAATGATGCATGCATGCAGATAAACCTGCCCTCCAGGAAGGAGTAGAGAAAGACCAGGGAAAACCTCTCTCTCCCTCCTGTAATTGAATCAGTCTTTTTGAACGGACAGACCCTAGAATGTCTTACAATACAGGACTGGCTTTCGAAGCAATGGTCAGGGCATTTCTTGTTATCTCGGACCAGATGACTGAGGGAACTGTCAACATTCAAGGACCCTCAAAAGGTGTACCGCCTAAGACTCATCGCATCGCTTGAATCCAGTGCAATCTAGATATGTCACAGACAAAATCTGTGCAGCTATTATGGAAGACCATATCTATTCCATTACACTTTGGTGTAGATACGTATTTCTGGGAGAAACTTTGAAGACATTAGTCATGGCGGTAGTCTAGACTCAGGACAGTCCAAGAAGGACAAGGAGGAAGACACCACAACCAATGTCATCCGTGAGGAATTGAAGAGGGCCCTAAAGGAAGATGCTACCTTAGCGCTCTGTGTTAAGAAACTGCCGAGGGCAGACAATCCACTTCAACGAGGAGACCTCATCCTAAAGAGTGCATTGTTGCACCGCAAAGCGGGAAATGGAACACAGTGTAGCAAAATCTATGAGATAATCGCTAAATTCAGTACGATTTTAGTCCTATGATAAAAAAATACCCGCCCGTATGTGTCTGCCTATAATCGTCTTCTACGCCAGTAGGGCGCTGAATTTTGTGCAGTGGTAGAGCTTAGAAAATGATCCCGCCGTAAAATCTGACACGCTTTCCTAGTTTGAGACTTACAGTTAACATTTTAACATTGTGCCAGAACTGCGACACCGAACTGCCGCTCTTAATTAACGTAATATTTTAACTTTAACGCCACTAATTGTAGCAATCCGGACAATTTCCAGAAGTGTAGAACGAAACTGCAGCAAGAATTAACGCAAAAATGAAAGCCGCCTTGCAAAACCCCTCTTCGCTCGACACGCCGTGCCATGCATATATCCACGCTGTGGGACTAGCCAGAATATACACACACACACAGTCAGCTCTCAATTCCCTCCTAGTAGTGTATTTCTGACGTAACCCAAACAAGTTGGTTTATTTTGAATAAAATGCTAGAGATGAGGGGGGAAGATGGCCGACTTGTGGAAAAGTTGTAATTGACGATTACCAGTGACAAAACTGAAAATCTAAACGACAATGAATGTGGCCATAAAATCATATATAAAGATAGCTTAGTGTCTCCTGAGCAATAATATGTTTTAATATACATGGTAGTCCAATTATTAACCAAGATATTGAAATAATACTATATGTCTACGAATGACTGTTGTTTTTGCTCATTCTATCCATAACGTTATTTGGGGACGCAGGTTTAAAAAAGAGGCATTAGAGTGATTCAAATCTGATTGGTTGGTAGAAGAGTATAGGAAGGAGGGTATTGGTTAGGAAATAAAAGCTAAATATATTTTGAAGACTCACTCCTAAAAGTTTGGAGTTTTGTTTTTTTTAGATTTGAATTGAAAAGCTATACCCTCGCTGTGATTGGGCCGGTCTAGGGATATTGGCAAAAAGCTTTCAAGGCTTATCGCCAGTTGATACAAAATTGTTATTATGCAAGCTGCGTTTAGAAGAGCAGTGCTAAGAGTTAATTTAAACCTTGGCAGTCTGGACAGGGGCAAAGCTGAACTTACCTATACATGCTAATGCCAGTCAACGTATGTTTGTGATATTTCTTTCAACTGTGGTAAGAACGAATTTATTAATCTTGTTATTGCAATAAAATTGGTGTATGAGATACTGCTTGATTTGGGAAGGTTACGACTAAGTACAGAGGTCCCCAGCAGACTTATGCAGGCCCTGTGGTGTTGCACACAAGCAGTAAAAATGACATGAGTTGTATAACTTAAAATGATTTCCACAGTTACCAGTGGGAAGGCTAACCCACATTATTCTATGGGAGAGAATCAATGTTGCAGTGTCAGAGGCGTTGTAGCCATTAGGGAAAAGAATAGGAGCACTGGTATGAGTTGTGATCTCAGATGGAAATGGTTGAAATGGTTTGGTCAGAAAGATCTTACCCTTTTCTTTTATTGAATTATGCCATGTATTGCTTGTGGAATGATATTGTAGATGTGTTATTAAGAATCATAATCTTGTTTCAGGTTTTTTTGTTCTGGTACTAAAGTTAGTGCCAGAACCCCTGGTGAATGTATCTTCATGAGAGCAAGTGAGAATTTTTGCTGATACACGCTGTCTATCACAATACATCAGGGACTGTGTCAGATTGGTCATTAAAGGGAATTTTGCTGATACACGCTGTCTAACACGAATCAACCCTTGAAATACAGGAGAGTGGCAGCATCGTACTAATATCAACATAAAGATAAGTGCCGTGTTTTGGCACTACATAGTTTATCCACTGACTTTATTAAAGAGACATAAAATATTTGATTGATTCAATAAACATTCCACAAGAGAATAAAAGAAATAGAGGGGACGATGACATCACCCCAACCATACCATTAGTTACCAGTGCTAAATTAGTATATAGAAATACCTAAACATAATTAGATTGTAATAGTTCTTTGTATGGACAGAAGATCCATTGTGGTATTTTTAATTTCATGTAAATACAACCATAAATTTCATTTTGTTGTTGGTCCTGACTCAGACAATTCTGATTCAGGGCAAATTAAAATTGTAATATAGCCTATTACCAAATATTCAGCCACAGACTTCTATAAGATATATCCTAGAGTGTTAATCTGTTTGTGGCCTATATATATGTGTTTGTTACGCACAGAATTTTGTCTAAAGACATTGTATAATTTTTTAAAAGACATTGTATAATTTTTTCTAAAAACATTGTGTAATTAACTTGTCTGAATTGTACACTTTGATTTCTCGCACAGTCTAAGCTAGATAACTCTTGTTTACTGTAATTACATTTTGCAAGGATGGTTACCTTCGCTTGTGTCGGGACTCATCGGTCCATTTTTTTTGAACGATGTGTTGGTCACTCTCCTTATATGGTAGTATCGGTTAACTGTTTCTTAGAATGATTGAAACCAGTGTTGAGGATTCTTTTGCTGTCCATATAAGGCACGATTTCTTACAAAAATCTTTCTAGAAGGTCTTCAACCATCGTCTCGTTGATTATTACTCAAGTGTATGCGTTCTGCGCATGCGCGAACTTTAAGAAAGTTAGAATCGTCTTCCGCCCAGAGATTCGATGAGATTTTTTTGAGCCGAGCAGAACGCTATGGGCGTTTCTGTGGTTTGTTAATAGGGAATTAGGAATCCTCTTGTGAGTTAGTGTAGCTAACAAGGTCCTTCCCTTGATTATTCAAAAACGCCTGGAGGCGTGTGGTTTTTGTAGTGTTGATTTCGAAACAAGGTAATACCTCATTTATGTTTCAAATCTATAATTTAACATTATGTTGACAATGGTCGATCTCTGCTCGCTCACGTATTACAGTGATAGAGGTTCTTCTACTAGAAGTTACACCCCAGGTATCTTCATACCTGCGAGTTATATGTACACGGGATATACTAAGCCCGAGGAACAGTTCTACGTCATATGAACATCGCTATGTCAGCGATTGCACCTTTTTGTCGAGGGTTAGACTTAGGAATGTTATAAAGGTCAGTTTGACCTGTACTCCATGTATGCCATTCCCGTACGAACAGTAATGGATTTGTATTGTACATCTGATCTTCCAGTATCAGAGAGGAGTATTGATAATTATGAATATTTATAAGATGAAGCTGAGGTTATCGTCAGCTAGGATTATCTGTATCAACTTGGAGAATGTATGCAGATCCATGCAGAAACTTTAGTATGCTGAATTATATATTGAACTGTTGATGTCCATGACTCATGTAACGTACCTGTCGTTTGTGGCGTCCAAATAAATGATGAAACGTCAAAGCAGTTCACCCTTTTTTATGACTTCACATGTCATACTTCATATGTTGTAACTCTGAACTACCTCACTAATATATATATATACACAGCAACAACAATAAAACCAGATAAAACACCCTACATCTTCAACTATTATATACCTGGTGTCGATAGGGGTGGTATTTTGACAGAGCTGAAGAGTTACCACGTACTAGGACTTACACTTGCAACGTCCATAGTAATCAGACAGTGTGGCCTTATCATCATCCAGAAGACAGCCTTAAATCCACCCTTATCAGTGTTAGAATTTAATTGTGTTCGTATTGTTGTGACTTACACTACTTTATACATTCATTACCCTAGACACTTAGACGTAGTCACATAGCTAAAACATAAAACTATAGCGCCAGGTGAGATCATAGGGGTGGTAGCAGATAGGTTTCCTGTAAATACTTAACCTTCACTACTAAACTCAGGGACCTACACAGCTGACCTCACTTGGTGAACAAATTATATTAAATAATAACATAAATAACACCAAATCCACCACACATAGGAACACAGTCAGCTCGTAGTTCCAGCAGAATAAAGAGGCCAGGTGCTTGAAATGGGTCATTCCATCACATTCAGTGGCCACATGGGAACGAATGTCAGCACACAGAGGATAACTTGGCACTACTATTGGCCAAGGTTTAATGGGGACATTGAAAGATTTGTCAAATCTTCCCCGCAGTGCCAAAAGGTAGCGCCAAGACATTAGGTAGCGCCCGCCACTCTTGGGGAAATGCCTATCTTAGGCTCCCCCTTTGAACGTGTGGCAGTCGATATTATAGGACCCCTTCTGAGGACAAGGAAACGGAACTGCAATAACCTCACCCTGATAGACACCTGCTCCATGTGGGGTGAAACCGTCGCTTTGCCATTGTCTGACTCAGTCCATGTGGCAGTGCATGTGCTCAACATCTTTACGAGGTTGGGATTTCCAAATCACGTTCTCGCAGACAACTTTTCTCAATTCAGGTGCACACTGACTGAAGAGGTGTTCATGATCATCCAAGCCAGGAATATTCATACTTTCCTAAATCACCGTCAGAATAACGGGCAAGTGGAGAGATTCAATGGTACTCTAAACCTCTATTCTGCGGAAATTAGCTTGGAAAAACCAGACACATGGGACCAATACCTTTCCGCTGCTTTATTTGCAAACAGTAAAATACCATATGAGTCAACAGGATTTCTTCCTACTACGTTAATCTTCGGTAGGCCCTTCAAAGGTCCCGTAGAGGGATTACTACGTGCGTGGGCTGACGCCAAGGTGGACGACAATGTTAATTCAGCATTCCAATATGATTCAGCATTACCAGGACAACCTCACGGATTAACCACGCCGTACCGATTTAGTGAAATTTGACATGCAAGTAACTGATCTCAATTTCATCAGGATAAAGAACTACCCTGTGCAAAAGCAGCAGCGCTGAAGGAGGAACTAGACTATATGTTTAGGGAAGGCATTATTTCAAAGTCTGTCACCTTATAGTGCGAGTGTGGTGTTATTACGTAAAACCAGTGAGGAACATTGCCTCCTCATTGACTATACTCGCTTGAATGCAGTAACACATTTCCAACTAGAACCGTTACCTGACCTGAATCAGTTGTTCACTAAACTCAGTGGGCTTGATACGTTTCAATAATTGACCTGAGAATGGGATATTACCAGATCCCAGGGAAAGCTAATGCACGACATATATTAGACTTCAGTACATCAGATGGACACTTTGAATTCCACGCCATGCGCTTTGGGTTGAGTAACGCATAGTGTCTTTCTCGGATGATGAGAAAGCTACTCGATCCACTGAATCACCCATCCATTAGCAACTTCATGGATGATATTCTCGTAGCAACTGATACGTTCGAGGAACACGTATCAGCATTATCCCTCTTGTTCAGAAAGCTACAGATTGCTGGTCTCACAGCCCGTCCAACCAAATGCCAGATTGGTTGTGAACAGTTGGAATTTCTCCCGCACACAATTTCGCAAGGAGCAATGTGTCCAGAAGCACGAACTATAGAGAAACTACGTAATTCCCTGAGACCGTCTACAAAAAAAAAAAGATGTCCGGTCACTCGTTTCTGCCTGTGGCTTTTACCAGAAATATATGAAGAATTTTAATGCCCTCTGTTCCCGCTCACGTCGCTGACTAAATAGGAGAATCCAGAGAAGATCATATGGACAGCAGAGTGTGAGCATGCTTACACTCTGTTGAAAGAGCTGCTTACGGCAAAACCGATTCTACGGCTACCTGATCTCACCCAACCTTTTGTCATGCAAACCGATGCATGTAATATCGGAATTGGAGCGACATTACTTCAGCCAGGGAAGGAAGAAATCCAACATTGTTTCCAGTCTCCGTTGCTTGCAGAACATTGAACCGGGCTGAGCAAAATTATTCGACGATTGAAAAGGAATGGTTATCACTTGTGTGGACAGAACAAATGTTTGAACAATTCCTGTATGGCAAAAAATTCACCATTAAGAGTGACCTTCAACTCCTTTCCTTGCAGCGTCGAAAAATATAAATACCAAACTAATGTCATAGTTTCTTGTGCTTCAGTCGTACACATTTGTTATAGGTAAAATTTATAACAGGTGTGTCGATATCATTAGATGGTTCGACAAGGCTTCTTGTTTGTTTATTATATGTAGTCCTTGGTAACTCAGGAAGTGACGTCATTGCTTCGAGGTGTAGATCGGCAGACGTCAAAGTTGCCATTGGCAGACGTGAGAGATCGGCTGCTAAAAACTTCGATGTGTGTAGTTATGGCGAGTGGACTCATGTCTCTGAGCTCCTAATATATATTCATATTGTGTCAAATCTTTATGATGTTCCAGCACTAGATCATCAATACGCTTTTGTGAGATGCATCTAGTTATATTTTACAAGGGAGAATGGATTCTGTTGAAAAAGTGAGTCTGAATTAAATAAACTTTGTAGTCGATCAAACGACAGTATTTCGAGCTAGGCATTACATAGACCCTTTTTCGACTGCATAAAGAATGCCATAATATATTGCCTGGATGTGTAACATGGATATTGAGCAACGTCTCGAGTTACATTAAACATATTGTATTCGTTCCACTGCACCTTAATGACTTTACTACGACATTTTATGTGGAGTGCGTGCGGTGTTCTTGAAGTGAAACCCTAGCAGTTTTCCTTGGCCAACGTAACCAGTGTGTTACTTACTACATTGAACATTGAATAATCAATATAAATTAAAGAAGACACCGTCTAACGCAACAACATTCCAAGTAGAATACTTATCGGGAAAAGAAAATGTTGCAGAAAACTTCTTGAGTCGCCATCCTGTACCAACAGATCGACCAAGCCAACCTGGTGATGACCAACATACCAACAGCGAAGAATGTGATGATGAATAACCATATCAAAACGTACAAGAAGATGTAACCCCGTGGAGCTAGACGAACATCCAACTTAAGGGAAAAAGGGGGGGGGGGGGGGGGGGTATGTCATAAAGTACTGGTCACTCTTCTTCAAAGTTATCATCATCACACAGCATCGCCATACTTCGTCATTATTGTACAGTTTTATTATAATTTATTATCGTTTGGTCTCACACACCCAACCCAGCCAAAACATGATTGGCGCGAACAACCGGTACCAGGCACAGAAAAATATCGATCGCTCGGAAACAAACAGGGACGCCAAGTCAGAGCCATTCGAGATACACGCCTTCAAGAGACCGGTTGTACACTCCCAACAGTTATTTTAAACTGTGAATTTTGTTCACTAGTGTTTAGTTTGCTGTGAGCAAGGTTCCATTTCCGAAGGTTAGTGAGACCATTTTATTTACTGTATATAATTTGTACATACATTTTGGGTACTCGTTTTCTTTAATAAATGCATTTACGGAAAGAAAGTTGTGTGAAGTATTTGGGGACAACATTTTATATTTGATGTAAGGACCTATGTGGTTTTTAAACATCATTACTACCACCAATACTCTATCATTTGCAGCATCGTCCAGAATTTTACATTTCATTTAATAACTCATTTAGTTTTAAACCATCATTACTGTCATCAGTACTCTGCCATTTGCAACACTATCATCCCAGAATGTATAATCAAAAAGCTTAATATGCGTTGAGGCAGCATTCACATGCACGAATGAAAGATGGATGGCTGATGTTCCTATGGTAGAAAGCGTGCTAGAATGAGCGGAAATTTACAGTATTTTTTATGAGGCCGCTCTATGTGACTTCAGACCCTGTGCAAGGTAGAGCTTCGTCTCCTGCCATATGCGCCTGACTGAAATAGAAAACTTCGGTCAACAGGATTTTGTACTTGTCCGTCTACTGACGTACCTATTCGTGTGGTGTCCCAATCTAGTGGTGACAACCCGGGGGATATAATCCATACAAATTCTTGAAGTCATCGTGACCTGCATCAATACATCAAAACGGTAACCAACAAATTGTACGGTAACATAAATACTTACATTGATATCCCGCAGTGTAAGCTTACACATTTCTCCTCAGCACCTGGCTATATCTAAATTTCCCACTAATGGCATGTTCAAGTTGGAGTCCCATATTATAGGAGGAGCAATCTGAGCTGTCAGCATTGTACCAATATTGGGAACATTAGGATATTTGTCGTCACATTAAGTGGATTTCAAACCAGAGCGCAAACCAGCAGCCAAGAATTTATCAGAACGAACAATAGACACAAACGTTAATTTAGTTAGTTAAGAGTATGCCTACTCCGTTAATTAGTTAAGTATTTATCAAATCATCATCATTATTGTTAATGTGCTTTGTAATATTATCTTTATACCTGTTCTGGTTTACTTAATTGTTGTACAATATTTATATATGTCGCAGTCCTGGTGAGGTTGAGTGTAAAATAAGAAGTTTGGTGATAAAGAATTAGACTATCAAAGAAAATGGCTCGTAGAATGAGCACCTACTTAAGATAGTGAAGATGAATAGGGATTTTGAGCACCAACAGACCGAACGCTGAACTCGAAGAAATTATGAGAATGAAACAGGGTTCCCTTGCAACACGCTCTATCCACAGTATCTTAATCATCATCATCATCAATATATATATATATATATATATATATATATATATATATATATATATATATATATATAAATATATATATATATATATAATATATATATATATATATATATATATATATATATATATATCGCTGCAAACGTTTATTAATAGCCTCCGAACCAATACATTCATTACGTAGTTTTCTTAAACAAGAAATAACCAACACACCGTATAACTGGGTACACCGCCATTTGAACTGAATAAAACCATGCTACATAACAGGACAAGTAGGTTCAGAAACGACCTCGGCATTTTGTTGTTGATGAATCGATCAAGGTTCAAAGTATATCTGAAATTAAAACAGTGCCTGGGTTTAAACGAACATTATTTGTACAAATTAATTAGAATAAATGCTAAGAATGAAGAAAGTTGCAGAAATGGTACATTTAAAGAAAGATTTTCAAATTATAGAGACAACGATGTGTATTATAGCATGACGTCCAGAAATAGGGACTTACGATAGATAGAAAGACATATATACACATCGTAGGTCGGAATAGTTGAGCAGATTTACAGTAGGTATAAAGCAACTAATATAAATGTCAGATAGATTAAATGAAAGTTCTACAAATGTTAGATTTACAGACAGTTCTATAAATGTTAGTTGTAAAGACAGTTGTACCAATGTAAAATGGAAAGACAGCTCTTCAAATGTTAGATGTAAAGACAGTTGTAGAAATAGTTGATGTACAGACAGGTCTACAATTTTTATATGTACAGACACGTCTGCAAATATAAGTCCAAAGACAGTTGTAAAAATGTTGGATGAAAAGACAGTTGTGAACATGATCGATGTAAAAGTGGTTGATGTAACTAGAGTTTTCTAAATGTTAGATGTAAAGGCAGTTCTATAAATGTTAGATGTAAAAATAGTTTTACAAAAGTTCCATGTAAAGACTTACTTACTTAGTGGCTCCTCTTCTACCGTGATGTGACAGGTTTGCCAGATAGAGCGCCATATTATCCTATTGGCTTTCTTTCTTCTAGCCTGGCTCTAATCTAGTCCTTGGTCGTTCAGAGATGTATAATGTTGTTCTCTCAGATGACTCTGGGTTGTCCTGGAAGTCTTGATCCCTGGCACTAGTTTCTCATACTTACCGTGGTAGCCGTTCTTCTCCAATTCTGCAGACATGGCCCAACCATCGTACTTGAGACTGTTCTTCTTGGGTTTGCAGGGGATCCGCTTTAAGGCATTGTCGTATAGTCTGGTTTTGGACCATGTCTCTTCTTGTTACTTCAATCACCTTGGTCAGATACCTCATTTCTGAGGTTTGGATCTGGCTTTTGGGGTTGCAGTCATTGCCCTTGACACGCAATAGATCAAGATTGAAGCATAGATGGAGCGGTAAACAACCATCTTCGTCTTCTTACCAACTTCTCTTTTGCTGAGGATTCCTAGATTTAGGTCCTGAAAAAGTCTCCCAGCTGCTGCTCTTCGGGTGGGCAACTCTTCTCTGATGCCTCCCTTCCGGTCTTTGTCAGCTCCGAGGTATTTAAAGTGGTTCACCTGCTCCAGAACATGTTCACCCAGTTTAATCTGATGCCTTCTGTCCTCTCGTGATATCACCATAGTTTTTGTTTTAGAGCTACTTATGACCATCCCTCTCTTCTCCAGCTCTTCCTTCCGGACTTGCAGGTTGTATTAAAGATGTGCCTCTGATTTAGTAATCAGGGCAACATCATCAGCAAATACCAGCTCTCAAACACAAACCTGTCTCATCTTCTAACCAACTTTTTTTTGATGCCTCATTTACAGTCTATGTCAGCTCTAAAGTATTTAAAGTGGTTGATCTGCTTCAGGACCAGCATAATCTAATGCCTTATTCCCTCACCGTGGTTTTTATTTTTGGAACTTCTAATGCCCATCCCTCTCTTCTCCAGCTCTTCTTCAAGTCTTGCAGATTGGCCTGAAAACATGCCTGTGATTGACCAATCAGGGCAACATCATCGGTAAAAGCCAGTTCTGAAATATAAACCTGTCTTGTCTTCAAGTACCCCACTGAATACTTTCTTGTCCTCGCCTTACATGCTATTATGACATCGTCCATGAGAAGTACGACAAGATAAGGTGAAAGAATATACAAGACAACAGGAGGCTGAGACACTTGGGAGTCATTACCCAAGTTGGCCCGCCCCCCTTAGAGTGTAAAGGAGTATACAGAGCCGAAACATTTGTTCGACGGGGGACACTTCTGATGATCAGATTGCCTCCTGTTGTATCGCTCTGTATAGAGATTTCTATCAAAGTTGCATGGTCAAACCAGTGACAATCGGCAAAAGACCGATGGACTTCTGGAAAGACAGGTGACATTGGAAAAGACTAGAAAACGGCTGACCGGGTTAGCACCCCGTAAGCTGTATTCAATTGCTACAGGACCAAAACAATGATAGATACCCTCAGGATTCACCGAAAATGGGGGAGAGAGAATGACGAATCCACAGGCGCCTCATTAGAATCGACCAGACCCGTTACACGGACTTCGAGCTCTGAACAACAGCTGGAATTTCCATGTGCCTGTGGTAGGAAATTCTCTACTCAGAGAGGAATGAAAATCCACAGACCGAAAAAAGGGGTGTGGGAGCTCATCAGGGGGAGATCAACAGCGCTCTGTCTCGACGGGAAAGACGTTAGAAGAACGCAGCCAGTAATCAATCCACAGTGCTGAGTACATTCCAGTTGATCTGCCTGATGATGATCTTACACACTTCTTGGACGGGAAGAGAGATGCAATCAAGTTTTTACATGCCAGTGCAAAAGGGCTTTAGGAACAGTAAATTAATATGAAACAAATATAAAGGTATGTTATCAGGCACTCGCAGGAAATAAAGAAGTAGAACACCAGACAACAGAAAAACAACAGACATGAGTGGCTCACCCAGGATTTGAACACTGGACCTTCCGTGCGACAACCCCGCCTAGCCATGCAAGCGAATCACACTATCCGCTCTGCCATCTACGCATCATCAAAAAATGATGTTTCAATGGCAGGTCAATAGTGCGAACCACAATACACGACACCAGAAGTCCTCCATGGGCAGTTCAGCCTATTAATGACGCAATCACTTCTGTTGTATCTCTATCAAGCAGTATAGGCCGAATCCAACAAGACCCTTAGGACCTTAAACATCATTTTTTGATGATGCGTAGATGGCAGAGCGGATAGTGTGATTCGCTTGCATGGCTAGGCGGGGTTGTCGCACGGAAGGTCCAGTGTTCAAATCCTGGGTGAGCCACTCATGTCTGTTGTTTTTCTGTTGTCTGGTGTTCTACTTCTTTATTTCCTGCGAGTGCCTGATAACATACCTTTATATTTGTTTCATATTAATTTACTGTTTACAGGCCTCAGGTTTCCCTCCCTTATTTGTAATAAATGTTTGTACAATACCAAACCTACCACTATCCTGTTCTCACTGTTCTAGTCTACTATCATTTACTGGACACAGTATTAAGGTCCTAAGGGTCTTGTTGGATTCGGCCTATACTGCTTGATAGAAATACAACAGAAGTGATTGCGTCATTAATAGGCTGAACTGCCCATGGAGGACTTCTGGTGTCGTGTATTGTGGTTCGCACTATTGACCTGCCATTGAAACATCATTTTTTGATGATGCATAGATGGCAGAGCGGATAGTGTGATTCGCTTGCATGGCTAGGCGGGGTTGTCGCACGGAAGGTCCAGTGTTCAAATCCTGGGTGAGCCACTCATGTCTGTTGTTTTTCTGTTGTCTGGTGTTCTACTTCTTTATTTCCTGCGAGTGCCTGATAACATACCTTTATATTTGTTTCATATTAATTTACTGTTTACAGGCCTCAGGTTTCCCTCCCTTATTTGTAATAAATGTTTGTACAATACCAAACCTACCCACTATCCTGTTCTCACTGTTCTAGTCTACTATCATTTACTGGACACAGTATTAAGGTCCTAAGGGTCTTGTTGGATTCGGCCTATACTGCTTGATAGAGATACAACAGAAGTGATTGCGTCATTAATAGGCTGAACTGCCCATGGAGGACTTCTGGTGTCGTGTATTGTGGTTCGCACTATTGACCTGCCATTGAAACATCATTTTTTGATGATGCGTAGATGGCAGAGCGGATAGTGTGATTCGCTTGCATGGCTAGGCGGGGTTGTCGCACGGAAGGTCCAGTGTTCAAATCCTGGGTGAGCCACTCATGTCTGTTGTTTTTCTGTTGTCTGGTGTTCTACTTCTTTATTTCCTGCGAGTGCCTGATAACATACCTTTATATTTGTTTCATATTAATTTACTGTTTACAGGCCTCAGGTTTCCCTCCCTTATTTGTAATAAATGCTTTAGGAACAGCTGGACGAAGCCTTAGCAAAAGAGTTGGATAACAATCTGAAGCAAAAAACTTTGGAGAAGAAGCTGGAAATCTTCAGCGACATAATATATCTTCACTGTCGCAAAGTGTTCGGAGTCAGAGAGGCAAGGGAAAGTAACCCACGCGAAAAAGTAGAATTAAAATAGAAGAAATCAGGAATGAGAAGAAGCATGCCCGAAAACTGTTTAATAACGCAGTTGCCACAGAGAAGGGAGGGTTACGACAAGTATGGGAGCACCTGAAAAGCCAACATAATGCCCTTTGTAGAACAGAAAGGTTGTGCAAGAAGAGAAAGAAGACTCGAAGGGATAGGGAAAGATTCTTCAATAAGCGTTGAAGTTTGCCAAAGAACTGTTTGAGCAGCCACGGTCGGGTACGCTAAACATCAGGAAAAAAGACCTGGAAGAACGCCTTAGAATGACATATTCAGATGGTCGCAAAGATGAGCCGCTCAGCAGCATGACAGGCAATATAAGGCCGAGTAAGCCAAGAGCTGAATTTAACACCAAGCCCGCAACGATGCAAGAGGTAGAAGGAATTGTCCAGAAAGTTCGGTGCAAGTCAGCTCCAGGTCCTAATGGTGTTCCATATGTTGTGTATAAGAGATGCCACGAAGTGCTCAAACGACTGCTCCGTTTACTGTAGAATGCGTGGAAAACCCAGCTTGTAAGCAAGGAATGGAGAAAGTCGAACATCCCGAAAGAACAAAATTCCACAGACGTCAGTCAGTTCAGGCCAATCTCACTACTTAATGTGGAAGGGAAGATATTCTTCTCAGTGATGGCGAAAAGGCTCACTACATACCTCCTGGCAAATGGGTACATTGACACTACCATTCAGAAAGGAGGTATCCCAGGTATACCAGGATGTCTAGAACATACCACAATGATCTGGGAAGCAATCCAAAAGGCAAAGTCTGACAGAACAAACCTCCATGTAATTTGGTTGGATCTAGCAAATGCTTATGGATCCGTTCCACACCAGATGATGTGGCAGGCCCTAGAAATGTATCATGTTTCACAAAAGATTGCAGCAATGCTGAAGCTGTATTTCGCAGAGTTCTCTGTCAGATTTTCAACCAGAGAGTACACAACGAAATGGAAATGCCTAGAAGTTAAAATTGCGATGGGATGTACCATCTCTCCGATACTATTCGTGATGGCTATGCAGGTAATCATCAATGCGGCTGAAGGAATGAATGGCTATAGGTTCAAAGCTCGGTGGAATGTATCACATGCCAACGCTCAAAGCATTCATGGATGACACAACAATTCTTACATCAGATGAACATAAGGCCCGGAGGATGTTAGCATGCCTGGATGAACTACACAGCTGGTGCAGAATGAGCTTCAAACTCAAGAAGTCGAGAAGCCTATTGTTATGTGTAAATTTCATAACATTGGATGTCGCTGTTGACTTCCTTGTTGATTTGTTTGGAGACCGTTGTCGTGGTTTCAGGAAGGGACGTCAGTACGTCTGCTGGCCACCTCTGCAGACGTGAACTGTGTAAGTCGGCCAGCCAAAGTGTGCCCTGCCAGCATTCGACTGGGTGGCTATACAAAGTGTAGGACGCTTGTGTATGTCTGCTCCAGAGAGTATATGCTGTTCCCTCTATCTTCATTATATTGTACTATCACTAGATTACGCATACATCTCTGTCCAGTAATGCTAGTTATTTTATGAAAGATTGAAAGAGGATGCTGATCATTACATGAGTGATTTATTGTTCAATAAAATGTATGAAAATGTCCTCGACATGTTTCATTAGTACGAGACTGTACTTGGACGATATAGACCGTCATATTGATGCCTACTATGCATGAACATACTTCCTCGTATGTTAAGTGGCGCTGTTATATGTCTAATAAAGTATATCGTGAACTGTCCAATCCGGCATTTGGAATGACGTTCATTTTTACAAGTGTACGGTGTGAGAGCGGGAACTGAACGGGCCTCAAATCATTAATCACAGAATCTAATTACAAGAAGGCATAGCCACACGATACAAGTGTTTAATATTTTAAAACATTTTAATCTGCAGGAGACAACTACAACTCCCGACTAGAATAACCCCGCATCCGTATCACCTTTCAGTCAGGAAAGGGAAGATAGCAGATGTCATATTCATGGTTTCTAACCAAGGAATCCCTACTGTCATCGAGGAACCTGTTAAAAGTCTTGGCAGGGTATACGATGCCTCATTAAAAGACTCGAAGGCAGTGCAACAGATAATAGAAATGTCAGGCAGAGGGCTACACATCATAAACCAAAGCAGACTCCTGGAAAATTCAAACTGTGATGCCTCCAGTTCATGTTGATACCTACGTTGCTGTTGCCACTGCTTATATATGGAATAAGCACAAGTACAGTGGAAGCTATAGAGCAAAAGGTTATCAAGTTCATGAGGAAATGTCTAGGGGTTTCACCAGGTCTGTCAGATGTAGCACTGTACTTCAAAAAGTCAAAACTTCTGCTTCCTTTCAAGTCAGTTGTTGAAGAGTTCAAAGTTGGAAAGGCAAGGCTTCGAATGAAGCTACGCGAGTCAGCAGATGACGTGGTTACGTTCATTAAACGCACACTGAAAACGGGAAGTGGAGCCTGAAAGAAGCTGTTGATGATGCCCAAGAGTCGCTGAGGGAGGTAATCGGATATACACAAACGAATAGACGGGGATTTGGTCATGGAGACATCCGCTGGTGGTCCAAGGCATCAAGCAGGGAGCGCAGAGACATGATAGTTCAGTAGATACGAGGAGCTGATAAGAGGTTGCAAAAAGCAGTGCAGCAGGCCCAGCAAGGCCAATGGACTGCATGGGAAGGAGCCCTGCAAACGTCCTTGACATGGAATGATATATGCCATATGGCACCTCTTAAGCTCAGCTTTGCTGTTAGATCAATGTAAGACCTCCTGTCATCGGCCACAAACCTTGTGAGATGGGGAAAGTCGGATGATGAGCAGTGCCCCCTGTGCCATGGGTGGCAGACACCTGAACCCGAGCTCTCAGCTTGCAAGATGTCATTAGGGCAAGGGCGATACACATGGCGCCACAACAAAGTGCTGAATGAGCTGGCTGCGACAATAGATCTGGCCAAACACCGCAAACACATACTGTCTGAGAGCAGGAAACTCAGCACACCCAATACCCAGTAAATCAGGTAGCAGTTCACCATCTCTTCTTGACTGTGCAAATGACTGGGAGATGGCGGTAGACCTACCTGGACGAGCGGCATATCCAGAGAGTATGAGAAAATCTCGAAGACGGTCTGATATAGTGCTGGATTATACATCATCGCACCAGGTTATATTGATTGAACTGACAGTGCCATTGGAATCCAGATTGGAAGTGCAACATTTGTTCAAAGCAGCCAAGTATAGTGATCTAGCTGAGGATCTGGGACACGATGGGTTCACTGCCAGGGCCATGGCTGTTGAGGTGGGTGCAAGAGGGCTCGTGGCTGCATCAGTGTATGATTTATTGAAACTGTTGGGGCTGAGGGGACAGTCGAAAACAAGGGCACTGAAAAGGCTTAGTGAACCTGCGGAAAAGACATCATGCTGGCTGTGGAACAACCGCCATGGGCTATGGAACTCGGGACAGTAAACTCTGCGGTACGTATAACATCAGGAATTTTTCGAAGTCCACAATAAGTTGAGTTTTTCGGTGTACTGGTGAATAGGCTGTGAATGACGTGCAACACGTTGCGTATATTATAAGAGGTGTTGGGTACAGAATTACAGTTGCTAGCGCGCAGTAGCTAGCCTCGTCGGCTTCGCGCAGGTGTGTCAGTGTCTGTCCTTAGTCGTGGTGTGCGGCGGAGCGAACGGAATAGTTTGTCTTCACTTTGTTACTTTCACAATTGCCTCCACGGCTGGCGGAGTTGTGGATTTTAATGTTGCTACCAACGTGAAATGGGTTCATTTTCGTTACAAGACAACAGGAGGCTGAGGCACTTGGGAGCCATGACCCAAGTGGGCCCACCCCCTTAGAGTGTAAAGGAGTATACAGGGACAAAAAACTTGTTCGACAGGGGACCCCTCCTGGTGTATCGCTCTGTACAGAGTTTCCTATCATACCCTGCCTTACGCAAGTTTTGGTTCTGAACTCTTCTGAGTTACGGTTAGCCGTTCTCACATAAGTTTTATAAGTTTGTGACGATCCTTGCCTTGATGTTCGGAGTGGTTATTCCTGCAACAACGTCTGGGATGTGACATCACCGCAGAAATCAACACGCGGCCTGACGAAGTAGTCAGAAACCAGTTTTGACGTCTGGCCAGATAAATTATTTTAAACAGGCCAGAAGAAATGAACATAAAACGAAACCACGTCATCCTTATATTTTCTTTGAGGTAAAACTTCATTTTTCCAATTTACTAAAATAATTTATGTCTCTACTCCTTTAAGCAGTAATTAATTAATAAATGTGTTATATGTATATACACATTGATAGTTCATTTAATTATTACAGAGTGAAGTGCACACATATGTATCAGTTATCTTAAACATATAATACAAAAAAGCTACTGAAGTAATATTTTACTGAATAATTCAGTTTGTGTCTCAAAAGTGAACACATATGTCTATATCCTCATGGAAGGGGCGAAAGATGCTAAGTTCACAACAGCTTATAAAATTGCAGCGTTGTGCTTGATTTCTGGAAGATTCTATGAAGACTACCTAAAATAGAAGAGTCGTTCTTCTATTTTCAACTCTGCCAAGAATCATATTGAGCCACGGAAGATACTTTTGAAGACTATCATTGTGTACTATAAATTTTCGTCAGTTTTGGACAATCTCTTCAGAGCACGGGAGGAAGTCCTGTGACAGAAACACAAACTCTATATTTCTCTGTTTTTCCTGTTGTGTTATTAGTTTCTACGTATTGTTTCTATGCCTATTTCTTTTCTCTTATTTGTTCTCTAATTCTGTCCACCAAGGTGTCTTCTTTCCCTTCACCACATGCTTCTGCTACAGCTGCTTGTATAATGTCCATGACTTCAAGCCAGAGTGTTTCCAGGCCATCAGGGCCTTCTTTTCTGTTTCTCACCGCTGTAGCAATAAGCCCCTTACATGTGGTCTTAACTACTTGATCTCTTATCTTGCAGGTCTTAATGCTCATCTCTCCTGCTCGATTACTTTGTTTCTTGCGTGATTGTGGAAAATGCCGATCAACTATGCAAGGTATTCTTTTAGTTTTCAGCAGATAATGATTACGTTATATGCCCATGTGGATCGATTTTCAGAAGAAGGTACCTGGGAGTTCCTGACTAAATTGTCCGAGGAGCCTAACAAGATGTACTTAATTGCCGGCGATTTTCAAGCTGGATCTATGGAGTGGGGAACTCCACGGAAAATAGACAGGGTGTTGCCTTGAGTAAGACCATGCTCAGCTCGAACCTATTGTAGTGGTCAGTTTGCTGGTTCTTTAGTATGTAGAATGTACTTGGTTAATGTTAGAGACTGTATCTATTAATTCTTGTACAAAGGGATGTAACTCATGTTTTTCTGGAATTGTAGTTGACAATGGGGGTTGTCCCACTTGCCTGTTAATCCATCGGTTTAATTTGAACCGATGTCAGTTTTCCTGATATGTTTTTCAAACCGCCTATCTGAGCTGAGCTCAAGGGTTGCGTGTCACAGCGCATGCGCCGTTTTCTGGTGCGATTTGGAGAACGACTGTGTTAAGGGGTCGAGCTGTGATTTTTCATAGGGTCAAGATGGTTTTTGGGAAAGTCCTCTGTGTGTCGACCAAGATGTCTTTGATTGTTCTATATATATGATATTCTGAAGCGTCTAGGAGGCGAGTTAGTTTATGTGATGTTTATTCGAAGGGACAGTAAGGTAATTCGCTCTAAAACTGTTTCCTTCGTTGTTCCAGAATGTTTCATGACTTATTGTAACCAGCTAGTGACTTTTCCCCTGGGCGGGAAAAAGTCCATTGAAGTATAATTGAGAGGAAGCTCACGATGTATGCTACTATTATGCCTGGGCTAGTCCATGCCCGAAGAACTGTATGTATTAATTGCATCCCGCTATGTGCGGCGATATTATTGCACAAGATGTGACACCCCTTGTTTGCTGAAGTAACACCACAGAGGCCATCATTTTTCTATAAGCCCGCCATGTTGTGCGGCCTGCTGTAGACCTATATATATATATATATATATATATATATATATATATATATATATATATATATATATATATATATATTTATATATTTATATTTATATATATATATGTATATATATATATATCCGACTTGCTGGTGTCAGAGAGGAGTTTGTTAAACTCACATATGTGCTGTACTTTGCTGTAATGATGGAGGTGGAATTGTAAGAGATCAGCATTATTATATACATGCACAGCTTGCTGATGAACAGTATTTATACATGCTATGTCCTGGATTGTCTATAACTATTTATGCTGATGTCGGCGTACCTGTCGTGGATATATATATAAACGTCTGTGAAACGTCAGAAGTGTTCGAAGAACTCTATGAATTACTTTATGTAATCACTCCACCAGTGTGATGTCATTTAGATGCCTTTCTTCCACGAACTTGCATACACATTCGCATTCATTGAGATTTACTCACACTTCCTAATACTTCTACATTTTCAAGTCATCTATACGAATGCCAGTAGTGTTGCGGCATACCAGGGCCAGTATATGTTTATGCCAGCCTGTGTGGCTCTGAATCGTTTCTGACACTGATACTGGACATTTCACATTCAATTACTACATTTACGGTGGCCAAACCAAGCCTGTTCTATTTGGGTCACGAACACCTACCACGCTTCAATGAACACAGTGACATTCCAGACTGTTTACATTATACGAGCCTTCTACACTTCAGAAACACGCTGTTACATTTATGCTGACCAGAATGGGCTCCTACATTGAAAAATAACCCCGTTTAAGCCAATCAAATTTAAATGATGGACGTCCAACAAGACTGGCATCCAGACCAGGAGATACTGATGGTGTCATCGATCTAGCATTGATGTCTAGCGCTGCCGCCAACTTTGCACGCTGGGATGTATTGCAAGCTCAAGAAAGCGATCACCTACCCTGTGTAGTCCTTGTTGCAAAGGGGAAGACCACCACACACAGGAAACTGAAACAGACTTTCGAGTATCATAGCGACTCACTTAACAGAAGTAGCCCTGTGCACATATTGGTTCAAAGTGAGAAACAAAAGAAAACTCATCCACTTTTTACACAACAGCCCTGGTGGAACGGGACATTGGAAACAGCATGGCTGGAAAAGGAAAGAGCGACAAAGTTACGGTGAATAGCACAACAGAGAAGGATGATACATTTTGAAGAGGTGGGAGATTTTAAGGAGAGAAAACAAAGAGCAATCAATAACTTCAAGGGCTTGGCAAGAAAAACCAAAGACACAGTGTGGGAGGCCTTTGTGACACAGGTGGGCACTGACAAAACACTACAGAAATTATGGGCCTTACATCGCAGAATGAGATGGAAAGGTACAGACCAACCTTACTTACTTACTTAGTCGTTTCCCTTCTACCGTGAAGTGTAGAGATTTGGAAGAGAGAGCGACAGACTATTCTATCGGCTGTCTTCCTCTTGGCCTGGTTCCATTCTAGTCCTCGGTCCTTCAAAGAGTGTCTAATGCAGTTCTCCCAGCGGACTGTGGGTCGTCCTTGGGTCTGGATCCCTGGCTCTTTCTTTCCAATGTTTGTCGCGGTAGCCGATCTTCTCCCATTCGGCAGATAAGGCCAAACCATCTTAGTTAGGACTGTTCTACTTGGGTCTGCAGGGTGTGACATTTTAGGCCTTGACGTATCGTCTGGTTGCGGACCATGTTACTTCAACAACCTTCATCAGATACCTCATTTCTGAGTTTTGGGTCTAGCTTTTTTGGGTTTTGTCATTGCCCATGACTCGCTTCCATATGTCAAGACTGGGACATAGGTGGATCGGTATACAGCTATCTTCGTTTTCTTACCAACCTCTCTCTTGCTGAGGAATCCTCGATTTATGGCCTGAAAAAGTCTCCCAGCTGCTGCTTTTCGAGTGGCCAACTCTTCTTTGATGACTCCCGTTCGACCTATAAAAGCTCCGAGATATTTAAAGTGGTCGACCTGCTCCAGTACCTGTTCTCCCAGCTTAATCTGATGTTTTCTTTCTTCTCGTAATATAACCATGGATTTTGTTTTAGAGCTGCTTACGACCATCTCTCTCTCTTCTCTAGCTTTTCCTTCCAGACTTGCAGGTTGGATTGGAGATGTGCCTCTGATTTAACAATCAGGGCAACACTATCAGCAAACGCCAGATCTGAAATATAGACCTGTCTCATCTTCCAGTACCCCACTGAATACTTTCTTGTTCTCTCTTTACATCGTCCATGAGGAGTATGAAATGATATGGTGACAGGATATCACCTTATCTTACACCATTGGTCGTCCTGAACTCTTCTGATTTATGGTTTGTTGTCCTCACGTAATTTTTGCAAGATTTGTAGAAGCTCTGTACAGCATGAATCAGAGGGGCTGGAATGTTCTTCCTTGTCAAACAGTCCCAAAGATTGCTTCAGGGGACCCTGTCAAACACCTTTTCCAGATCTATGAAACAAAGATGTATCTCACTCTTATACTCAAAGGCCTTTTCACTCAGCTGTCTGAGTGTGAAGATTAGGTCTTGTGTACTTCGGTTAGCTCGGAATCCGCACTGGGCCTCATCCAATTGTGGCTCAGGCGTCGGAGTCTCTGCTCTAGGATTCTAGAGTAGATTTTACCAAGGACACTGAGAAGGGATATGCCTCTATGGTTTCCATATTGTCGATTGTCACCGTTTTTGAAAAAGAGTGTACAGGTGTTGTAGTCTGATTTTAGGCTTTTGTAGTTTGAGTTCTAGTTTGGGTCTGATGTAAAGTATATTGTTAGTGTTCTTTGGCCATCGGCTGATACGTTGTTTACTTCTGTATGTACTTTGACCTTCCGTCATTGCGACAGTTATTTCTTGTGAATATTGGTTATGTCTATTACTAATAGTTCACCAGGCTACTGACTAGGAATGCTGACAGTTTGGTCGGGTTTACGGGTGGCCGACTAATATGGTGACATTAATGATGACAAATCTATGGGTTGTGAGAATACTGAATCAATGTCAATATGCAAATCAACATTCAGGTGTAATTGATGGACGCTGAATTCAGGGCTTGACTGACAGTTTATATAACAAATTTATTAGACGAAACGTAGACGACATCATCATGAAGACATATTGGAACATCACGCATGGTAATACGAATTCTGCATGTAGATAATATTTCAATGTCAAGCTTGACTGACCTCAATGACCGTTGGACAACCCGCAAACGGCAAAGTATTGAGGTGAAGATTATTCACTTCTTTTCCATATCCAATCTTTTATCAAAGATACTTATGTATAATTTTGGCAGGACATCTTGTCTTGAGACTTCATAAAATTATCGACTTCAATATTACTTCGCGAAAGGGACTCTGAACACACTAGCAGTAGGTCATGATGCCTTACTGAAGCCCTGTCAGAATCTTGTAAAGTACTTACATCGAGTATCACATGGAGATACTGAAGAGTATGAGCCAGACTTGACTGTGGCTAACGCTTCGCCCTGGAAGGTAGCAAATATATATAATCACAATCAACTATTCCCGCATTATGGGACTCAAAGACCAGAACAACGTCTGTCTTGTAAAACCGGCATCTTGCCTCTTCTCTCTCTGACGTGTTCCTTTAGTCATCAGCGCTCTTAGGCAACTAACGAATATATCGAACCGAATTTGTGCACTTTGGCGTATAATAAATTTAAGCTATTATCACTGTGGTAAAGTACAGTGATACAGCGATAAAATCATAAATTATATGTAATAAAGTCAAAATAATAGCAGTAGAAATATAATTAGTAAAGTTGTAACGCGTCTTCTTCCCCGCGCCAGAAAACGCATTGATTTAAGCAGGACAGAACATAGTGATAAATCTTATCGCCGCGTTGGTAGTATTGGCCTTTAAAACGCGCCCGTCAAGGGTTAACGATAAAAATTTGAAAAACCTACTAGCGTAGTGGTTCCAGGAAAGATGGAAAGAATAAAACACACGAACGCATAAGATTGAGAGGGCGGACACCTGCTGTCGGCTTGGCAAGTTTTAGAGGTTTGAATTAGCTACTCAGGCCAACAGTGCGAGACGATACCGTTAGCCTGTGTCGAAACGATGTCGCAAGTTTGAAAATTTAAAAATACCCCGCTAGTCCAATGCATTTCTAGCCACAGACACTGTGGAAAAAAAAAAATATATATATATATATATATATATATCTATATATATATATATATATATATATATATATATATATATATATATATATATATATACACACACGCATAATTACTTCCTATCGGGAAAAAGGAAGATCTGAGGCGATTTTTATAACATTCAGTTAGTTGAAATTTAGAAAACAACGAACACCAAAATGGAAAATATATTGAATTCTTTATTAATAGATTTAAGATCATGAAAGTTTGCTAGTCTTAGAACTGGTCTTGTCCTGGTGGGTAATATGCTTTCGAATAAAAAATCCGACAGATAGAAATAAAGTTATAGACAAAAGACTGTATTTGTTCGTACAGACAGACCAACACATGATCGGTTTTACTTTCACTAACGTTGACATTTTGACGCGCCCTTGAAAAAGGCAGGAAAAGGTTACATGTAGTCTGTTGTAGAAAGGGGTAGACAAGGAGAGGAAAAAAAATTATGGGATGGCTCAAACTGAATATTTTTTGTAAGTGTTAGGCCAAAACCAAGTGTATTTTTTGGTGAAGTCCAAGTTCGGACGGACAGACCGACAGAAGTACACTAACATTGGACCGAAATTGGACCTTAGATTTAAAAATTTGAATGGGAAATCTTAGTAGTAGATCCTATTGGTCAAAATGTTTCATAATATTGAGTACATTCAAAGGCGTGACGCCATTTGTAGAAGATAGTCCCGAGAGCAGGACGTTGTGTATTTCTGGAAAAAAGTGATTAGCCTTATTAAAGCAAATATATATTAAAGTAATAGGCATCACAGTTCAGCAAGCAGTATATCTGGAATCTGCTATTCAACGTACCTGTGTTTTTTTCATTGCATTTCTGGTAAGATCGACAATATTCATATATAATTTGTTTAAAAATGTGAGTGAGAGATGCTGCCATCACAACTGTAAGTAATCAGGTCCCAAGCTGAATTGTGCAGGGCCTGAAGGAGAATTAAGATAAATCACATTGCCAGTTTTGTAAATGTACATGTTTTGTGAAATAAAATGTTTTCTTAGGTGACCAGAGGGACACAGTTCACCTATCCCATTGTATGGTAGAAAAGAAAGATTAATAATATTATTGCAGATGCAGTGCCGCCTTTGTAGGAGAAACATGTGAATAAGACTGGTACACTGTGGAATGGATGTGCTGGATTGGTCCATTAGATATGACCCAGCTCTTTATTTCTTATGTATGCTCTTTTGTATATAAAACACAGTCTAAGTAAGATATCAACCAGGAGACATTGTTTCATTATTACAGGGTTTTATCTGGCACTAGTCCGGTGCCAGAGTTCTATGTGAAAGCCGTTGAGAAGTTTTGGAGTTCAGTAGTTATAGGGGTCGCCAGTATCCCCCCTATTACTTTTGGAGCAGTGGTCATTTGGCAGAAAGAATTCAGACAGTTCCAGTGGGCCAGATAAGTGAAATATCTGGTACCCTAACAGTACATCAGCTATAAGAGCAGCATACCCCTGTATCCAAGAAATAAAATATTTCCCTAGTGAAATTAACAAAGACAGCGTATTTTAAAGAGACTGCGAGTGATTATAAGAATCCCAAACAGCCATCCAGTGTTAGAAACCAGTAATAGACAGGTTTTAGTAACACTATTAGTATAATCTAGCAGTATTTGTTTAGACACTTGTCCCTGTGGGTCTAAAATTTACATTTTGTATATATCTTGAATTCTTTTCATTTTTAAAAGTCCTGACCAGAAGAATACTAGGTTCAGGACCAAATAAATCATTCAGAAAATTATTAATTGTACAAATTTATCTGAGGTGTTATTTCCTTAATTATAGTCCTTAATACTTGTTTGTGTAGAGGTGTATTATTGTTAAAGTACCATCACACCACACTTGCATAACCCTAGACATTATACATAGCTATCATTCATTCTAGTCAAGAATAAGTCTGCTTGAGGCCATAAGGTGGTAGCAGAAAGGGACCCTGATAACTCAACCATAAATTTGTTAGAATCAGGGACCTTCACAGCTGGCCTCATTCAGTACAATAAGGAAACATATCAACAAAATTTCATAACATCAAAATCCACCACGATAATCACATACATTGATGCGTACCTAAGTACGTCTAACATAGTTAGATTTTTGCATCTGGTAATCTGTTAAGTCTCGCATCATAAATGGTTGTGCGAAAATGGACGTAACAACAGGCCAACCAATTCCTAATATTCTCAGCTCGACAGGAATATACCTGAAGAACGATGCTGAAAAGGGACATGCATTACTCGAGCGTTATATTACTGAGACAGAAAAAGGTGATAAAGCTGCCCGTCAAGAAATTAAAGACCGTATTCTGGGAAGCGACAGAAGAGGCGACATACCCGGTATATTTCGAAAAGGTATTGTAGGTTTCAAGACAGCAGGTCTATTATATTTGGACACGTGCTGTCATATAACCGACAGACCATGTGTCAAGGTTGATAGCAGAGCGCCTCGCCAAATCGAGGCAAAATTGTAATTACAGAAAACTTGATATAAGTAACATTTGTTGTAATTGTTTTTGTTAATAAGAATCGACCTCACTGCACTCCGGACAAACCCATAGGTGCTCAGTCTCCCTTAGGAAATGTCGATGAGTATGAATGCAATTTGTAGCTGTAGCACGCTAAATTTGTAACGTTTTACAAATGGTAGTTAGAAAACAGAGTATTGAAGGTGTTGATATGAAGGAAGCTGCACACATTGGACAGACAATGGATGCACACATTGTAGACGGAAGCTTGTACAAATGGTAAACAGAAAGTTGTACAAAAGATAGACGTAAAGAATGTTGAACAACTTGTAGATGTGAAGAAAGCTGTATATGCTATAGAAATAGATACAACGAGGACAGTTCAGAAGTTTGAATGAAATATATTCGCAAAATGTCTACATATGTAAATAAAAGTTGTACAGGCATAGGGACAACAACAAAATAATGAAACGGTATGTATGAAACATTCCTAAAATGTCTAGATTAAAAAAAAAAAATAAACGTTTGTACAAAGATTGCAAGACTTCAGTGATGTAGAAAATGCACCACATGATTGTTTCCCGTCAAATTTTAGCGTGACATTTGTTCGTCTTCTATGCGAGAAACACACAAACAACAAACATAAGAAAACATTGTTCACCACACATTGCTAAACATGCATCAACTTACATCATACACTTGTGCAAATTCAGCGTCGTAAGGTAAACTGGTCAACAGGCTGTAGTAGGCTGTATAGCATTTATTATTAGTTAACTTGGCATATGGCGTCATAAGCAGTGGCGGCACTAGTGCGTTTTGTTTTGCGGTAATGGATATCGATAAATAATTGCGTGGTTAGATGTGTTCACACGTGCGTAGGAGCATAAAAGACAATAATAGTTTGAGATGACAATGTCATACACATTTAAACCAGTAGCGGTCTAGATTGCAAAAAAAAGGCAACATGTCTAATTGTTAAACCTTGACACGCTAATAATTAAAATGTATAAGAGCTTTATACTTACTCAACACCAATCGTGGTTTTTTATGTTTGTCCAATTCGTTTTATTGTTGACAAGAACAAAATCGTTACGTTGGTATGATCCTGAATGTTTTCTACATGTAAGTTCTGTTTGAGATGCACTGCAATAGACGTGTTTTTAATTGTTAAATTCTTCTCCGTTCATAGTAATAATTAGGGTTACGTCTAAAAGTTATTATTAACATTAACTAGATCATAAGAAAGCTGAATCCATAGTATCAGGAATGGCAACTCTCGTTATCTTGGTGATTACTAAATAAAACCCCACTTATCTATTCTACACATACACATTTAAACATATTGTCGCCAACGTCGTAGTGCCAGGGTTTGTAAAACGTCAACTTCGTCAGCGGATCAGAGTGGCTAAGAGGTATGGAGTCCCCCTCTAATTCTAAAAGTACAGGGTTCGGTTCCCAGTACAGGAAATATATTTGCTGGAAATTTGTGGGAACAGTGGGTCTTAATGAAGTCATCCCCCCTCCTCCCCGAATCTCATAGGTAGTGAAATCGAATGCCTAGTCTTCTCGGATAAAGATGACAAAATAGGTTCTGTGTGCAAGTTGAGCACGCTAAAAATCCCACAGCAGTTGGAAATCGTAAAGAGTGGGCCATATGGCGCTGCCCTGACAAAATTTACACCATTAGAAAAACTACCCACCACAACAAAAATATTCATTGAACTTGTGATGCCTGTATTCACACATTGGGATCCTCGCCGGTGCTACGGAATTAGAGAATTGTGCTGACATCCTCCTTGTGTGATCTAAGGGGTGAGATCGGTGCTCATATTGAGTTGCCCGTGTGCAATCAAGATGGTCCTTAAAAACCAAACTTGGTCAAACATTTCTTTCGCATACTTAGGGATAGTTTTCTTATCCCCAAGCTTATAAAGGATTGATATGAACCATGCGTATAAAGAAGCGGGAAAGCGAGGTGGCGGTAGCAAGAGAATTGGTCGTAGAGAGAGAAAGATCTTGATGAAGGATCAGTGATATAATATATCAACGCAGATTAGTTGTCATTAAAACATGACAAAGCTGATTTTTTTAAAATTGGGATAAGTGTGAAGCCCACAATCCACAACGACCGATCCGCCACTGGTAATAAGTAATTAAACAAAACAATTAAAATATATTTCTGCGAGAAATTAAAGAACAAATCAATTATTTGAGACGGCTATAACGTTGTACTTGATTGTAGACATTAAATTTAGTATGTTCAACGACAAATAAACGATACCAGTTATATGTGAGACTCTATATCATTTGTCAAGACATTTACAGTTGTGTGAGTATTATGGCGTTGATTAGTGTGTAGGTCAAAGTGTTGTCAGTTGATCGTTATTTTAGTCCAGAACTTTATTACTTTCGATAAAGTTTCAGTATTATAGCGTCGACATGTGTGTGGTCTATGTATGTATTAATATGTTATGGGTATAGCTGGGTGTGGTGTGTACGTATACGTGGGTGTTTTATATGGGTGTGTATGTATTCATGTGTTATGTGGCGCATTTCTTAACATTACATACTTATCCTCACATCAGATAATGTCATTTATTCACCATTACATACCGATCCTTACATCAGAAATAGTCATTTATTCACCATTGCATATATTTACTTACTTCATGTTTACTTTATCTCTTATTGTCTGTGTCTAGTTCTCTACATCATGTCTACTTTATCTCTTATTGTCTGTGTCTAGTTCTCTACATCATGTCTACTTTATCTCTTATTGTCTGTGTCTAGTTCCCTACTTCATGTCTACTTTATTTCTTATTGTCTGTGTCTAGTTCTCTACATCATGTCTACTTTATCTCTTATTGTCTGTGTCTAGTTCCCTACTTCATGTCTACTTTATTTCTTATTGTCTGTGTCTAGTTCTCTACATCATGTCTACTTTATCTCTTATTGTATGTGTCTAGTTCCCTACTTCATGTCTACTTTATCTCTTATTGTCTGTGTCCAGCTCCCTCCTCCATATTTTTTGTTTTCATTCCTTCCTCTACATCTGTTACCTCGTTAGTTCAATAGGAGTGGATGTCTTGTAATTCCACCAGTATGTTTCCTCAATGCGTGTGTTATCCTTTACAGTGGTGTAATTTCTTGTTCCGCTGGCTCTTGTCTGGTTCTTGTCTGGTTCTTGTCTGGTTCTTGTTAACCATGCATTCAAAAGTTCAGAATGAGATGAGGTGACAGAATATTGAACAGAAATATGGTACAGAAAAAAGCTGGTGCAAAATAAATAATTAATTAAATAGTAATAAACAAATGAACGTCGACAAGACAAAGTTTTATAATGAGGATGTTGTGAAACCAAAAATCAATATAGTGATGTATAGTACCATGATAAATCGCGGTAGTATGACCTCGTAAAGCTCCTAGGTTTGTCAAAAGGTCAGGCAATTTAACACTAAAAATGAGGACGATGATCTATAAACCACAGCCAATGCCTAATCATAGTCCAACCTATTTAACACACAAAAGAGAGGTAGCCATCGTAGAGTGTCCACATCCCCTTTAAAAAGAAATGGAAGCAATAAATCAACTGACATTTCTCAAACCTTAAAGTGGCAAACATACCAGTTCAGTCAAGTCATATTTGTCCAGTGACTGACTAAATAGTCAAAGGCAAAGTCTCAAAAGCATTAATGAATATTAAGAACTTACAATTTTAAGATATTATAATAAGGGAAACTTACTTACTTAGTCGTTCCCCTTCTACCGTGAGGTGTAGAGGTTTGGAAAAGAGAGCGCCAGACTATCCTATCCGCTGTCAATAAGGGAAACAATCATGTTAATTCTGTGAGTGATTGACGCTTAATAATAAATAGATTTTTGCAATGTGCAAATATGGTTTAAGTGTATATTAAAGATATATTATTGTGTCTATGTTTGAACAAAATGACACGTTTGTGACCAATCTGGTAAAACTACACCGATATTGAATATGACGGATGAAATTGCTGTCATTAAAAAATTTTAAAGTCCATTTGTAGAATTAATGTGAGTGTTGTAATGTCTGGTGACAAATAAACAAACTCATCAAACTAATTAATTCTATTCCAAAGCTAATTTAAGAAAAGTAGCTTTGTATGATTTAGCAATGTGGTGGATCCAGTGCGCTATTAAAATTACCAATCTTCCACGAAACATCTTAAATAATTATGTAAAAGTCAATTAAAGCCATTCTTCATCCTCCCGTTTGACGTGTCATGACAGTTCAGTAAGTATATATCACAGTGAATGTTCCATTCTGTGATAGGGTGGGAGAGAGATGATGATACTGTTGTGATATTTGATCACTTTCTTGCACACTCGCTCCGACCCGAACAACAATAAAACTCTTGATTCTAAGGCAGGAGCTGTATTTATTCATACAACATTGTCAGTGACCCAAACCCACAAAGCAAACTAATGAACAAACATTAAACAAGTAAGCAAACAAACAAAACACCCAACCAGTGCTCAATTGTTAATCTGAAACGCAAACAAAGCACAGACTAGTTAAAATCATAATAGTTAAATAATGAGAAAAACGATGCTCTCACATGTCAACTGTCCGTCTTCCTTGCTACCTGAAACATTCAACTATCAAGCACACTCACTCAGCCCATGCATGTCGTATAATCAGACTAGTGTGATGTTGTGCGTGAGGCTGGCAATCTCACCATGTAACACAGATTGTTACCAAAACCACTACTGCAAGAACATCTGAATGCTTTGTGCGGTCTCCATGCGGAGGCCAGCCACACTGGTGGCCATATGCTCCATAAGGAGCGAGAAGAGACATAATTTGTTCCCAAGTGGACCCACGTGCTCTCATAAATTATCCGACACTTAACAATAACTAAATAATAATGAAAAATGCATAAAATAATATTAAACGATATGTACAACGAATACTCTCATTAATGAGCATAAACCACCACCTCGCAACTGATCCATCTCAATATTCGTCCCTGCACACTGAAGCATGTCGTATATGCCGACTGATGAGATTGGGAACTCATCATATGAAACACATCGTTACCGAAACAACCACTGCAATAGCATAAAAATGCTTCTTGTGGGCTTGTGATGGACACCAGCCGCATTGGTGTTTCTATGCTCCGCAAGGAGCAAACAGAGAATCACCTCTGTCTCAAAGTGCCTTACACACAAAGGAGTGACATTGTGCTCACCAGAAATCTAAATGACTATCCTCACCTCAAAGTAACCTACTAAATTACCCTTACATCAAAGAATAAAATAAAATTACTCTTGACTTAACAAAACTAGCAAACCTTATAATAAGCGGCCACTGTGCTCTCAAATAATAAATAGCTTATCATTGGGCGTATAGCTTGTGGTAACTAAAAATGTAATTGTCGCTCACATGCATCATCTTTGTGCACATTTAACACGTGGCTTTGGATGCCATCTTGGCACTAGCAAGTATTATCTAAATTTCAGTCCTTGATATCGTCTCTGTCCAGTTCCATGTATGAAATAGATTCCTACTATATTGGCCTTTCTGCCAGGTCTCATGAATGGAAGAGGTTCCTACTGTATTCTTACAGCCGCAATCTGGACTTAACATTAGTAAAATATATCCACACATATTTTCACTAATTTATCATTTCAAAACAAAATTTAATGTCCTAAAGAAATCTCCTTAGGGAATACATTTATTTATCTATTTCATCAAACAAAAGAACAGACTCATGCTGAATATAATTCTAAAGCCACAGGGAAATAATGGTAATTTCACTAGGAAATATTCTAATCTACCTTAAAAATCAAACGTGTTCTCGTACCCTGTGCAAACTTCTGCTTACTCTGGGTGTCTCACACCTTGCATCTACTGCAAATCTCACCAAACTGACCGCTTCTCCTGTGTCATACTTTTCATACGCAAGCGAGGAGGGCTCGCGCAGTCACGTGTTCTGGGACTTTATTGTGGCCCTCGTGTATTCACGTGGGCTGGCGCACTTGTTGGAGCGCGCATATCGAAAATATATTTGCGTTAAACACATACATATGAAATGAACTTGAGGGAGCCTCTGTGGTGTTTTATGGCCCCATCACAATTCCTTAGCAGACCGATGATTACTGCACTCTGACAATATCACATGTATGTCCCTTGTCTAAGACAAGACATCATAGTTGTCAGGGCGCTATTTAGCAGTGACGAAATGTTAGATTAGCAACACTGAGTTTTGGTGACATTGGGATAACTACCCGCAAGTCATGTGATTAGCGGAAGCGGGAATTTTTAGGCGCCAAGATAGGGATTAGTGGTCTAGCCGCGTCCAAATGAGGACGTTCCTATTTTTTTCGCTTACCAGCATTTTTGCTGAGAAGTGTGCCATGAGATGTGTATTCTGGGTTTTGTATTCTTGCAGATTAAGTGGATCATATTGTGTAATGCTAGTTTTGGGTGTATTATCAAGTGGCATTTTCTACATACCGCAGAGTACAAGTTGGCTATGATAGAGTATTTTCATTGTCATAGATTTTGGCCGCCATGGTGATCGGTAATCAGTGCATTTATTGTACAGGGCCGTCATATTGTGATGTATGAGGCTATTAGATAGATTTATTGAGGCAAGTTTTCTCTGGCATCGATATGTGTATTTCATATGTTTTGTAGACGTGTGAGCCTTTATTGTGTGTGCGTAAATCATCAAAGGGAAGTATCTGAAGAAAGTGTTGATTTTTCTTTGTCAGCCATTATATGTTGTGGTAATGCTCCTAGCGAGCGAGCCCATTCTATAATTATATGTAATACTGTGTTATGATAAATCCACTATATATTGTGGTGCTGACAACTTGGTGGCTCTGTCCCATTCTTTAAAAGCCATGGGGTCAAGATTTTCATTAAAAGGCTAGAAGTTGTGCACACAGATTGATAGAAGGTAATAGCAGCAGTGTGTTTACGCTTTCATGTTACATAAATCACGATAGTGAGTTATTTTGGTTTTCCAGTGTTCACATAGTGTGTTTGTTAGTGGTTAGCTATTGTGCAGGAAGCCATTATATGTTCTGGTCATGCACCTAGCGAGCGAGCCCATTCTATAATTATTAGTAATACTGTGTTATGATAAATTCACAATATATTATGGTGCTGACAATAGGTTATTTCTCCTAACATGCATACATACGGTTCGTAAAGTTCATTATCAAGCGTTGCGTTAATGAATGTTTCAAAAATGTTAATTGATTAGAATTTAAACATTTGTTGCGTTCAACATTATCCTGAGCGTGGTATGTATAAGGTTAGCTTAGTACATCATTCATACGTAACGAGACAAGTGTTTCAAGGTGTCACATGAAATAGCTGTTGCAGCATTCATCATCATCATGAGCGTGAGCTCGGCGAATATCGTTCTTTATTAGCAATCATCGTATCAAGGGTAACGGTATGCATCATCCAATGTCATTGAGGAAACAATGTGTACTGAAGTTATATTCATTTGATAGTACATTTGAGTTGTAGATTAGTAATAGTCAGATAACAATCTCAATTACTCCACAGTCACAAGTAAATCGTATGCATATTCAGCATGATCTAGGCATCTGTGGTATACATTTCATTGTTTAACTCAATGTAGCGCAAGCGGATAAGTTCGATGCAACGAACTTTCTGTATTACCGGTTGATGTATTGTCAGTTGATTTAGATCCTTGTAGCGATTAAACCCTCATATTGCGTTTATGGCCCTCATTGTTACTTGTAAGAGCAGCAGGGTTTCTTCGGCGTGGTCCCTCCTGTATTAAATACATTTGTGTAGTAACTTATGTCATTCAGTTCTCAAACATGATCTTAAACTTCAACAATAAAGATGCTGCAATAGTCAGGTTGGACGTTAGGACAACATATTTATTCACAGTTCAAAGCTCCAATTAATTCATATAATAAACGTTCATAAGATCATGGCATAACCTAGCCAGTCTTGAGCGTCGCAATACAGTCTGCTACTGACACGATGTCCTCGACATTGGCGTGCATATTTTATTTAATATTCTCAACTCACTTGTATCATAATGAGAATGCCATTCTCACAAGATAATAATCTAGCATCGACTTAATGAGGTATATAGGCGATCTAGACGTCGAAACACTTTAGAAATCTATAGAAATAACACCATCTCGTATCTTAACATATATGCGTATGACCACCTTGGCATACATACAGAAAAGGCCCCGAATGCTCCTTGACTTCTGCCAAGCTGAGACCGTTTTGACTTCTACTAAAAATATACCAAAAGTCAATGACGTACTTCCGGGTAACCCGTGGATACCGTACATCAACAACATTGTATCCTCAATCGATACCTATGTGATAAGGACCGATATGTTATGAGTTTTAATCATAACAATTACTCCCCCCCACCCCCCCCCCACCCCACCGTAAAATAATGAAAACGCAGTTTTCATTATTTGCGTGTTGTGGTTTAAACTTCCCCAAAGTGAACAGATGGTAACATCAAATCTCATTGCTAGCATGAAATTATATAGTACCCATGTTTCTGCCACAAAGTAGGCATTTTAACACACGAGGTGTGGAAAGTGGCAGAAAATACTACTACCATTTTCTACCACTAACATAAAACAATTTAACATGAAAGTGAGGTAACCATAGCAAGATCAGCCAACATATAAAAATGACATACTTATATCGGTCCATGCATTCTCGTCCTTTATACCTCATACCGTCTGAACACTTATTTGTCTTGTCATATAACTGTAGTCTCTTAATGTAATCTCAAAGTAACATTATAATGCAACGCATTAATAATAATATAACAATAATAGATGAGATGAGGCAGATACATAACCAATAAGGTGTGTGACTGCTACAATTTGTCACGTGAAGACAGTTTTGTGTAACTGTGAATGATATGTTATTAATATATCATATTCATAACATGTGAAGCGAAAGAAACATGTAAGTAACACATCAATGTGGGCTAATAGTAACAATATGCCTATATGTTGTATGCATAAATCATAGAATGGCGTAATACCTCATCAATATTTAAAGTTCAGTGTGAGTGAGACATACATTTTGTCCAAAACTCAACATTTTGTAGGGCAATTAACTTAATCAGTTTCTAATATTATATAGAATAGTGTGAGTATAAAAAGCAATGTCATTTCAATACTTTATAAATGTTTATCCAATGTCATATATTGTACGTCGAAATTTATCGTCGATAATGTCTTTGATTGATGTCAATTCAGTAATATGTCCGTAAGAATCCACACGTCCTTAAACATTGTAGTTATCATCACAAATATGTTCCATCCTATATATATGTGTTAATTCCCTTTGAGAATTGTGCGACATTCATTTTTGAATTATGTCCCTTGAAATGTAATGCACAGTTTTCCTTATCAGAACCAGTGAGTATCCAACATTGTTTGAAACTGATACCATTTTAAATTATCTGCACATGATTTGCTTGACAGTTTGTAGTTTGATGAGGAGTATTGTCATGATGACACGATGTTTACACGAAGCGTCATGAGTTCAGTGACATATCACATGTAGTTGCGACTTATAGGATCTATAATCATCGTGTTGCCTTGCGAGCCAATTTCTGATTTCAGCAATGTGATCACTGTAGAATCTCATTAGTGTCCTGCGATTACGTGATTATTCAAGCAACAAGTTCTTGAACAGAACATTACCATGTACGTATGAGTGCTAAAGTGAGTTCTTTGTATCATCTGGATTTGTAAGGTTGGTAAATGATGTAAGGTTTTTGGCACACCTGCAAAGCACGTCTGCTAATAAATTTTTGACTTCCTTTTATGGCTTTAATGGTGTAGTCGTACGGTTGTAGAGCGAACGAGGCTCTAGCTGCTTTTTAGTTGGTAAATATAGCAGTCTGTAGATACGACAAGGCACGTTGATCTGTCTCTAGTGTGAATCGAGCTCCCATCAAATACCTCTGGAGTTTATTGAATGAAAAAACAATAGCTAGTAACTTTCTCTCGACAATGGGATGTCGTTGCTCTGCAGGTGACAGCTTACGACTCACATACATAGTAGGGTGCATGTGGCCCTTAAATTCCTGCATTAATGTTCCGCCTATGGCTGTATTTAAAGCGTCGACTCTGAGAACAAAAGGATATCGAATGTTCGGTAACCTCAAAATCTATGATTTAAAAACGGCAATCTTAATCAAATGTAAAGCCACATGACACGCAAGCAACAAAATTACCTTGTTCGGAGAGTTTTTTTTTTAACCAACATAGACAAAACTGATGTCATCTCCGAGAAATTAGGCAAAAATTTCCTATAAACGTTTATGAGACCTATAAACTTCGAACTTGTTTTTTTTTCGAAGAATTTCAAGATTCAGAATTTTAGAAACAGTAGAATCTTTAGGTTTGAGAAATCCACCTGCTACCGTATGACCAAGAAAAAAATTTCAGTATAACCTATTTTATTCTCAAAAGGCTTAGCAGTAATGTTGTGATAGCGTAATGTATTCAACAAAGAATGAATTCCGTTAATATGATCATCACAAGTATGATGAAATAAACAGATATCATCTATGTAGGTGATCAGATCATCACGATCAGAGAATATTCTAAGCATCATGCGAAGACAAGTAGCAGGAGCGTTAACAAGACCGAAAGACATGTAATTGAACTGAAACAAACCTGAAGGTGTAGCGAAAGCTGTGTAAGGTTTAGATTTGTCAGTTAATGGCACTTACCAATAACCATTAAACAGATCAAACTTAGTAAAGAATGTAGATGTAGACAGTCTATCAAGAAGGGATTCAAGCAGGGGTAACGGTTCTGCATTTTGAATTGTGACAGCAATTAAACGTCTGAAATCTATTCAAATATGAATAGATTTGTGTTTTTTTCTGATCAAAACCATAGGAAAACTATATGGTGAATTAGAAGGTTCAATTATATTCAACCTAATCATTTGCTTTATTTCTTCCTGTACCTGAGATTGTAAATGAATCGGTATAGGGTAAGTTTGAGTTTGATATGTGTAAAATTTGTAAGCAAGATATCATGTTGAATGACCTCTGTATGCGCAGGAACATCCGCGAGCACATCAGAAAATGATTGCAGTAGAATAGGAATCTGCTCTTCCTGATTAGAAGACAAAGTTGGAGCAATGGAAATATCTTTCAAGCTTTCACTCAAGAAAAGATGGACATCAGGTAAAGATAATATAGGTTTATCATCATCAAAAAAATCAGAATTCTCCTCCTGAATAACGGCGAAGTAGGAATTACGATCAACAGATTCGTCGATAGCTTCAAAGATAGGTTTCAGATGTGGAGGTCGAGTATGAAATTGTTGTAACATGTTAATACGAAAAATTTTATCTTTTCCTTTAACCGACAAAACATTATCAACAATTGTGTAAGGACCTTTCCGCTAAACAATTAATTTATTGTCCTTATTTGGAGGTAATACGTAGGCTTTCCTTACTTGGTCTTAATTGGCGCAGTTTCCTGTTTTGATTGATAAACAATCGAGCCTTTAATTATGCTTTTTCTGATGACTTTTTTGCATGCGTCTATAATCTTTTGTCTTAAATTCACAACATATTGATACGATGTTTGAACCTCCTCATTGATGTTGGTTCCAATGAGTAATCGTTTTAAAATAGACATGGGTCCTCTCGGCTTTGCACCAAATACTACCCATGTTTTCATTGGGAATTTCTCTTACGCAAAGAGAAAAGCAGGCAGTATTCTAACCCAATCTTATGGATACTTAGTCGTAACCTTGCCCATTATTTGTTTTAAACTCCTATTAAATCTTTCAAATCTACCATTCGCTTGAGCGTGATAGATTGAACTAAGCGATCTGTCAATACCAAATATCTTCATCACTTCTTTCATAGCATCAGAAATAAATTGTGATCCCTGGTAAGATAGAATGTTTTCTGGAAAACCCAATCTGCTGAATACTAAAAACAGCGCATCCGTGACGTCAACAGTTGATGTCGATTTAAGCGGAATAGCTTCCGGCCATCGGGTACACATATCAATGCAAGTAAGCACAAATCTGTGACCCCTAGCTGATGTGAATTTTAATGGACCAATAAGGTCAATAGCCATCTTAGCGAATAGACGCAAAGAAATATCAGATACCTGGATAGGTGCATTATGTTCAGATCTTTTTGTTGCGACACTTTGGCACACTGAACATGTGCGACAAAAAATGTTCACATCTTTTGTTACGCTAGGCCAAAAGAAATGTAATAACACCCTTTGTTTCGTTCTGGCAATACCCAAATGACCTGCACAAGTTATGTCAAGGGCATGTCGTAAGTCAAATGGTCTAAAGCAAGTAGGTACCATAATCTGTTTTTCACATATGTAACATCCAGAAAATTTCTAATTAAAATATCAATATTTAATGTGTACCAATGCTTAACCTTATCATCAAACATCACATGCTTGGATTTTGCAATACGAAAAAATGTCTTTAAAGAATCATCTTCTTTTTGCCTTTGTATGAATGATTCTTTATCAATCAATTTTATTGGTAAGTTATCATCTTCCAGCTGATCAATATTTTCCTTTTCCTTATCATTATATCTGTCATTATCATGGTTTTCATCATTCATCATATCTTCAGACTCCTCCACATCATTCCTTACCTCTTCCAACACAATATCATTGTTGTTGTGATTTTTCCTTTTAGCACAAGCTTGTGCTCTAATAGTAACAGCATTTGCAGTTATTAAGTGCTATGTTTCCCAATTATCAATGTCCTCTCTAGAGCATTCATGGAGACGGGATATTTCCCAAGATTATTCAAGCAATAGGACTATTAAGTAGACACACAAGAGCTCTTCCTGTAAAATAAAGTGTATCCAGAAATACTTCCGCTGTTGGATAGTACTCTACTGTGCCACCAAATGTAATGCACTTCACTACTTTGCCTATGTATTCTAACTGATCCACTAAATACCTGCTCACACCAATTGTAGTGGAGCCCGTGTCTCTCAAAAAAAAGTGACACTAAGTTATTGTTTACAAAACCCTTGTCACGTTTCAGTAAACCAGTACTCTCATATGAGGACATAACTGGTAACGGATGTCCACATAAAAGTCTTGGTTCTCCCTGTAGCTGAAATAAAGAATTACATTCAGTCTAGTTAACACTGTTGGATAGATCAACACTACATGCGTTTGCGTGAGCCACACCAACATTATTCTGACTTGAATTGTTGTCACTTACATTTACGACAGCATTTGAACGTTCAGAGTTCCTTGACTGTCTATAATTATTGTTCTGACCTCTATTTATACTATGATTGTCATTATTTCTATGGAATGAACTTTGTCCTCTGCCTGATCTGTTATTATATCCTCCTCTGTTTTGATAATCATTGGATCTGAATGATGACTGTTGTCCATAGTATCCATCCTCATTAGAGTTATAATATCTCTGAGATTGTTGATTGTTTTTATTAAAATTGTACCTGCATATGTTATTACCATAGTTAAAATTTTTGTTAACTCTATAGTTTTTGTCAATACTGTTAGATCTTTGCCTGGTGTATTATAATTTACCATCCTAGAAGAGGCCACTGGCAAGGAATCCTTAATGTTATTCCTACACAGATTTCTATCTGGATGTGCCACTTGGTATTGTCTACCAAGAATTTCTAAATTCGCCAAATTCTTAGGTTTCCTGTCGTGCAGAAATGACAACAAATCTTCACTAAATGAAGACAAAGCCTTGTCTCTCAGAATCAAATCAGCTAGTACTTCAAATGTTTTCGCATTTTTGGACAACTCAATCCATCTAGCAAAGTAAAGCTTACAAGCTGAAATAAATTCAGTAAAATCTTTTCCTGAATCTGGTAACAGTGACTTAATCTTCATTCAATAGCCATTGTCATCCAATTGATACTTCTTTAATAACACGGCTTTTATAGCATTATAGTCTTTCCTAGTCTGCTCGTCTACGGTTAAGACTGAAGTAAGTGCTTTACCCACCAATAAATTTATTAGCCTATTGGACCATGTAGTTTTATCAACCTTAAATTCTTGGCAATCAGTCTCATATCTATTCAGATAGTTTGATATGTCATCTATAGATCAGTTAAATTTTGGCATATTTAACTTAAAAGGAGAAGAATACTCTTTCTTCTCAGCACCACATTTCATTGGATTAACCTGTGGTTGATGTAGAAGTAATTATTCAATCTCTAATTCGTTAATCTTAGTTCATGTTGTGGTCTTATCTCAGCCTGAGCATAGGCACATTTTTCTTTTTCAAGAGCCATCTCTTCGGCTCTTCTTTTTTCATACAATTCTTCTTGTCTTTTTTTCAGCCAATTACTCCCTTTCAAGAGGTAATTTTTCAGCCAATTGTATTTTATCGTGTCTCCTTTTTTCATTTAATTCTTCTTCACTCCATTTTTCAACGAATTGTATTTATTCAGCTGCTTTTTTCTCCTCTCTCTCTCTCTAATTTCCTTTGCTCCCTGAGTTCATTGGCTTCCAACCTTTTTATTTCCTTTTCATACTCAGTAGATGCATATGACAGTAAGGCTTCACCTTCCTTAACAAACTCTTTTCCAATCTTAATAAAATACTCCAAGGTAGACATGTTTTACTATTATGGTGCTTTTCAATAGAAAACCAATAATGTAAATATATTATATTATTAATATGTGAGCAATATATTCACCAATTAATTCACCACTTTAAATTCACTCAACTGCATGTAGTAGTAGATGTTATATTTATGGAGCAAAAACAGACAATAGTACCAACAGGATGACCAAATACAGTGACCATAGTCAAAAGAAGCAAATGCTAATAGTGAACTAAGGCAGAAATATATGAATTATAGAACAAATAAATAAAATGCAGCTCTATCACAAACATGTGTGACGGACAACTCAGCTGTCTCTGAATTGTTAGATGATGGTAAGAACCCTCTCATAACATCAGTACCCCTAAATTGTTAGAGGAGGATACGTCCCTTGTATAACATCTGTATTGTTGGAACTCCACCTGGGCGCATTAGCAATGCACAACAGAAACGTGGACTCATTAGCATGCAACCTTTCCACGTAGATTGTCAACACGTTTGCTAGTTAATATGTAGACTGCTATCTTCCATGCATTCAGAGAATTGCATTGATTTAAGGAGAGGTTAAATCATGCCCACGGACATCTCTAGAGCAATTATATGCAGTTATTTTCATTACCTTGGTCAGTACGCCTGTCCAGTAAGGGCGTTGCCAATGTCAAGGAGAGAAGTGGCTACGATCAAAGCAGTGATGGTCCACAGACGCAGCGTCTCAGCGGCATTTCGCATCTCCGTGTTAACCAGAGGAGAGCGCTGAAGCGCTTGAAGACTAAGACGAAACGGAAGAAACGAGCCGGTCAGGACGTGAGTAATCGGACGAGGAACGGGCGGTTAGAATCTCGATTTTTCCCTTAGTTTAAGAAAGGTGTTAGATTCTAACATGTCCCACTATTCTTACATTCTACTTACTATATAAAGAGACCCTGTAGAAATGCATTTTATCATTCGTTTGCCAGAGATTTTAAAATACACTAACGTATAGTTGAATCCTGCTAGATTTTATCTGAATTGTCGGCTATATTGGAGTGCTATTCTGTTCTGTGCAGACGGTATTATATATTTGTTAAAGTGATCAGTGGTCTAGTGCTTTCATTTTAGTTCACTGGATTTGTGTGTTAATTTAAACTTATTAAATAAACGCATTTCAAAGTTCCAGTTGTAAACTAAATGATATAGCTATAAGTTAATTCCAAATACAACTAGAAGCTTAAATTAATTTTGGAAGCCGTTAAGGGATTTGTAACTATTTAATACAGTTTAGTTCTGCATATATATAGATGTGTGTGTTTTAACTATTAGACTCGAGGAGAGTTTTTCTTGAATTTATATAATTAAAGACGCGAGTGCTTAAAATAGTTTTGACTGTACATTTATCACGCGCCAGTATATAATTAATATTGGAAATTATGTTGTCATGTCTTTCTATCTTTCCCTTTAGAATGATCATACAACCTTTGCGTTCCCAGCAAAGAATAAAATATATAGAGAGTCCAGACTCGGTTCTACCTTCAGTCATTACATAAACATTTTAAAATTAACTCTTGTTGCGATCCTCTGTTGAGATCCAGCTAACTGAATTTTTCCAGAAACAAAGCACCCCCAAGTACGTTTTAAAATAAACATTATCTGTTAAAGATAAAACTGGAGCAGAACATTGCCAGAAACGGTACATATAATTTTACTGTTCTACTATGAAAATAAGAAATAACATTTAAGAACACTGACAACTTTTTTCATCATCAAGCTTAGAGAATATTGTCTACCACCAGCGGTGAATAATACCTGAGACCACACTATTCACACCCCCGTATCGGTGACTGTGCCATCCAATAGAAACCTTTTTGATATAAAACCAACAGAACAATGAGGCTTCATCTTCTAGCGATTCTCGGGCAAATCTGTGCAACACAAAAACCCGCTAATCTGGGGCTAGAAACGAAGGAAAGACATTTGTTTATTATGTCAAGTGTTTAAGCTGCTGTTGTGTATTTTTCTATGGAGTGCCAGACTCCACGATCGGTAAGTGTCTGTGAGAGACTGAGTGGTGGCCATCACGAGCGTGCATGACTGATTGGGATTTATTTTGCAAACCTTGTTAATTTGCTTTACCTGATAAATACCTTTTACTGTATGTCTTGCATTGTCCTGTGAGCGTGATTTCTTAAACTCTGTTATTCCCCCTCCCTTATATCTGCTTAGAAAAAGGAAACACGTTTGAGAACGATCGGATTTTTTTCTACCACCAGACCTAGTATTGTAACACCTCTCTTTGAAGTACATTTAATTTACGGGTTGGGTTACATTATCTATTCTGATAAAACACCTGTTTTTGGACTGGGGCTGTTTTCCTTGTCTATTCAACCGGGAAGGGCATAGTTGACACCATTCTTCAACCCCCCCCTCCCATATCTTGTTATTCGTATTTTTTGTAACTATTGATTATTCCTGTATTTTGATAAATGTTGTGATCTGATTTTAATGATAAATAAACACGTAAAACTGCTAGTACTGTGTTGGAAGGCCCAAGCCCGGACTTACCCCATATATGTTTATCATAGTTTGTATTCACTTAGCGTCCGTGTGTTTGAAGCACCAAATTGGTGTGAGCGCATGTGTGTTGGGAAACTGGCAAATAATTGTTTGTCCAGGAGAGTTTAAGGAGTAGATTGAGATAAACAGATTGTCGTAATAGAGTCTGTTCTTACTCTCCCAAGCACTCTGTGAAGCAACTATTTACTTTCTAACCCTCATTATCACAGAGCCTTCACCATCATTCTTCACTCTAAACGGGACCAGTATTTCTAAGACTCTTTCTCTCAAAATAAATTTACGACAACATGACAAGACCACCACGAGTTCACAACATGTATGACATCTAATAAATGAGGGATAGTAAGGTCAGAATCACAATGTCACAAACAATAATGCAGAAAAACTGAATAAAAAAATTACAATTAACTTTACACCAATAACCAAATGGTACAATTAACCTGACTTCACAACTAGACAAATAATGGATCTGATTAATTCTATTGAAGCAGTAACACACAGCAATTTGAGCCGGCCCCTCAATTTGAACCAAATAGATGCATAAACTAAAGAACGCTCATGAATTTATCGACCAGCCGAAGCGGTATAGACAAATTGATAAGTCCCAAATCCAACCTCAAACAATTATAAACACATTAATAACATTGATACATTAAACATGAAAAAAACCTGTTAAACAAGATAATTTAGCATCACAGGCTGTATGTAGCTAAAAGTTCACTTATCTGATTGCCTGTAACAAAATTCCTCCTAGTTCCACCGCTTTTTTCTTCCAGGACCGATGCAAACCAAGCAAGCAGACCACCGTTAGGTCTAGAACGCTGTAACAGCTGACTCGAACAGAACTTCAGTTTGGTCAGACGTAGTCTTAAAAATCGCTATCTTCGGCATAAAGCTTGAAATTTCACACGACGCAGGATGCAGTCACTAAAATATACTTTGAATATGTTCACTTTCTAACTGGAACAAGACAGTACTGCACTGCAAAACTTGATGCGTAACCTCTCACAGGCTAGCAGACGTAAATACATATGTGTAGTAACTTATGTCATTCAGTTCTCAAAAAAATCTTAATCTTTAACAACAAAGATGCTGCAGTGACCAGGTTGGATGTTAGGACAACATATTTATTCACAGTTCAAAGCTCCAGTTAATTCATAAAATAAATGTTCATAAGATCATGGCATAGCCTAGCCAGTCTTAAGCGTCGCTATACAGTCTGCTACTGCCACGATGTCCTCGACATTGGCGTGCATATTTTATTTAATATTCTCAACTCACTTGTATCATAATCAGAATTCCATTCTCACAAGATAATAATCTAGCATCGACTCAATGAGGTATATGGGCGATCTAGATGTCAAAACACTTTAGAAATCTGTAGAAATAACACCATCTAGGAGCTTAACATATGCGTCCTCCCACCTTGGCATACACAGAGAAAAGGCCCTGAATGCTCCTTGACTTCTGCCAATCTGAGACCGGTTTGACGTCTGCTAAAAATGTACCAAAAGTCAATGACGTACTTTCAGGTAACCCGTGGATACCGTACATCAACATCATGGTATCCTCACTCGATACCTATGTGATAAAGACCGATATGTTATGAGTTTTAATCATAACAGTCCTTGACGCATCTAAATAATACGTCAGCGACAACATTCTGATGACCTTTTATAGCTCTAATTTCGAAGTCGTAGGGCTGAAGTGCCATTGCTGCTCTTGCTGCTCTTTCATTTCTAAATCTTGCAGATTGTAAGAATGCTAAAGCGCGTTAGTCCGTCTCTAAGATGAATCTTGCGCTTCTGAGAAATCTCTGGAGTTTCCTACTGTATTCTTATAGCCGCAATCTGGACTTAACATTAGTAAAATATATCCACAAATGTTTTCACTAATTTATCATTTCAAAACTAAATTTAATGTCCAAAAGAAATCTCCTTAGGAAAAACATTTATTTATCTATTTCATCAAACATAAGAACAGACTCATGCTGAATATAATTCTAAAGCTCACGTTCTAAGATGGAGTATTTTCTTTCGGTTGGCGTCAACTTACGACTCACATAGAGAATCGGGTGAAGCATTTTGTCAATATTTTGCAAAAGGGCACCACCCATCACTTAGACAGAGGCATCTAGACTAAGAATAAAAGGTAATCCAGGATCAGGCAATTTTAAAATTGGTGATCTAGACAAAGAACATTAAAGCATTTTAATGACTCGTTACAAGACTTACTCCAAATTACTTTCTTAGGAGCGTGCTTTTTTAAAAACAAAGACAAAACTAAAGTAATCTTTGAAAAATGAGGTAAAAACTTTATGTAGAAGTTAACAAGACCTAAGAGACTTCTAATGTGTTTTTGGAATTTCTAAATTCAAGATCTTTGAAATTGTGGAGTCTTCAGGCTTTAGGAAATCTCCACTTACTCTATGTCCAAGGAAAGACATTTCACTGAACCCTATCTGAACCTTAGAAGGTCCGGATGTAAGATGATGCAAACGAAGAGTTTGCAGTAGAGATTGAACTCCAAGAACCTGCTCATTCCAAGATTCGTGAAATAGACAAATGTCGTCTATGTACGTGATGAAATCATCACGCTTAGATAATACAGAAAATTAGATAAAATTCAGTGACTTTACCTGCTTATTATAAGAAAGTGCTAAATATCACTCAGTGGGATTTGTCGTTGACTTTTATATAGAAGAATTAAGACTTGGGTTGGTCCCTTCTGAATAGGTTAGAATAGGTGATAGACACAGTGAGAGTTAGTAAAAAGAAATAGAATTTCCACAAGTGAGATGATAGACTGTGATATAGAGGCTGTCTCTGAAAAAAATCGAGGAAATCTTCTCTCTTTCACCTATCCTCTACGACAGCTTTTAAGGCGTCAGACAGTCTAAACACAGATATATATATATTACATATATTTCTATCTACTCACGGGCACGCACATACACGTGACGACAGTTAAACACACAGACGTGGGAAATCTATAACAGTGAATATATATATATTAGAACGAGCTGACCAACGCACTGATTTAGTTCAAGAAAGATTTTAATTATCATCTAAAAAAATCTTCTCACAACACCAACAAAATACATCAAGGGAAACATATACAAATAGTCATAAAATTCAAGAAAATGCTACAAGGATGATAGCCCCGTTATGATCTTAACTCTAGGTTTAGCCCACAGCCCCGTTAGGATGACAGATGATGGCACAAAGAGTTATAGATGCATATGGTTAGGGTCTAATATTTTCCCTTTTCTTGAAGGTAAGAACTGACTTATGACAGCAGTATCTATTCTAAAGGAACAATTAAATTAAGCAGCAAGTCTTTCATAAGGAAAAATTACAAAGTGAGTGCATTAAACAACGAACATCCTTCCGTCACTTTCACTCGGTTCTTTCATCAGGGTACCCTGGCTTTCATGCTTACCTAAAAAAACTTGATGTTGATCACCGTCTGGCGCAACCTTAGGACACTTCTCTACAGTGAATCTGGATTCTTTGGATAAAGCGAATCCCAGCTCTGCAAATACAGGTTTCTTCCACTGTCTTCGGGGAGCGTTCCCTTTACCAGTTTAAATTTTAGATTTACTGTTAATGTCACTTGAATCAGTTTTGGGTAAGCGATTTTAAACGGGCACACAGAGTCTAAAACACGAGGATTCCTTTACTTTGGAAAAAGTTGACCAGTGGACAACTGCTCTCAACAGATAGTCTTGGTTCACTATCCACTCTTTTGATAATGTCGGAAATGTTAATGGTATTTCTTGAAATTTTTTTCTCGCCGCCAGGCAGCATGTATATTTCAATTTGAGAAGAAATATGAACTGGCTCAGAAGCCCAGTATAAAAATTAGTCTTTAGCAACCGTTAGTGGGATTGGTATTACTGTTTATCTCTGATGGCACATGCACTGTCAGACCAGTGTTACTTGAAAAAACCCCACGTGGTTAAGATAGGAAATGTCTATGCTTCTCACAAGTATGTCTCTTTACTAAACGCCGGCAAGTTGGGTTCACCCCAGTATTCACTGAATGAAGAAAAACAACATATAATAAAATATACAGAATATGTACTCGTTATAACTTACATTTTAAACGGCAAGCCTACAGCTTGACTTATATTTAAAACTTCCCGTGAAATAAGTTATATAAAAAAAACATCCCTCATCATGAATTAGGAATATCTGCGTGTTTCCGTCACCACTCATGATGCATCTAGCATTTATAAGTTAGTTTAGAAAAATATACTCGACTGAGTAGTTAGCAGTTAAATTAAATTCATTATGGCTACATGTTTGTTAAGCTAGAAATACAATTTATTCTGCTTTCCACTGTATGCGTCACTAGAAAATAATACAGACTTATAAATTAATCGCTCAGCACCAAATCTAACTAGGGAAATAAATAAACGATTAACCACTTTAAACATTTCGCAAAATACTAGATATACTAGATATAATATTTTACCTCAAACAGAACAACGTATCACAACGAAACTAAGAGACATCACTTATAAGTTTAAGTGTTCTAGAACGAAGTGACCACGTCTACTGTAAAATGGAGAATGAGTGAAGTTAGGTTCAAACTCGGGCCAATATCTTAAAATTAGACAAAAGCCCCCAACTTATTTCGCAAACGAAATAATCTCCCCTTGTACGTGTAAAACACCTTACGTCAACTAGAAGACACCCATGAACTGACACTTCTACTACTTCACGCCTCACGCTGATCAGCATGCCGTAACTGCCATCAGTGACCGAGAGTGCGCGTGTCAGTTGCAACTCTCAGACAACCGTCTGCAGTGCATGGGCTATTTCCACACTCCGCCGGAACTATTCTGACGAAAGCTCTCATAATTGCTGCAAAATGTAGACATTCCGTCTGCCGGCCATGTCTGGCCGAGTGAATTTTCACGCTACAGGCCCAGAAACTAAGCCGAAGAAACACCGTCCCAGGGGGAAACTGTAGACAGCTGTCTGCTGGGACGTGTTCTAACACTAATGTCAGTCCGCCCAGGGACTTCACGTCTTATGCAATAATTGCGTTACTAGTATTAGAAACGAAACAGGTAAACGTTAGGAATGAGGATGAAAACATTTTTCGCAAACGAATGGATGTAAAAAAAAAAAAAAAAAAAAAAAAAAAAACAGGAAAAAAGGTAAAACTGCGATAATAAAATTAGAGAATATGGGTGAAGGAAAAAGAAGAGGATATAGGCAATTTATGATCCAAACTCCTGTGACAGAACGTCCCCCCTTTAAGATATGGAAGCACTCCATGTCTACGTTATGGGAATAAATTTCCTATATCCGTAGCTTCAGGGTGTCTGTCTTCCTCCATCTCATCTCCCCCTCCATCTCTCTCCAATTCCTACTCAAGTCTACTCCCAAAGTTTCCTTTCTCTGGAATGTCTCCCATGCGCGCTTGAAAGAGCGTCGCCGCTTCTGACATTTTTCAAAGATTTCCTGTGATTGCAGTGGAGTTTCCCTGCCACTATCGTCATCTTCGTCAGTTTTGGCGATCGTCAGGAGATGGTCGGAGGTTGGCACTGGTCTTTCCACGAATTTCTTTAGCAGATTTAAGTGGAAGACCTTTTCCTTTCCTTGAATAGAGATCTGGTAATTAGCCTTAGAAATCTTTTTCAGGACGGTAAACGGCCCTTGCCATTCGATCATCAGTTGGTTGTTTCCGGTAGGGAGTAACACCAAAACTTTCTCTCCTGCTTCCAATTCTCTCTCTTTCGCGACTTTCCTGTATCGGTTAGCGTGCTTTGTGCGAGCTCGCTTAAAGTTTGTCGTTGCTAGGTCCCATCCTAGTTTCAACCTATCCTTTAAATCCGATACGTATTTACTGGCTGAGACAACTGTCTCATCAGCCTTCTGGTCTGTCAGCGACCAAAGTAAGGCTTCAAGCGACCCCTTGATAGGTCTGCCGAATAAAAGCGTAGCTGGCGGAAATCCTGTGGAAGTATGAGGAGATTCTCTGTAGCCAAATAAAGCTGCAGGAATACAAAGATCCCAATCTTCAGGTTTCACTTGTGCCAGTTTACTTAACATCATGTTGAGGTTTCTATTAACACGTTCCCCGAGCACATTTCCGGCCGGAGTATAACGCTTTGTGTAGATGTGTTTGGTCCTCAAGATCTTCACGATCTCATCCATCAACAGGTTTCGGTATGGAGATCCGTTATCCGTCAACACTTGCTGAGGGAATCCCAACCGAGTGAAAATCTGCACGAGGGCTTCTGCGACATGCTTGGCATCTGCGCATGTTAGCGAGATAGCTTCTGCCCATAAAGTGCATGTATCGACTAAGGTCAGGATAAACCTGTTACTTCTTTTAGTCCTTTCTAAGGGTCCTAAAATATCGATCACAACCCGTTCGAATGGTGTACCCACTATTGGCATTTCACCCACAGGGACTGAAGGTGCCCGTTGCTTGGGTGGCACACGTTGGCACTGGGCACAGGATTTGACATACCTGATAATATCAGTATTTACTCCTGGCCACCAATAATGAGTGGTTATCCGTTGGTTTGTGGCATTCTGTCCCATATGTCCGCTGAAGGGAAGAGAGTGCCCCATTTCTAGGATTTGGCTTCTGTACTGTTTCTGTACTAGGAGCTGGTTGTAACCTTGGTCAGGCTTGCCCGTTCTGCGATAAAGTACGCCATCCTTAGAAAAAATGTCCCCGTGCTGTCTGGGTTCCTTAGCCATGGGCAGTTTCCTAAAGCAGGGTGCCGAAGTAGGATCCTTCTATTGCGCTTCTTTAAGTTCCTTGGGTAACAAATTAGGCGCAGGCTCCCATTCCTTCTTGGTTTGCCTTCTTGTAGTTACTGCTGCCACAATCGGCTCTTCCGGTTTCCCAATACACAAGTATCTCCCGCCAAATATGACTGGGTAGATGGGGTCATCCATAACAGCCGCTTTGATCACACCTCTGACAAAATCAGAGTGGATCTCCACCAATGCGATGGGAAGCGCTGTAGGTGCATCACTCTTACGAACTCCACACAATTGGACGGTCTCTCCTGTCTCTTGACCGGGTTTAACCAGGTTTCTGGCAACAATGCAATCATACGAAAGCCCGTGTCAAATAAACAAGAAGTTTGAGAACCGTTCAATGTAACAGTACCTCGCGTTGAAGGTGTATCCCCAACAGGTTGGGAATCACTGTCAATAATTCCGCCTTGCGAGATTGTTAATAAGCATCCGATGCGTTTAGGCTCGGTGTGCTCACTTTGGTCATTAGTCCCGTGCTCAGGGGTTCTCCCTTTGCCACCTTGACATTTCTGGCTGCGCTGCCATGTAGGGCGGTCGGGTTGATCAGACTGTTTGGGGTGGTTGGGGTACTTGTTCTTGTAGAACTTGGATTTTTCAGGAGGGTGGTTTTGAGGTCCAGTTTCTCTGTGATTATTCTGATTAGAAGCCTGAGAAGATTGCTCTAGATTATTTTTTCGAAAATGCTCCTCTGTCGGTTTCCGTTTTGTGGCCGGTAGTTCAGCCAGCGCATTTTGATAACGCTCAGACTTCTCTAAGATGTCTTCAAGTTTTTCTGCCCCCTGCTCAGCTAGAAATCTCCGGGTATCTGCAGACAATGTGTTCTTTATTTGTTCTGTTAAAACAAATTCCTCAAGACCTTCGTAGGTAGAGGGGAGCTGCGAGAGCTCTAGGCTTTTTGTTAGATAACCCTTCAAACAAGACGAGAACTGCTGAAATGTTTCAGAATTCTCTTTCCTGCTGTTGCGAAACAGTTGCAAAAATTTGCGAGCGTTCATTTCAAAGCGCTCCAGTAACGCTTTCTTCAACACATCATAGTTGTCTTGTTGGCTGCTTTCTAGTTTGGCGTAAATATCATACGCACTGCTTATCAGCGCCTGAGAAAGCTTCATGTTCCAACGCGACCTTTCTAAACCGTACAGAGTTGCAATTTTCTCAAATTTCTCGAGGTACGTGTCAATCTTCTCATTAGGACAAGGGAAAGATTCTAGAGCGAAAGACATAGCAGTGAGGTGAGTAGATTGAGTGCTAGAAGGATCAGTTAAGGAAGAATGAGGAGAAGACTCTCCATTGCTGGAGGTAGAGGCAGCACCACGACTTTGGAATTCTAGAGTTTTAAGAGCCAACTCATGCTGTCTCTCTTCTCTCTCCTTCTCATGCTGTCTCTTCCTCTCCTTCTCTCTTTCCTCATGCTGTCTCTCTCTCTCTCCTTCTCTCTTTCCTCATGCTGTCTTTCCTTCTCTCTTTCGTTCGCCCTGCGAATTTCCATTTCCTCGTCCATCTTCTTCTGCTGTAATAGCCGATCTTCCGCTTCTTTCCTCTCCGCTGCTTTTTCCCGCTGCTCCGCATCATATCTCTCCAGTTCGTCCCTGACGAAAGCTTTCGCTTCGTCGCCGTCCAGACCCTCTTCCATTGCTTCCTGTCTGAGCATCTGTCTCAGTTTCGCCCTTTGTGCCATAGTAAATCAGTGGCTGCGACTAGACAAGAAAGAAATAGGGAAAAGAATGCACTGGTTCCTACCACTTGCGAGAAAATACCAAACAAAAGATGATATACTTATAACCTAGGATACCTCCTCCAAAAATAAAGTATCTAACTATCGCTGCTATTAATCGGCAATAAAGCACCTAATGCAAACGACTACGCCAAATAAATGGTAATTAGGATTACTCACTGAAAAATAAGTTGCTACAGTGGAAAACAAAATTATTATTGCAAAAATTTAAGAGAAAAATAATCCCTTAATTTTAAAATCCACTATAAGTTCGCCCCTGAAGTCAGATCGGGTAAGGGAGGCAATTAATCTGGACGAAAAGAGTCCGAAACGCACTCCTTAACTTAGTTCAAACACCGTTCTACCTCAGTACCCAGTGAATGTAATACACTCACCACTTTACCAGCGTTTAGTATTACAAATCAACAATTAACATATATTCCGACAAAATCCACCTGTAACTCAAATGTATATTATTCAAATGCTGTGGAAAAAAAAACTTATCAGTTTGTGTGGTCAGCACGCCCGAAAACAGATCGTTAGTCTAGGGGATAAATTTTTTAAAGATATAACAACTCACAAGACATCAAACTCTTACTCTATGTCAGAATAAAGAATCTTAAGTTCAAAATCCAGATAGACGAGTCCACATTTGTCGTACTCGTCTTCCTATTCTAAGTTCAAAAATCCTTCGGACGAGACCACATTTGTCGTAGATTTTTAGATAGGAGAATTAAGACTTGGGTTGGTCCCTTCTGAATAGGTTAGAATAGGTGATAGACACAGTGAGAGTTAGTAAAAAGAAATAGAATTTCCACAAGTGAGATGATAGACTGTGATATAGAGGCTGTCTCTGAAAAAAGTCGAGGAAATCTTCTCTCTATCACCTATCCTCTACGACAGCTTTTAAGGCGTCAGACAGTCTAAACACAGATATATATATATATTACATATATTTATATCTACTCACGGGCACGCACATACACGTGACGACAGTTAAACACACAGACGTAGGAAATCTATAACAATGAATATATATATATTAGAACGAGCTTACCAACGCACTGATTTAGTTCAAGAGAGATTTTAATTATCATCTAAAAAAATCTTCTCACAACACCAAAAAAAAAATACATCAAGGGAAACATATACAAATAGTCATAAAATTCAAGAAAATGCTACAAGGATGATAGCCCCGTTATGATCTTAACTCTAGGTTTAGCCCACAGCCCCGTTAGGATGACAGATGATGGCCCAAAGAGTTATAGATGCATATGGTTAGGGTCTAATATTTTCCCTTTTCTTGAAGGTAAGAACTGACTTATGACAGCAGTATCTATTCTAAAGGAACAATTAAATTAAGCAGCAAGTCTTTCATAAGGAAAAATTACAAAGTGAGTGCATTAAACAACGAACATCCTTCCGTCACTTTCACTCGGTTCTTTCATCAGGGTACCCTGGCTTTCATGCTTACCTAAAAAAACTTGATGTTGATCACCGTCTGGCGCAACCTTAGGACACTTCTCTACAGTGAATCTGGATTCTTTGGATAAAGCGAATCCCAGCTCTGCAAATACAGGTTTCTTCCACTGTCTTCGGGGAGCGTTCACTTTACCAGTTTAAATTTTAGATTAACTGTTAATGTCACTTGAATCAGTTTTGGGTAAGCGATTTTAAACGGGCACACAGAGTCTAAAACACGAGGATTCCCTTACTTTGGAAAAAGTTGACCAGTACACAACTGCTCTCAACAGATAGTCTTGGTTCACTATCCACTCTTTCGGTAATGTCGGAAATGTTAATGGTATTTCTTGAAATTTTTTTCTCGCCGCCAGGCAGCATGTATATTTCAATTTGAGAAGAAATATGAACTGGTTCGGAAGCCCAGTATAAAAATTAGTCTTTAGCAACCGTTAGGGCGATTGGTATTACTGTTTATCTCTGATGCCACATGCACTGTCAGACCAGTGTTACTTGAAAAAACAACACGTGGTTAAAGATAGGAAATGTCTATGCTTTTACAAGTATGTCTCTTTACTAAACGCCGGCAAGTTGGGTTCACCCCAGTATTTACTGAATGAAGAAAAACAACATGTAATAAAATATACAGAATATGTACTCGTTATAACTTACATTTTAAACGGCAAGCCTACAGCTTGACTTATATTTAAAAATTCCCGTGAAATAAGTTATATAAAAAAAATCCCTCATCATGAATTAGGAATATCTGCGTATTTCCGTCACCACTCATGATGCATCTAGCATTTATAAGTTAGTTTAGGAAAATATACTCGACTGAGTAGTTAGCAGTTAAATTAAATTCATTATGGCTACATGTTTGTTAAGCTAGAAATACAATTTATTCTGCTTTCCACTGTATGCGTCACTAGAAAATAATACAGACTTATAAATTAATCGCTCAGCACCAAATCTAACTAGGGAAATAAATAAACGATTAACCACTTTAAACATTTCGCAAAATACTAGATATACTAGATATAATATTTTACCTCAAACAGAACTACGTATCACAACGAAACTAAGAGACATCACTTATAAGTTTAAGTGTTCTAGAACGAAGTGACCACGTCTACTGTAAAATGGAGAATAAGTGAATTTAGATTCAAACTCGGGCCAATATCTTAAAATTAGACAAAAGCCCCCAACTTATTTCGCAAACGAAATAATCTCCCCTTGTACGTGTAAAACACCTTACGTCAACTAGAAGACACCCATGAACTGACACTTCTACTACTTCACGCCTCACGCTGATCAGCATGCCGTAACTGCCATCAGTGACCGAGAGTGCGCGTGTCAGTTGCAACTCTCAGACAACCGTCTGCAGTGCATGGGCGATTTCCACACTCCGCCGGAACTATTCTGACGAAAGCTCTCATAATTGCTGCAAAATGTAGACATTCCGTCTGCCGGCCATGTCTGGCCGAGTGAATTTTCACGCTACAGGCCCAGAAACTAAGCCGAAGAAACACCGTCCCAGGGGGAAACTGTAGACAGCTGTCTGCTGGGACGTGTTCTAACACTAATGTCAGTCCGCCCAGGGACTTCACGTCTTATGCAATAATTGCGTTACTAGTATTAGAAACGAAACAGGTAAACGTTAGGAATGAGGATGAAAACATTTTTCGCAAACGAATGGATGCAAAAAAAAAAAAACAGGAAAAAAGGTAAAACTGCGATAATAAAATTAGAGAATATGGGTGAAGGAAAAAGAAGAGGATATAGGCAATTTATGATCCAAACTCCTGTGACAGAACGTCCCCCCTTTAAGATATGGAAGCACTCCATGTCTACGTTATGGGAATAAATTTCCTATATCCGTAGCTTCAGGGTGTCTGTCTTCCTCCATCTCATCTCCCCCTCCATCTCTCTCCAATTCCTACTCAAGTCTACTCCCAAAGTTTCCTTTCTCTGGAATGTCTCCCATGCGCGCTTGAAAGAGCGTCGCCGCTTCTGACATTTTTCAAAGATTTCCTGTGATTGCAGTGGAGTTTCCCTGCCACTATCGTCATCTTCGTCAGTTTTGGCGATCGTCAGGAGATGGTCGGAGGTTGGCACTGGTCTTTCCACGAATTTCTTTAGCAGATTTAAGTGGAAGACCTTTTCCTTTCCTTGAATAGAGATCTGGTAATTAGCCTTAGAAATCTTTTTCAGGCCGGTAAACGGCCCTTGCCATTCGATCCTCAGTTGGTTGTTTCCGGTAGGGAGTAACATCAAAACTTTCTCTCCTGCTTCCAATTCTCTCTCTTTCGCGACTTTCCTGTATCGGTTAGCGTGCTTTGTGCGAGCTCGCTTAAAGTTTGTCGTTGCTAGGTCCCATCCTAGTTTCAACCTATCCTTTAAATCCGATACGTATTTACTGGCTGAGACAACTGTCTCATCAGCCTTCTGGTCTGTCAGCGACCAAAGTAAGGCTTCAAGCGGCCCCTTGATAGGTCTGCCGAATAAAAGCGTAGCTGGCGGAAATCCTGTGGAAGTATGAGGAGATTCTCTGTAGCCAAATAAAGCTGCAGGAATACAAAGATCCCAATCTTCAGGTTTCACTTGTGCCAGTTTACTTAACATCATGTTGAGGTTTCTATTAACACGTTCCACGAGCACATTTCCGGCCGGAGTATAAGGCTTTGTGTAGATGTGTTTGGTCCTCAAGATCTTCACGATCTCATCCATCAACAGGTTTCGGTATGGAGATCCGTTATCCGTCAACACTTGCTGAGGGAATCCCAACCGAGTGAAAATCTGCACGAGGGCTTCTGCGACATGCTTGGCATCTGCGCATGTTAGCGGGATAGCTTATGCCCATAAAGTGCATGTATCGACTAAGGTCAGGATAAACCTGTTACTTCTTTTAGTCCTTTCTAATGGTCCTAAAATATCGATCACAACCCGTTCGAATGGTGTACCCACTATTGGCGTTTCACCCACAGGGACTGAAGGTGCCCGTTGCTTGGGTGGCACACGTTGGCACTGGGCACAGGATTTGACATACCTGATAATATCAGTATTTACTCCTGGCCACCAATAATGAGTGGTTATCCGTTGGTTGGTGGCGTTCTGTCCCATATGTCCGCTGAAGGGAAGAGAGTGCCCCATTTCTAGGATTTGGCTTCTGTACTGTTTCGGTACTAGGAGCTGGTTGTAACCTTGGTCAGGCTTGCCCGTTCTGCGATAAAGTACGCCATCCTTAGAAAAAATGTCCCCGTGCTGTCTGGGTTCCTTAGCCATGGGCAGTTTCCTAAAGCAGGGTGCCGAAGTAGGGTCCTTCTATTGCGCTTCTTTAAGTTCCTTGGGTAACAAATTAGGCGCAGGCTCCCATTCCTTCTTGGTTTGCCCTCTTGTAGTTACTGCTGCCACAATCGGCTCTTCCGGTTTCCCAATACACAAGTATCTCCCGCCAAATATGACTGGGTAGATGGGGTCATCCATAACAGCCGCTTTGATCACACCTCTGACAAAATCAGAGTGGATCTCCACCAATGCGATGGGAAGCGCTGTAGGTGCATCACTCTTACGAACTCCACACAATTGGACGGTCTCTCCTGTCTCTTGACCGGGTTTAACCAGGTTTCTGGCAACAATGCAATCATACGAAAGCCCCGTGTCAAATAAACAAGAAGTTTGAGAACCGTTCAATGTAACAGTACCTCGCGTTGAGGGTGTATCCCCAACAGGTTGGGAATCACTGTCAATAATTCCGCCTTGCGAGATTGTTAATAAGCATCCGATGCGTTTAGGCTCGGTGTGCTCACTTTGGTCATTAGTCCCGTGCTCAGGGGTTCTCCCTTTGCCACCTTGACCTTTCTGGCTGCGCTGCCATGTAGGGCGGTCGGGTTGATCAGACTGTTTGGGGTGGTTGGGGTACTTGTTCTTGTAGAACTTGGATTTTTCAGGAGGGTGGTTTTGAGTTCCAGTTTCTCTGTGATTATTCTGATTAGAAGCCTGAGAAGATTGCTCTAGATTATTTTTTCGAAAATGCTCCTCTGTCGGTTTCCGTTTTGTGGCCGGTAGTTCAGCCAGCGCATTTTGATAACGCTCAGACTTCTCTAAGATGTCTTCAAGTTTTTCTGCCCCCTGCTCAGCTAGAAATCTCCGGGTATCTGCAGACAATGTGTTCTTTATTTGTTCTGTTAAAACAAATTCCTCAAGACCTTCGTAGGTAGAGGGGAGCTGCGAGAGCTCTAGGCTTTTTGTCAGATAACCCTTCAAACAAGACGAGAACTGCTGAAATGTTTCAGAATTCTCTTTCCTGCTGTTGCGAAACAGTTGCAAAAATTTGCGAGCGTTCATTTCAAAGCGCTCCAGTAACGCTTTCTTCAACACATCATAGTTGTCTTGTTGGCTGCTTTCTAGTTTGGCGTAAACATCATACACACTGCTTATCAGCGCCTGAGAAAGCTTCATGTTCCAACGCGACCTTTCTAAATCGTACAGAGTTGCAATTTTCTCAAATTTCTCGAGGTACGTGTCAATCTTCTCATTAGGACAAGGGAAAGATTCTAGAGCGAAAGACATAGCAGTGAGGTGAGTAGATTGAGTGCTAGAAGGATCAGTTAAGGAAGAATGAGGAGAAGACTCTCCATTGCTGGAGGTAGAGGCAGCACCACGACTTTGGAATTCTAGAGTTTTAAGAGCCAACTCATGCTGTCTCTCTTCTCTCTCCTTCTCATGCTGTCTCTTCCTCTCCTTCTCTCTTTCCTCATGCTGTCTCTCTCTCTCCTTCTCTCTTTCCTCATGCTGTCTCTCCTTCTCTCTTTCGTTCGCCCTGCGAATTTCCATTTCCTCGTCCATCTTCTTCTGCTGTAATAGCCGACCTTCCGCTTCTTTCCTCTCCGCTGCTTTTTCCCGCTGCTCCGCATCATATCTCTCCAGTTCGTCCCTGACGAAAGCTTTCGCTTCGTCGCCGTCCAGTCCCTCTTCCATTGCTTTCTGTCTGAGCATCTGTCTCAGTTTCGCCCTTTGTGCCATAGTAAATCAGTGGCTGCGACTAGACAAGAAAGAAATAGGGAAAAGAATGCACTGGTTCCTACCACTTGCGAGAAAATACCAAACAAAAGATGATATACTTATAACCTAGGTGTTACGCACAAATAATTACTTTTCCCAAAGTCTTTGTATGATCATTTTTCGTATGTATGATCATTTTTTGACTGAAATGTGTATTATGTTTTTTTTACAGTCAAAGGGACATAACCCGAAATATTGAGACTACAATTTTTTAGGAGTTTGCCTTCTCTTGTATAGAGACACGTTCGGTCTATAATTTCTTGAACGAAGCGTGACCATATCTCCTTATTTGGTAGTATCAGTCAACTGTTGTAGATGTCTGAAACCTGTCTTAACGCTTCTGTTCATGACCATAAAAGGCGCGACTGTGTAAGACTTTTATCTCGAATGTTCGTAGAATCGTCTAATGTGAGCGGCGACTCAGATATTGGAGTTCTGCGAATGTCAAAAACTGGTAGTTCGTTTGGTGTGTTCCGCCCAGCTGGGGGAGTTGAGAAATGGTCTGAGTAGCGAGCGGACGCAATCTGCGTCTTGTGATTTCTGAGGGAAATACGTTGTCTTTGTGAGTTAGTTAGCTAACTAGACTATTTCCCAGTATTATTCAAGCCTGCCTCGAGGCATATGTTCGTGGTTGATTTCCGAAGAAAGGTAATTCCTCTTGTGTCGAACTTTTTTTTATCATGTAGAAGTTCGTCATTTTGTCGCTCCTTGCTCGCCTGTGTGATTCAAAATGGACAGGTACTTTGACTAGGTTTTTCGCCACCGGTATCTTTATACCTGAACTAGTTATATATATATGGGTCACTCTAGACCAACAAGACTATTGCCTGTGTTCCAGGATTCGTTATATCAGAGATCACGTCCAAGTCAGATGGTTAGACTTAGGAAGGTTATAAAGGTCGGTTTGACCTGTATTCCATGTATGCTATTCACGTGCAGACAGTAAACGGACTTATTGTATACATCTGATCTGCTAGCATCAGGAAGGGAGCATTTATTATTGTCTATGAACATTGATGATCTGCAGCTGACACTGTTGCAGAAGTTATATGTATGAACCTTAGGCACCCAGATCTGTGCTATATATATATATATATATATATATATATATATATATATATATATATATATATATGTATATATATATATACAGCTTCATGAACCAGAACTTTATACTATCGAATATACAGAAGCTATCTGTTTACAATACACCTAATGAGTATTGAATCCTACATGACTATCAGCTAATATGATTTTGAAGGCTGCATTCGTTAAACTATGCTGGTGGTGACATAAATATCATGACTGTTTTGTGGCGTGCAATAAATGGAATAAACCTAAAGCGAAGTTACCCTTTCTATGACTCTACACGTCATGTTGCCTGTGTTGTACCCTGTGAACTGTTCTACTGCAACACACACAGCAACATCCTAAATCAGAGAAGACACCTACATCTTGCACTTTAATACCAGGTGTCGATAGGGGTGGCAAGTGGTCGTCAATCTTATAACGGAGCTAACGTACCTGGCATTTTTGGGCGCACCATTATTATTTTGGTTAAATCCACCCTTATCACTAGGATACCTCCTCCAAAAATAAAGTATCTAACTATCGCTGCTATTAATCGGCAATAAAGCACCTAATGCAAACGACTACGCCAAATAAATGGTAATTAGGATTACTCACTGAAAAATAAGTTGCTACAGTGGAAAACAAAATTATTATTGCAAAAATTTAAGAGAAAAATAATCCCTTAATTTTAAAATCCACTATAAGTTCGCCCCTGAAGTCAGATCGGGTAAGGGAGGCAATTAATCTGGACGAAAAGAGTCCGAAACGCACTCCTTAACTTAGTTCAAACACCGTTCTACCTCAGTACCCAGTGAATGTAATACACTCACCACTTTACCAGCGTTTAGTATTACAAATCAACAATTAACATATATTCCGACAAAATCCACCTGTAACTCAAATGTATATTATTCAAATGCTGTGGAAAAAAAAACTTATCAGTTTGTGTGGTCAGCACGCCCGAAAACAGATCGTTAGTCTAGGGGATAAATTATTTAAAGATATAACAACTCACAAGACATCAAACTCTTACTCTATGTCAGAATAAAGAATCTTAAGTTCAAAATCCAGATAGACGAGTCCACATTTGTCGTACTCGTCTTCCTATTCTAAGTTCAAAAATCCTTCGGACGAGACCACATTTGTCGTAGATTTTTAGATAGGAGAATTAAGACTTGGGTTGGTCCCTTCTGAATAGGTTAGAATAGGTGATAGACACAGTGAGAGTTAGTAAAAAGAAATAGAATTTCCACAAGTGAGATGATAGACTGTGATATAGAGGCTGTCTCTGAAAAAAGTCGAGGAAATCTTCTCTCTATCACCTATCCTCTACGACAGCTTTTAAGGCGTCAGACAGTCTAAACACAGATATATATATTACATATATTTATATCTACTCACGGGCACGCACATACACGTGACGACAGTTAAACACACAGACGTAGGAAATCTATAACAATGAATATATATATATTAGAACGAGCTTACCAACGCACTGATTTAGTTCAAGAGAGATTTTAATTATCATCTAAAAAAATCTTCTCACAACACCAAAAAAAATACATCAAGGGAAACATATACAAATAGTCATAAAATTCAAGAAAATGCTACAAGGATGATAGCCCCGTTATGATCTTAACTCTAGGTTTAGCCCACAGCCCCGTTAGGATGACAGATGATGGCCCAAAGAGTTATAGATGCATATGGTTAGGGTCTAATATTTTCCCTTTTCTTGAAGGTAAGAACTGACTTATGACAGCAGTATCTATTCTAAAGGAACAATTAAATTAAGCAGCAAGTCTTTCATAAGGAAAAATTACAAAGTGAGTGCATTAAACAACGAACATCCTTCCGTCACTTTCATTCGGTTCTTTCATCAGGGTACCCTGGCTTTCATGCTTACCTAAAAAAACTTGATGTTGATCACCGTCTGGCGCAACCTTAGGACACTTCTCTACAGTGAATCTGGATTCTTTGGATAAAGCGAATCCCAGCTCTGCAAATACAGGTTTCTTCCACTGTCTTCGGGTAGCGTTCACTTTACCAGTTTAAATTTTAGATTTACTGTTAATGTCACTTGAATCAGTTTTGGGTAAGGGATTTTAAACGGGCACACAGAGTCTAAAACACGAGGATTCCCTTACTTTGGAAAAAGTTGACCAGTACACAACTGCTCTCAACAGATAGTCTTGGTTCACTATCCACTCTTTCGGTAATGTCGGAAATGTTAATGGTATTTCTTGAAATTTTTTTCTCGCCGCCAGGCAGCATGTATATTTCAATTTGAGAAGAAATATGAACTGGCTCAGAAGCCCAGTATAAAAATTAGTCTTTAGCAACCGTTAGGGCGATTGCTATTACTGTTTATCTCTGATGCCACATGCACTGTCAGACCAGTGTTACTTGAAAAAAACCCCACGTGGTTAAAGATAGGAAATGTCTATGCTTTTACAAGTATGTCTCTTTACTAAACGCCGGCAAGTTGGGTTCACCCCAGTATTTACTGAATGAAGAAAAACAACATGTAATAAAATATACAGAATATGTACTCGTTATAACTTACATTTTAAACGGCAAGCCTACAGCTTGACTTATATTTAAAACTTCCCGTGAAATAAGTTATATAAAAAAAAAAATCCCTCATCATGAATTAGGAATATCTGCGTATTTCCGTCACCACTCATGATGCATCTAGCATTTATAAGTTAGTTTAGAAAAATATACTCGACTGAGTAGTTAGCAGTTAAATTAAATTCATTATGGCTACATGTTTGTTAAGCTAGAAATACAATTTATTCTGCTTTCCACTGTATGCGTCACTAGAAAATAATACAGACTTATAAATTAATCGCTCAGCACCAAATCTAACTAGGGAAATAAATAAACGATTAACCACTTTAAACATTTCGCAAAATACTAGATATACTAGATATAATATTTTACCTCAAACAGAACTACGTATCACAACGAAACTAAGAGACATCACTTATAAGTTTAAGTGTTCTAGAACGAAGTGACCACGTCTACTGTAAAATGGAGAATAAGTGAATTAAGATTCAAACTCGGGCCAATATCTTAAAATTAGACAAAAGCCCCCAACTTATTTCGCAAACGAAATAATCTCCCCTTGTACGTGTAAAACACCTTACGTCAACTAGAAGACACCCATGAACTGACACTTCTACTACTTCACGCCTCACGCTGATCAGCATGCCGTAACTGCCATCAGTGACCGAGAGTGCGCGTGTCAGTTGCAACTCTCAGACAACCGTCTGCAGTGCATGAGCGATTTCCACACTCCGCCGGAACTATTCTGACGAAAGCTCTCATAATTGCTGCAAAATGTAGACAATCCGTCTGCCGGCCATGTCTGGCGGAGTGAATTTTCACGCTACAGGCCCAGAAACTAAGCCGAAGAAACACCGTCCCAGGGGGAAACTGTAGACAGCTGTCTGCTGGGACGTGTTCTAACACTAATGTCAGTCCGCCCAGGGACTTCACGTCTTATGCAATAATTGCGTTACTAGTATTAGAAACGAAACAGGTAAACGTTAGGAATGAGGATGAAAATATTTTTTGCAAACGAATGGATGTAAAAAAAAAATACAGGAAAAAGGTAAAACTGCGATAATAAAATTAGAGAATATGGGTGAAGGAAAAAGAAGAGGATATAGGCAATTTATGATCCACACTCCTGTGACAGGATTGAATTTAATGTTGAAAACAAGATAGCGCTTGGGCAACAAACAAACAAAAGAAGTCAGGCACAGCTGAAGTTTGAAGATGTGCAGAAGAGATACACGACGCGATCTACCCAGGATTCTTGGAGGACAGAAATGTTGAACACAAAAAATGGAGATACTCTCTCACCATCATCATCTTAACCTTTTGCCCGTCATGGGTCGTAGGGGTGCCATGGTGAAAGCATCAGCAGACATGGTCCTCCACTGCTCTCTATCCTCAGCAATGCATATAAGTGTGGAAAAAAATCATGTCCTGCCCATTCTTTGATATTATCAGCCCAGGATTTTCTTTGCCTTCCTCTTTCTGTTAGATACTCCCTAAGATTATGCGAAGAGAGGCTCTCACAACATCAGGTGGAAATAGCCATTTTAGTGATGCAGCCTTAACGAAATGGCTTCAGTTAAAATCGTAGGCTGGAATACCCAACAGAAGGATGCCACTTGAGAGCCATGGCCCCATCGTGTCCGTTGCAATAAAATGTCAAGGACAATCAGATGATCACAGTATAGGACAAAATATTTCTATAGAGTGTCTGACAAGTGAATCTCTTCTTTTTAAAATGTTATTATTAGCAGTTATACCTACTGGATAAACATGAGACACATATCAAAACAAGTAGTAATGAAGGCAATTTGATATCTGGAAAATATGTTGTAATATGTTTTTACCAGAAATAAAATAAAATAAACTCAATTCTAAAATGGCTAATAAAGTCGAAGTTGCAAGAGAGACTACAAATTATTGCCCGCCATGACGTCAATTGCCTGATCTCCCCCTGCGCTGAGGCATTACAATATTATTTGCATCAAATCAAAAATGTAATATCCAAAATCGGATATGACACCAACATGACACATCATTTTATGCAATAAAATAGCAGGTAATTCCCCGTGACGTTTGTAAAAGTTTGAATAAAGTAAGTTGATAAATGAAGAAATACAAATGTATAAATACAAGTGACTTAACAATAAGGTGACCAGACGTCCCGGTTTTTCCGGGACTGTCCCGGTTTTCGACCACTTTTGATAATTTGTCCCTACTTTTTTCGATGCAATCCGGGACGCCAATTTGTCCCGGTTTTGGACGAATTTGGCATAAATCTCACAGATTAAAAAAAAAAATTATTATTCCATGGCTGACTTGAGGGAATTTTTAATTATTAGTGAACTGGCGCCGAAACAGCACAAGAGGTTGTCAGGACCGCGAATTAGTTTTGTAGTTCCAATGTGATATTCGCAGTTATTTGAAATTTTAGGTAGTGGTAAAGTACCAAGATTTTGCGTACGGTATACGTTTATTTAATTTAAACGGTGAACTATTTGTGCATATTTTGTTATTGTTGTAAGAAAATGGTACCAAAGCGTAAATGCAGTTTCAATGAAGATTTACAAAAGGAATATCCGTTTATTAAAAAGAGTACATCAAACTTCAATGTACGATGCAATCAATATATGTGCCTCCGGGTTTTCGATAAGCCAGTGGACGTGGTGATATTAAGAACCACATATGCAGTGAGAAACATAAGAGAGCCGTCGTTACAGCTGCATCAAGCTCGTCGTTAACCACTTTCTTCAGAGCTGATAAAATTGGTGACCAAGAAGAGCAATTAGCTGCTATAGAAGGCGCCTTTGCATACCATACAGTGCTACACAATCATACTTTCAGGTCTATGGATTGCACATCAAAATTACTTCAGGTTACTTTAGAGCCAAAATTTTCATGTGCACGTACGAAAACAGAAGCCATTATTCGAAATGTCTTGGCACCCCATATTCTAAATGAGTTAAGGTGTGACCTAGAAAAGTCTACATTTATTTCTGTACTGACAGATGCATCCAACCACAAAGAATTCAAGATTTTTTCTTTGCTTGTCAGATACTTTGATCACAGTAATGGAGTGAAAATTAAAATATTAGAGTTAAAGTCATTGCCAGGTGAAACATCTGATATTGTAAGTAGTTTTCTTAATGACTGCATAACTGAAAATGGTTTAGACAGGAAAGTAGTTGGATTATGCGCAGACAACACAAATTCCAATTTTGGAGGTGCTGAAAGGAAAGGACAGAACAATGTTTTCAAAAAAAAACTGCAAGAAAACCTTGGACATAGTCTTATAGGAGTTGGGTGTGCAGGTCATATTTTCCACAACACTGTTCGAACAGCTGCAGATGTACTGCCTGTTGATGTCGAGCTGATTATTGCTAAAATTTATCTACTCTTCAAATCATACACAGTACGAGTTGAAAGACTCAAGGAGTTTTGCCAGTTTGTGGAAACAGACTTCCAGATGATCTTAGGTTATGCTCAGATTAGGTGGCTTGCTCTGCTGCCTGCTGTTGAAAGGGTTCTTCAGATGTTCCTGCCTCTAAAATCATATTTTCAGTCTCAAGACAGATGCCCAGTTTTTATACAGACATTCTTTGAAAATCCTCTATCTGAGGCATGGCTTGTTTTTGTTCACATTCAGGCCTCTCCATTCCACGAAGCAGTGCAAAAAATAGAGGGACAGACGGTCACTGTGTTTGAAGTCTTTGACAACATCAACAGGTTGAAAACTATTTTGAAGTCCAAACTGGAAGACTGTTTCTTGCCATCAAGAGTTAAGCTAATCCTTGAAAAGCTGGAAATGGAAGGACTTCCAAAGGAGGATGTGAAAAAGTTTCATGCTAGCGTTTCTTCGTTCTATGAAACAGCTTTCAATTATTTGAATAAATGGGCTGCAAAAAATTTTCAAGACCTAGAATCCTACAGCTGGGTAATGCTGAACAGAATACCAATTTGGGCAGTTATTGAGATATCATCATCACTAGTGATTCAAACATTACCTTCAGCTCACTTTACAGAAACTGAAATTTATGACGAATATGTCTATATGAATTTGTTACTTCTCAGAAAATTAGTGGATGGAGTGCCAAAAAAATATTGCCACCACAACGTTGGATTGAAATGGTTTCCCACTTCAAAAACAATAATGTGACATTTTCAAATATTTTGAAGTTGGCAGAGTTTTTTTGTTTTTGTTTTTTTTTTGTCTACCTGGAACAAATGCTGCCACAGAAAGAGTGTTTTCTTTGATGAACAGCTTATGGGCAAGTGATAAAACACAGCTAGGTGTTGAAACTTTGAAAGCTATGTTGACAACCAAAGTGAACTGTGAGGAAACATGTGTCGAGTTTTTTAAGATGCTGCTTGCAAAGAAGGACCTATTGATAAAAATCCACTCATCTGAAAAGTACAGTAACTCAGCTTCACCATAAGTAAGGATTATTGATGTTTTTCTCTCTTATTAGTTTAAGTAGTTAAACTTATACAGTAAAATGTATGTTATTCAATGTTATTCAAATGTGTATATATAAAATGTATATTATTTTAAATTGACATCAACTTGATTTTTTCCGGGACATGTCCCGACTTTTGACCTTTTCTTTACCCTTTTGTCCCGATTTTTTGCATTGAAATAGGTCAAATCTACTATATTGTCCCGGATTAGGGTTTTGAAAATATGGTCACCTTACTTAACAATGACCCTGTATAATCACGTGTCTAGTGTGGAGTATTTTGTTATCAATAATCTAGGTCACGTGACGTAAAGTTGCCGGATGTCTTTGAAGAGAATAAGACAGAATAGGACTACTGTACATTCAGCCTTGTCATTGAAGGTGACTAATACAGGGTCAAGGTCATGAATGAGGATAGCAACCTCCTCATGTAAAACATATAGCTACATAAACCGCTGCTGTGAGAGTATGTAACTGTTTCGTGTAGGGTTCTTGTGTGACTAACTATACTGTTCAAAAAAAGAAACTCATAGCTATCCGAGGGCGCGTTTTTATGAGTTTGTAAGTACAATTTGGTGCTAGGGTATATAAAAACCAGCCTCAAATGTTCTTTACAGTGTCACATGCACGTGTTGACCTGAATTGCGTTCGTTTTTGTAATCGTTACAACGCAGTGGTCAATAGTGTATATGATGCAATTTTTGACCACAGCTCATGTTGCGCGCACGTGAAAGCAACAACATTTGGTGTGAACACTATTCACTGACTACGCAATTGAAACCCTATAAAAGGATAACGCTACACACAAAAAAATCAGTTAATTTTCAAGCAGACATTTATGCCGTTTCTATCGATAAATTTAAGGAACATTGCTATTGGCCGTTTGCACGCAGGCGAAAGTCAAAGTCAGGTTGCCAGGCATCTAAACGTGCATCAGAGTACCATCAGTCGACTTTGGCACTGGTTCCACACATCCATGCCCAGAAGATGCCAGTCGCTGATCGATGCAAGTGGAGGCCACACACTATACTAACGGGAAAGCCCGTACGCCAAAAACTCTCGTGACCCAGATGCAAAACAACTGTCAATTGATTGGTTGAACCCTAAGGTATTCTTTTGTGCATTTTGAACAATTAACTCATTAAATTAAAAAAGTTATTGAATGTCAAAATTATGGCTATGTGTGTGCCTTCAGTAGCTATGCGTTTCTCTTTTTTGGACAGTATAGAAAGATTAACTGAAGTTTAAAACAAATGTTGGGAAAGGTTACGACAAAGTATCCACAAGATTGGGATAGAATATTACCCGCTATTCTCTTCGCCTATAGAGAAATTCCCAACAAAAATACGGAGTTTGCGCCATTTGAATTATACTGTTCAAAAAAAGAAACGCATAGCTACTGAAGGCACACACATAGCCACAACTTTGGCATTCAATAACTTTTTTAATTTAATGAGTTAATTGTTCAAATTGCACAAAAGAATACCTTAGGGTTCAACCAATCAATTGACAGTTGTTTTGCATCTGGGTCACGAGAGTTTTTGGCGTACGGGCTTTCCCGTTAGTATGGTGTGTGGCCTCCACTTGCATCGATCAGCGACTGGCATCTTCTGGGCATGGATGTGTGGAACCAGTGCCAAAGTCGACTGATGGTACTCTGATGCACGTTTAGATGCCTGGCAACCTGACTTTGACTTTCGCCTGCGTGCAAACGGCCAATAGCAATGTTCCTTAAATTTATCGATAGAAACGGCATAAATGTCTGCTTGAAAATTAACTGAATTTTTTGTGTGTAGCGTTATCCTTTTATAGGGTTTCAGTTGCGTAGTCAGTGAATAGTGTTCACACCAAATGTTGTTGCTTTCACGTGCGCGCAACATGAGCTGTGGTCAAAAATTGCATCATATACACTATTGACCACTGCGTTGTAACGATTACAAAAACGAACGCAATTCAGGTCAACACGTGCATGTGACACTGTAAAGAACATTTGAGGCTGGTTTTTATATACCCTAGCATCAAATTTTACTTACAAACTCATAAAAACGCGCCCTCGGATAGCTATGCGTTTCTTTTTTTGAACAGTATACATTGGTGACTTGGTGTAGGCTTCCTGTGGTACTAACTACAGTGATGACTTAGTGTAGGCTTCATGTGGGACTAACCACAGTGGTGACTTGGTGTAGGCTTCCTGTGTGACTAACTACAGTGGTGACTTGGTGTAGGCTTCCTGTGTGACTAACTGCAGTGGTGACTTGGTGTAGGCTTCTTGTGGTACTAACTACAGTGGTGACTTGGTGTAGGCTTCCTGTGGGACTAACTACAGTGGTGACTTGGTGTAGGCTTCCTGTGTGACTAACTACAGCGGTGACTTGGTATAGGCTTCCTGTGTGACTAACTACAGTGGTGACTTTGTGTAGGCTTCCTGTGGTACTAACTATATTGGTGACTTGGTGTAGGCTTCCTGTGGGACTAACTACAGTGGTGACTTGGGGTAGGCTCCCTGTGTGACTAACTACAGTGGTGACTTGGAGTAGGCTTCCTGTAGGACTAACTACAGTGGTGACTTGGAGTAGGCTTCCAGTGGGACTAACCACAGTGGTGACTTGGTATAGGCTTCCTGTGGGACTAACTACAGTGATGACTTGGTGTAGGCTTTCTTTTTGACTAACTACAGTAGTGACTTGGAGTAGGCTTCTAGTGGGACTAACTACAGCGGCTACTTCGTGTAGGCTTCCTGAGTAACTACAGAGGTGACTTTGTGTAGGCTTCCTGTGGGACTAACAACAGTGGTGACTTAGTGTAGGCTTCCTGTGGGACTAACTACAGTGGTGACTTGGTGTAGGCTTCCTGTGTGACTAACTACAGTGGTGATTTGGTGTAGGCTTCCTGTGCGACTAACTAGTGTTGACTCAGTGTAGGTTTCACGTGTGACTAAATACAGTGGTGACTTGGTGTAAGCTTTCTGTGTGACTAACTACAGTGATGACTTGGTGTAATCTTCCTGCGGGACTAATTACAATGGTGATGTGGTGCATAATTCCTGCGAGAGTATTACAGTTGTGACTTTGTGTAGGAATCCTGCGAAACTAACTACAGTGCTGACTTGGTACATGATTCCTGCGGGACTAACTACAGTTGTGACTTCGTGTAGAATTCGTGTGGAACTAAGTACAGTGGTGACTGTGTGCAGGCTTCCAGTGGTACTAAGTTCTGTGGTGACTTGGTTTAGGCTTCCTGTGGGACTAACTACAGGGGTGACTTGGTGCAGGCTTCCTGTGGTACTATCGACACTCGTGACTTGGTGCATGCTTACTGTGTGACTAACTACCATGGTCACGTGGTGTGGGCTTCATGAGGGATTAAATACAGTGGGGACATTTTGCAGGCTACCTGCGGGACTTACTACAGTGGTGCGCTGGCGCATTCGTCCTGTGAGACTAACTGCAAAAGTGACTTGGTGCAGATTTCCTTTCCAGCAGGACTAACTACAGTGGTGACTTGCTGCAGACTTCCTTCAGGACTAACTACAGTGGTGACTTGGTGCAGACTTCCTGCAGGACTAACTACAGTGGCGACTTGGTGCAGACATCCTGCGAGACTTACTACAGTAGTGACTTGGTGCAGACTTCCGGCAGGACTAACTACAGTGGTGACTTGGTGCAGACTTCCGTCAGGACTAACTGCAGTGGTAACTTGGTGCAGACTTCCTGCGAGACTAACTACAGTGGTGACTTGGTGCAGTTTTCCAGCAGGACTAACTACAGTGGTGACTTGGTGCAGATTTCCTGCATGACTAAATACAGGGGTGGCTTGGTGCAGACTTCCTGCAGGACTAACTACAGTGGTGACGTGGTGCACACTTCCTGCGAGACTATTTACAGTGGTGACATCGTGCAGACTTCCTGCGAGACTAACTACAGTGGTGACTTGGTGCAGACTTCCTGCAAGACTAACTACAGTATTGACTTGGTGCAAACTTCCTGTGAGTCTAACTACAATGGTGACTTGGTGCAGGCTTCCTGCAGGACTAACTACAGTGGTGACTTGGTGCAGACTTCCTGCCAGACTAACGACAGTGGTGACATGGTGCAGACTTCCTGCATGACTAACTACAGCAGTGACTTGGTATAGGCTTCCTGTGTGACAAACTACAGTGGTGTCTCCATGCTCCATAAGGAACACCAATACAAATAACAATAATAATGTGGAGTATATAACGTTTATTTAATCTGGAGTAGACGGGGCCAGTGTTATTCTTAAACATTATCTAATTATACAGGTTGTAAAAACATACAGGTTGTAAAAACATACAGACGTACTTAATTCAACCTGTGCAAAAGACAACTTGAACATCAACACATCAAAAACAGAAACAATGAAGATTTACACTTAACATACATGTCAACAATATTAGGCTTAAGCAGGTTCTAGAGTTCAAATAACTAGGAAGCTGTTTTAATGACAAGGGAAGACGTGACTGACAAATTGATACAAGATGTTAAAAAGCCGGGTCAGTGGCTTACCAACTGTCACCACTAATCAAACATCTGAACATCAAAATGGGAAGTAAACAAATGGTAACTCATATATTCTTACCAACTCTTTACTATTGGAGTCAATCATGATCCTTTACCCAAGTACTGGAGAAGAAAATCACATCCCGTGAGAATAAGTATTAATACTGAACATAAAAGTACGATACACATTGTACAAGACAGTGATATACTTCTAGAATTAATACTGAACATACAAATACGATACACACTGTACGATACACATTGTACGAGACAATGGTTTAGCCTTACATGTGAGGCTGACAACATCGTCATGTACCCAATGATCCACACTACTCTCCCTTGAGCACGAAGAGTTATAGACCGTGTCACCGTCACCAGGCTGTGATAAGCTTTCATTCGTTTGTGGATGAATTGAATTATTTAAATTATTTCCCTTTGATTGACTTATCCAAGTTTTGTAGAAGTTATTTGTTGAGTAACGTCTCTAGATGTTGGAGTACCTTGTCCAATGTCCAAAACACTTTAGTCACGTCCATACGACATGCGTGAGTGGTGTGATACTGTATTCTCTGGATCTGGTTACACACGAGAGATGGGGGAAAAGGGGGGGGCAATAATATATCATCATTTTTCTTTTCCTTCCCCTTTAAGCAAGGAACCCCCCCCCCCCCCCCCCCCCCCCGTAGCTGCGCCCCCCCCCACTAGTTTCTGTAGCAATTTGTTTTAAATGAGGAGGTTACCAGCTCCATATACAACTTTATATTAGTTGTCTTGTAGGACATGTACAACTTTATATTAGTTGTCTTGTAGGACATGTACAACGTTATATTAGTTGTCTTGTAGGACATGTACAACTTTATATTAGTTGTCTTGTACGACATGTACAACTTTATATTAGTTGTCTTGTACGACATTTACAACTTTACATTAGTTGTCTTGTACGACATGTACAACTTTATATTTGTACACTTGTAGGACATTACAACTTTATATTAGTTGTCTTGTACGATATGTATAACTTTATATTAGTTGTCTTGTACGACATGTACAACTTTATATTAGTTGTCTTGTACGACATGTACAACTTTATATTAGTTGCCTTGTACATTCTTCTTCTTGTTAAATCCTTAACCACCGACCGCCAAAGCAGTCAGTGTCCATCACGCCTAGTGGCGTCTTGTAGGGCAACAACAAATTGATTCCACTTTGCTCGGTCGGTGGCCATCCTTCGTACAGTGCCCGAACTCTGGTTCATTCTTTGCATCTCAGCCTCCACAGTCCTCCGCCAAGTTGTTTTTGGTCGGCCTCTCTTTCGTTTTCCTTCAGGGGTCCAAAGCATAGCTGTTCTTGTAATGGTATCGGGGTCTCTTCTGAGGACATGACCAACCCAGCTCCAGCGTCTGCCAGCTATGATGGTGTGCATGTCCTCTTGCGTGCTACGAGTAAGCAGATCTTGGTTGGTGATGGTATTCGGCCAAAAGATTCGGTGAATTTTTCTTAGGCATGTTGTGTGAAAAGAGGACAATTTCGACATTTCCTTCTCTGTAACTCTCCAGCATTCCGCACCATCGAGAAGCACAGAAAGCACACAGCTCTGATATAATCTTAATTTTGTGCTCGTGCTGTATTGGGAGGACTTCCAGATGTTGTTTAGGCTAAAGAAGGCTGTTCTTGCCTTATTCATTCTGATGTTGATGTCTTTGCCTGCCCCACCATCTGATGTTACTATGCTTCCTAGGTATGTGAGGGTATCTGTCTGTACCAGTTGCTGATTCCTTACTGATACGGTCTTAGGATTGCTCACATTGATCGTCATGACCTCAGACTTCTTTAAATTGATGTTCAAGCCCACCTGCTGGCTAAACTTATTAAGTCTATCCGTTTTTTCCTTGATGTGTTGATGTGAATGTGCTAGTAGTGCAATGTCATCTGCATATTCCAGATCTTCCAATGTAGAAAATGTAGTCAATCTTATTCCTCTTGGACTGCCCTGTGTTGTCTGGCGCATCACCCAGTTTATGACTGTTAAAAATAGAGTGGTTGATAAAGGGCATCCCTGTTGTACTCCTGTCTTCACCTCGAAGGTTAGGTTGCTCTGCCCAACACTACACGTAAAGTTGGCATAGAGGCTTTTTATGATTGACACTATGCAGCTTGGAATTCCATAAGCCCATAGTCTTTTCCATAAACTGTCCCTATGTATGCTGTCAAAAGCCTTTTCAAAATCAACGAAATTTATGTAAAGCAGTCTTTGCCATTCTGTGCACTGCTCTATAATGATCCTGAGAGTGAATATATGATCTACACATTTTCTGTTCTTTCTAAATCCTGCTTGTTCTTTCCTCAGTTTGTGGTCTACAGCCTTTGAAATTCTCAAATTCTCTTTCAAATTCTGCCTTTGTACATGTACAACTTTATATTAGTTATCTTGTACGACATGTACAACTTTATATTAGTTATCTTGTACGACATGTACAACTTTATATTAGTTATCTTGTACGACATGTACAACTTTATATTAGTTATCTTGTACGACATGCTTAATGAAGCAGAAGTCTTATTCTTTCTTTGTCTCAGGCGCCCCCCCCCCCCCCCCCCCCCGGAACTACACGGGGAGAATCATATATACATGGAGCAAAGAATAGCTACAGTTACTATCGTGGTAAACAAGGACCATGCTAGAGACAAGATAGTGTTCCTCACAGACTCTATGTTAGAGACAAGGTAATGTTCCTCACAGACTCTATGTTAGAGACAAGATAATGTTCCTCACAGACTCTCTTTTAGAGACAAGATAATATTCCTCACAGACTCTCTGTTAGAGACAAGATACAGTTCCTCACAGACTCTGTTAGAGACAAGATAATGTTCCTCACATACTCTCTGTTAGAGACCAAATAATGTTCCTCACAGACTCTATGGTAGAGACAAAATAATGTTCCTCACAGACTCTATGTTAGTCATAACTGCACTCAGAAACAAAAACACCAATAGAGCGGCCTGGCTGAAGCATTAATGGAAATTTAAAACAAAATGTAAAAGTACCATGGATCCCCGCCTACTAGAAGATATAACAAAAAGAGAAGGCAGATAGACTTGCCAAAGAAGAGGCGAACACAATCCAAACACCTGACAGAGCTACACATGAAGGGATAAAATCAATAATAAGTTTAAAGAAAAATGATAGAATAGTTTCCGAAGTCTGATAGATCCGAACCAAACTATTCCTTCTAATAAGAGATCAAGTGATAAATTTCACACAGAGAACCGGCCATTACAGATACAAATACCAACTGTTCAACAAATAGAAAATTTGACAAACAAATATGTCTCGTTGTGTGGAGGACAAACAGTATAATGTGTCCTCCATGAGAGCAGGAGAGTAGCCACACAACCTTCTCCAGCCCAGTTGACGGAGAAACTGTATGGTGACGAGAGACGCCTGAGACGAAATGCCAACTTTATAAGTGAGAGATAGATGTGAGTACTTGAGAACGAACTAAGAAGAATTCGGACACACACACACAAACATCGTGCGCATTTATATACTAATATATTGCTGCCCGCAACTCAGGGGAAGTAATAAATAATAGAGTTGGCAAAAATATACAACATAAATTAATTAAAAGTAGTTGTTATGCCTTATGTGGGTGTTTGTTACAAATATTATCAAGATCTTTGTGACAGTAATGTAAATATATTGGTATATTTTATAGAAAGCAATTTAGCACTGTTTTATATTTTACTTCTTTATTATATGTTTTTACATTAAATTAAATTACAAACATACTCTTAGTTCGGTGCAGTAGGTATTTATGTATTTGTTTCTCCTCTAAAGGAGTGTTTAATCAATAACGCCCATCCTATTTTTGACCAGCATAAAGTGACGCAAGAACTGGTGTAGTGGTACAACTAAATAAGTCCTAACGTGTGTCACGATCCTGACCGTAAATCCCTCTACAACTCCGGGCTTTCAATGTAGATTGACAGTTTCACTGTTGATACACTAACACAGGTTTATAATAACTTTTCCAGCCTTACTCCCCTGTCACTTTACTTCACTAATAGTTCATTACTAGTAACAAAACAGTACCAAAAAACCAGTCGGATGATTCAACTACATCCTTGGAAGGTACGAATGCGCTGAAAAGTGCTGAGGCAATATTACAAGAAATGAAAGCCATAGTAGTAGGGTATGTACAACTTAGGTATTATTCTGCAGGCGCGCTGCAGGCGCGCTGCAGGCGCGTGACTTTTATATAGCAAAAATTCTGCAGGCGCGTGACTTTTATATAGGCGCAATCTGCAGGCGCGCGGCGCAAGATGGCGGACTTGAGCTAACAAGGGGAGGTTATTTGGGTCAAGATGGCGGATTTGAGCTAACAAGGGGGAGATAACAAGATGGCGGATTTGAGCTAACAAGGGGAGGTTATTTGGGTCAAGATGGCGGACTTGAGCTAACAAGGGGGTAAGATGGCGGATTTGAGTTAACAAGGGGGTAAGATGGCGGACTTGAGCTAACAAGGGGAGGTTATTTGGGTCAAGATGGCGGATTTAAGTTAACAAGGGGAGGCGGGTAAGATGGCGGATTTGAGTTAACAAGGGGGAGATAACAAGATGGCGGCTTTGAGCTAACAAGGGGAGGTTATTTGGGTCAAGATGGCGTGTTTTAGATAACAAGAAGACGATGTTAATATAAGGAAAATGTGGCAAGATGGTGGTTTTTTTTATATATTGTTGTTTTTAGTATAGCGAACTTAGGTAGTGGCTGTGTTAGACAAACAAGAAGAGGGTAATAGGAAAATATATATTTACATAATAAGAAGACGATATACGTTAGATATAGACATATATTGAGACATACATATTTTACAACATTTATACAAACATTTAGACAAACAATTATACAAACAGTTATACAACCAATTATATATACAGTTATATTGAGACATAGACATACATTTAGATAATAGGAAGATAACAAGAAGACGATATATATTTAGACATACATATTTTACAATAGTTAGACAAACAGTAATACAAACAGTTATATTGAGACATAGACAAACAGTTAGACAAACATTTATACGAACAGTTATACAAACAATTAGACGATATATAGGTAACAAAAAAGCGTTTTAGTTAATATAGTTTTTATTTTATATTCAATAGTGTTTTTGAAGTAAAAACATACATGGTAATATATAGTATCTTTTTACAAAATGTACAGTATTTTTATAAAATGGACATTGATATTTTATCAAATGAATATACAATTATATGGTGTAATTTTTTTATCAAATCATATATAATTATATGGTGTATTTTTTAACATTATCAAACATTGATATTACCACATATTTATATTATTTACATTATATACAATAAAAAATATCACAGATTTTTAATACAATATCACAGGGGTACAGGCCAGACCTTGAGGGGTGTCGTCACATTGTCGTCCCATTGTCGTCACGTCGTAAGAAATAGTGTATTCGTACAGACAGTTTAAATGTTGAGGGGTGATGTGGTGACGTTGTCGGGATGTACCTGTCGTTTTATGTAAAAGTAAGAAAGGGCGTTGCGGTGTTGTTCGTATGTGTAGATGGAGGAATTGTGTACCCGGAACCCGATATTTTTCCCACCCTGTGCCTGTTGTGTGTTGAGGACGTCTAGAAAAGTGTGTTTGTCAACTTTGTTGTGGTGTTTGTTGAGTCCTTTGGTGGTGGTTTTGTCGTAGTCGCCAAAACAGTGATATGTCTTGCTACAGAGGGAAACCATCCCTCTGCCTTCGTATTCTAATTTAAAAAGGCCCGGTGTCCGTTTGTCGAATAAGGTTTGTTCGCGGCATTTCTGACAAAGGGCGCGCGTTTTACCCTCGGTAGCGACGAAAACGGGTCTATGGTCGGGACATACTTCGGCGGGGAACCACTGGTGGTAGGAGCTATAAAATTCTCGTCGCAAAGCGGGCTTAACAACGTCCGCTAAGTTGTCTGAGCTAAGGGCCAAGTAAAGGCTGTCTGTGTCCGTCTCGCACAACTGAAAATCTGACCTATCTACAAATTTATCTAAACAGTCGTAATAAAATTCTAACATGCGTAATTTAGCGTATTGGTACACGAAAAATCCTATCTGAACGGGGAGGTCCCAACATATAGTCTGTTTCAGTTTCTCTACCTCGATTATGTCGTCAGTCACTAACGTCATTTTCCTAAAGCGGGGTGAGTTTATTTGGTCAGAGGTACCCACGTCCGTCGTGTACGAGACATCCACATGCTTCGCTTTATTGGTTAATGTCTTGCCGTAGGCCGCGTTACCTAGCAGTTTCATGGTCTCGCTGGTTATGGCGTAGGCAGGATCAGTATCACCCTGTCGACGCGCGTTCGAAACAGTGTCCCCAAACTGCTTGAAACACGTCACGGGTGTATACTCAAGCACCTGGTAGATACAGGTGACTTCTAACCCTTTGGTTAGGTACCAGCGAAGTAGAGGTGTCGCCAACAGAATCTTTTTGCCCACATAACTACCGATCAACGTCCGTCTGGGGGTAGTCAGGAGTTTATGTTTCTCGGCGTATTCCCGCATGAAAGGCCCAATATCTTCCCTCGTGACGTCAACATTCTTAAAAATGGGCGTCATCTCAGAGAAATGTTCTTTTAAAGAGTCGGGGACATGAATGTCACACTCGACTAGGCCAAACAAGGTCTCGTCCAGCACCGAGGCGAGAATATTTTCTTTTGTCAGGGGGTACCGACATTTCGTGTAAGACGGTTTCTGGGTAGGGAAGGTGGCGTTCAGAAAACGGTGGATTGATGGGTCGGTTTTCTTCAACGCCTGCCACTCGCATTCCCACATTTCGACAACGGTAACGTTGCAATGGCCCCGTAAATAAGAACTTGTGTCCACCGTATCTGCGTACAACTCAGCCAACGGTTTGTTGTTGACTGGGTTAACGTCACGACCGGCGGTTAGTGGGCAGTTAGGGTGACCGTGGAATAGGCACCCATGGAACTGGTAGGCGGTTTTAGAGTGTCTGTCCCAACCGTCTACCCTAACGCATACATCACCCAACGCCTTCTCACGCCCGTTAAACTGGGTTTTTAAGGTCACTTTTGTTTGGTGGGAGACCCAAGCCAAATAATCGCGACACTGCACGGTATATTTGTGGAGTTTGTGGTGCTTGAAACCATCATCCTTGTACCGTCTAACGGGAAAGTCAGTGGGCATTTTCTGCATTAACGCCCACAAATAAAGGGCGTTGGCATCAAAACCTTTAATGGCTTGAACAGGTTTGCCACCTCTAATGCGGGTTTGGCCTTGTTCGTGGAACCTGTGAAAAATAATTGACGGTCCCCCGACGATGTTTTGGCGCAAGATGTTATGCAAATCTACCTCCTGCTTCGAGCATAAAGAAAAATTGACGTTGGGCGGGAGGGTTTTGAAGAGGTACTTTAACGTGACACCGGGCACGGAGATCGCATCTTTAAACATGTCTACACCTAGGCGCGCGTAAAAACTAACCTGTCGGTCTAACGCTGCCAAGAAGGGGACCACGTCTTTATTATTATACCACGTCAGAAAATCGCGTAACGTGGTCATGTGGTTCTGGGCCCACACCTTCTGGCATTCGGCGTACTCATCGGCGGAGATGTTAGTGTTTTTAAGTTTGGAGAAAAACGCCGAGTGGGGTGGTAACGCGGTCTCGTCTAACTTTGCTAAATCTGTTATGTATTCATAACAGAAAAACCCTTTGGTTTCTTTAACGTTATACGCCGCGAGATATTTGCTATAGCTAAATCCGGGGGCTAGGTAATTGACTATATCTAAAAACTTTAACTCGCTAGTGGCAATACACATAAAATTATTGTTTCGCTTGACTAAAAAGTTGAAGTCTTCCCCCTCGAAATACCGGATGAGATACGGTTTGATGACGTTCACATCATATTTGCCCGAATTGAAACCTAACACCGGTAGCTGCCCCAAATAACCCTCTAATCTAGCAAGGAGCCCGTATGACTCACCGATCGTCTCTAAAGCCTCGAGTTGTGTGCAAACGTCGTCAAAATACGCACGCAGAATCTCATAAGAGGCCGCGGCAATTTTGAGCAGATGGTCAGCCATCCTATTGACCAAGTCTTGCGGGTCACCCGTTGTGATAAAACACACGGGGGCTTCAAAACCGGGGACGTTAGAAGCCACCGAACACGACAGGGGCACGTGTTTGGCTGTGTAGGTGGTGGTATTACCACTTGACTCTAGAGTGTTCTGAAAAAAACACTCGTAGTCAAACGAGGCGCGGTACGGGAAGACGAATTTTGTGTCTACGTCTATGCCCTCCTCCTCGATTAATTCCCAAATGGTCTCTGGGGGATTATACACACCACCTCTAAATGTTTCTCTCCGCTTAGAGCCGGTACAGCGCTTTTCATGGCGCGTCATAGCCCTATAAATCTTCCACAACTTACCGCAATCGGGACACGAAAAAGAGTTACTGGCCCTATCAATATCTGCTATGTACATGAAATGGTTCTTAAACATTAACAGACGCAACGTATCTTTAAAAGTGTCACTACCTCTAAGTTTGGGGGTCAGGTTTTCCTCATCGTCAAATTCAAAAACGTCAATATTTACGTGAAAACATGTCTCTAATTGGGGCATATCGATTAAACTAACCCCGGGGAAATCGATGAGGGACCTAAGTCCCTGCTGTGTTTGCCACTGTTCGACTAGCCGGCGCGTGCTTATTCTAACGTTCTTAACGGCACCACCCCTAAAAACGGCTAGACATCTAAAAAAACAAAAGTTATCACTGTATGGTTTGGAGTTTGAGTCGTGTTGTAGTGTATGGATGTAATTATTGTCCGCGATGAAAGAGGGAATGTCTTGTATGCAGCAGCCAATGGGAAAGTCTTGGATATGATACAGATAGAACGAGGTGGCGGCAATGGCTTCGACAAAGTATTTTGTGTTTGGTCTATTTAATTGTGCTTGTGTGACAATATCGCTATCGTGTAACTGTGAGAGAAAAGCTTTGAAATCTGTGATGTTGTTGACTAAGTGTGGTTGATCTAAGACGACTGTGTTATTCGAGGAAGCGTGAAAGAAGCGAAGGTCATTTGTTTCTCTGTGTCTTAAGACGATGTGAAAACTGTAGTTTATTTTGAATCGTTTTGTCTGTTGTTTGAATACAGGGAGCAAGAGACGATTCCAGTCCGTATTTTCTGTTGGTCTGTGGAAAAAAGTGAATGTGGACAGGTATTTATGTTTTTTTGCATGTGTTTTGATGGCTTGCCAGTTATCGATGTAGATTTGTTTTATGTCAGCCTGTAAGTCTTCTAAAGAGTCTTCTTCTGACGACAAGCGGGGTTTTTTTATATGGGTTTGAATGCTGGTCATGGGGCGTTTCTTGGTCTGGCCTGTTTTTGGTGGGTGGGATGGGATGGGGCTTGTTGAATAGGGGGCTCTTGGCAGTGTCGAAGTTGTTGTTGTGCTCGTTGATGGTGTGCTCCCTGCTGCAGCAGGTGATGATGATGTTGTTGTCTCTTGGTGCGCCGATCTCGTTGATGGTGTGGTGGTCCCTGCAGGTAATGTTTGTGGGTGCCCCGAGCTTGAGTCTGTTGGGGCACCTGATGTTGGTGTGGGGACAGTCTGATGTTGTTGTTTTATGTGGGCCCGTAAACTGCTGCGTCGGGTAAATTGTTTGTCGCAAATGTCACAAGAAAAACGAGGCATTGCATGGACTGTCTTTATGTGCTGTCCTAAATTGTCAAGGCGGGTAAATGTTTTACCACAGCGGGGACACGTGAGACTGTGCCCTGGTGCAGTGGTGGCCCCCGCTGAGGGGTTTGTAGCGGACGCTGTTGCAGTGATGGTTCCCACTGAGTTGTCTATAGCGCCCGCCGGTGCAGTAGTGGCCCCCGCTGAGAGGTTTATAGCGCCCGTCGTTGCAGTGGTGGTCCCCACTGAGGGGGATCTCGGGGCCGCAGGACCATGGACATTCTCAATGTGTTGTTGGAGGGTCTCACGACTTTTGAATATTTGTGGACACACACGACAGGGGTGTGTCGGTGCAGTATGTACTGTCCGCATATGTCTCGCGATATCGCGAGCTCGAGTGAATGATTTGCCGCATTGGCCACAAACATTTTGGATTGCTGACATCTGTGAAATAGAAACGAAAACACATTACTCACACATAAAATTAAATACAAATAACGAGAGAGAGAAAGCCAGAGAGAGAGAGAGAGACACAGAGAGAAAACAAAGAAAGAAAGAAAACAAAGAAAGAAAGAAAGAAAGAAAGAAAAAGAAAGAAAGAAAAAGAAAGAAAGAAAAAGAAAGAAAGATAGAAAAAGAAAGAAAGAAAGAAAGAAAAAAAGAAAGATAGAAAGAGAAAGATAGAAAGAGAGAGAGAGCAAGAGAGGAGAGAGAGTAAGAGAGGAGAGAGAGAGAAAATAAAACACAGTGTTATTTCTTATTCTATGTGAAAGAAATTACCCCGCGCGCACGCTGGCAAAGATATCGATTAAAAAACACAGCATGTGACGATTTGCCCTGACGTTTAAGAATGTTTTTTGTTAGTTTTGTACCAAACCGTTTGTATAGCTAATGGTATGTTCTAAATATTCTTTTTAATGTGATAAAAGTGTTTATTAATTTTTTGCGTTATCAGATTCTGTGTTTTTTTTATATTTAACACAAATAAACCTCACATAAATACTTGTCTAACAGTAGGTGACAAACATGACTAAGTTTTAAAATAAGGAAAATTGTTAACCTATAGTGCATAATCGGTTAAGTCTTATCAAAAAATTATGTTATGTCAAGATAAAAGATAAAAATTTAGTATCTGAGTTAACATCTTAACAGATAAAAATAACAGAGATATTTATTTATATTTAACACAAATAAACCTCACATAAATACTTGTCTAACAGTAGGTGGGGGGAAACACGGATAAGTTTAAATAGAAATAATTTAACACCCTAACACAATACGCACTCAACTAAAACTTATAGATTCTTAAAGATATATATCCTAACACAGAGTACCGAATACGCACTCAACTAAAACTTATTTTATTAATTATTTTAACATCTTAACACATGGAAAGAAAAAAAAAAAGAAAAAAGAAAGAAAAAAGAAAGAAAGAAAGAAAGAAAGAAAGAGACAGAGAGAAGAGAGAATAAACACAGTGTTATATGTAACAAGGAGTTAAATAGAGAGAGAGAGAGAGAGAGAGAGAGAGAGAGAGAGAGAGAGAGAGAGAGAAACACGGATAAGTTTAAATAGAAATAATTATTTTAACACACGAAAAAACAGATATTGTTAAAGATATTTATGGTAGCCTAACAATTTAACAAAGAAAATAAAACAAACGAATACGTACGGCGTAACAGTCAATTGATATGGCAAAACAATTGGGTCTTTTCTTTCAGAGATGTTTCTACGTCAACTTTCTGATGGTTTAATGACACCTCTGAAACAATGCATCCGTTATATCCCAAAATAAAATGCACATACAGGGTCAACGACCTTACACATCTGTTATTACTGGCAAACAGTTTCTCGTAAATTGTCACGTACCGAACACTCACCCGCTGTGCAGGTGTTCTGAAACCGTCCGTTTCACCTGGTAATATGATACGTAAACAAACAGCGCTGTTGGGCATTCGTCGTTTGGGCCTGTTGACAATTTGTTTACACAGGGAACAGCTGTTTATAACTTGACTTGAGTAGTATCATATAGAAACATTTTGTTTGTGAGATAGACAGGTGTCTCGAGAAAAGACATTTTAAAATCGTTTTAGTAGCGTAGTTTGAAATAAGTTGAGACACATTTCTTCTTATATATTAAAAAAGAAAGGGAGATACATTTTAAAACGGTTTAGTTGAATATTTAAACAAAAATGATAGCTTAAAAAGCAAGCTTTAAAATAACTAAAAAGAGAGACAAAGAGAGAGAGAGAGAGAGAGATAGAGAGAGCAATAGAGAGACAGACAGAGAGAGAGAGCGCGATAGAGAGAGCAATAGAGAGACAGACAGAGAGAGAGAGCGCGATAGAGAGAGCAATAGAGAGACAGACAGAGAGAGAGCGCGATAGAGAGAGAGCAATAGAGAGAGAGAGAGAGAGAGACAAAGAGAGAGAGCGCGATAGAGAGAGCAATAGAGAGACAGACAGACAGAGAGAGAGAGAGAGAGAGAGAGAGAGAGAGAGAGAGAGAGAGAGAGAGAGAGAGAGAGAGAGAGAGAGAGAGAGAGAAAGACACAGAGAGCGATAGAGATAGAGAGAAAGACATTTTTAGACTAAAACATTAAAAGATGATGCTAACTTTTAACACACGAATTTGTTTAAAAGTGTATGTTTTAAATTCCAGGGATTCTCAAATTCTTGACCAGTGGTTCTCAATGTGATTCTCAATACATGTTGGTTGAGGTCTTACATTATTCTCACGTTACTCCAAAGGTTCTCAAATTCTTGACCAGTGGTTCTCACAATGCTTGATTCTCACAATGTTTTACACTTCTCAAATTCTTGATCAGTGGATCTCAAGTTTTTTTATTCTCACAATGTGTCTTTTGATATAAAATAACTGGTTGTAGGTGAAAGTTATCATTCTTATCAATGGATACACGTTGGGTCCATCCGTTTACAGCGTTAATTTCAGGCCCTACTGGCTCCGGAAAGACTGTTTTTGTCAAACGTTTCCTGACACATATCAAAGATATGATCACAGCTATCCCAGATGAGATTATTTGGTGTTACGGGGAATATCAACCTTTATTCAAGTCACTGACTGGTGTTCAGTTTGTTGAAGGACTGCCCGATATTGAGCAGTGGACAGGTGATAAGAGACGGTTGGTGATTATCGATGACCTCATGAACGAAACAGACGAACGTGTAACTAGTTTATTTACAAAAAAGTCTCATCATAAAAATATAAGCGTCTTTTATCTCGTGCAAAATTTATTTGGCAAGAACAAAGAACACAGAACCATTAGTTTGAATTCTCATTACATTGTGCTTTTCAAAAATCCACGCGATGGATCTCAGATTGTTAATCTAGCCAAACAGATGTACCCAGGTCGGACTGCCTATGTGCAAGATAGTTTTAAGGACGCGACCTCAGTCCCACACGGTTATTTGCTAATTGATCTCCGTCAAGATACATCAGATAATCTAAGGCTTCGTTCAAGCATCTTCCCAGAGGAGCAACATATTGTTTACGTACCCAAGTAACATGGGAGAAAAAGTAAAAAAACATGCTGATATGTTAAAATTTCTAGGTACAGCCAAACCACCAGTCATCAAGGCTGTTATGAAAACAGCATCACCCGAGCTGGTAGGAACACTCTGTGAATGTTGTCACAACGTTTTAAAAGGTAACGTTACACTAACTCCCAATCAGAAGACACGTATACGTCGTTACAAAAACATCCTACGATCCCTTACCAAGAAGAAAGTCTCGCTCAAAAGACGAAAACAATTTTTACAAACTGGAGGTTTCTTATCTGCTCTGCTTGGACCAATACTATCTGTACTAAGAGGTTTTTTGTAAAATGGCTAAGAAAATGATTTTGATGGATCCTCGTTTGTTAGAAAAACCTTATAGACCACCCGATGCTCTAAGAGATAACTTGGGAGAATTGGACACTCAAATGCAACTAGTTTTGGATCGACAAGATTTACCAATCGGAGACAAGGCTAGACTCTACCAACAAACATTACAGCGATATCTGACTCGACTAGAACAGTACAGCCACGTACCTCTAGGTCTCGTGGATATTAAACAACCACCACAACAAAGTTGACAAACACACTTTTCTAGACGTCCTCAACACACAACAGGCACAGGGTGGGAAAAATATCGGGTTCCGGGTACACAATTCCTCCATCTACACATACGAACAACACCGCAACGCCCTTTCTTACTTTTACATAAAACGACAGGTACATCCCGACAACGTCACCACATCACCCCTCAACATTTAAACTGTCTGTACGAATACACTATTTCTTACGACGTGACGACAATGGGACGACAATGTGACGACACCCCTCAAGGTCTGGCCTGTACCCCTGTGATATTGTATTAAAAATCTGTGATATTTTTATTGTATATAATGTAAATAATATAAATATGTGGTAATATCAATGTTTGATAATGTTAAAAAATACACCATATAATTATATATGATTTGATAAAAAAATTACACCATATAATTGTATATTCATTTGATAAAATATCAATGTCCATTTTATAAAAATACTGTACATTTTGTAAAAAGATACTATATATTACCATGTATGTTTTTACTTCAAAAACACTATTGAATATAAAAACTATATTAACTAAAACGCTTTTTTGTTACCTATATATCGTCTAATTGTTTGTATAACTGTTCGTATAAATGTTTGTCTAACTGTTTGTCTATGTCTCAATATAACTGTTTGTATTACTGTTTGTCTAACTATTGTAAAATATGTATGTCTAAATATATATCGTCTTCTTGTTATCTTCCTATTATCTAAATGTATGTCTATGTCTCAATATAACTGTATATATAATTGGTTGTATAACTGTTTGTATAATTGTTTGTCTAAATGTTTGTATAAATGTTGTAAAATATGTATGTCTCAATATATGTCTATATCTAACGTATATCGTCTTCTTATTATGTAAATATATATTTTCCTATTACCCTCTTCTTGTTTGTCTAACACAGCCACTACCTAAGTTCGCTATACTAAAAACAACAATATATAAAAAAAACCACCATCTTGCCACATTTTCCTTATATTAACATCGTCTTCTTGTTATCTAAAACACGCCATCTTGACCCAAATAACCTCCCCTTGTTAGCTCAAAGCCGCCATCTTGTTATCTCCCCCTTGTTAACTCAAATCCGCCATCTTACCCGCCTCCCCTTGTTAACTTAAATCCGCCATCTTGACCCAAATAACCTCCCCTTGTTAGCTCAAGTCCGCCATCTTACCCCCTTGTTAACTCAAATCCGCCATCTTACCCCCTTGTTAGCTCAAGTCCGCCATCTTGACCCAAATTATCTCCCCCTTGTTAGCTCAAATCCGCCATCTTGACCCAAATAACCTCCCCTTGTTAGCTCAAATCCGCCATCTTGACCCAAATAACCTCCCCTTGTTAGCTCAAATCCGCCATCTTGCGCCGCGCGCCTGCAGATTGCGCCTATATAAAAGTCACGCGCCTGCAGAATTTTTGCTATATAAAAGTCACGCGCCTGCAGCGCGCCTGCAGCGCGCCTGCAGAATAATACCTAAGTTGTACATACCCTACTACTAGCCATACGGCACCAAAATTGCCCAGGATGTAGTTAAATTGTCAGCACTGAAAAAAGAAAATGAAATGATACTTTTTAAACTATCTGAACTGAAAGAGGATGATTAAATTACACTAAAAATGATAGACAATCATCGACATGAGATTAACATAGACAGAGAAGCAATAGAAAAGGAAAGTGGCAAACAAAAGCAAGAAGGCAAATGGAAAGAATGGGTAACAAAAACTATCAAGCACATAGAGAAAGTTTTGATAGAGGAAAGAACAGAAGAATCGTCACAAACCCAAGTATTGAAAAAGTCTTTAATTACATAAAAGAATCACCACGAAGAGTAGGCCTTATTCCTCAAGCTATTGATAGGGCCAATACAAACTATTTTATAGTTATAAACAATGGATAAGAAAAGATGTAGAAATGTTCAGTGGAATTGTAGGAGAATAAAAAATAATTGTTCACCCCTACTAGCAGAGACAGGAGGAACTAACACTATATATGCTCTTCAAGAGACACTTTTAAACCCAAATAGTAGATATAGTTGTAAGGGCTTTACGATACTTAGGTACGATAGGAAAGACGGTAAAGGAGGGGGTTTCGCAGTTTTAGTTAACGAAACATTTAAAATTATAGACTGGGAAGTATTTGATACAACCAACATATAAGGTATCCTTGTTACTATAGCAGCTGAGCCAAACAATCTAACAATCTTAAATGTATACGCTAAAAATGGCACAATTAAAGATGATGAAATACTAGCCATAAGCACCAGACTAGGCCCCAAAACAGTCATAGTAGGCGATTTTAATTTCCATCATTACGCTTGGGGTGGACAACATGCAGACAATGCAGGAAAGCGCTTACTTGACTTTATAGAAAACAAAGACATGCTAATACTAAATGACGGAACTAGAATTAATCCACAAGCTAACAGGGTAGACTCAGCAATAGACATAAGTATAGCAACTAACATCCTAGCGAACGTAAATTGGAAAATGTTACAAGACACACACTCAGATCATCTGCCCATTATAATAACCATGCATGAAAACGTCATTCCAAACCCAGAACCAGAGAAACTGACTTTCAACTACAAAAAAGCAAAATGGGAAGTCTTCCAATCAGAGCTGGAAGTAATGGAATATAAAGACATTGAATCAGATGATACTGACTTGTGGGTAGAAACGCTGACCAATGAAATTCTGAAAATAGCCATAAAATATATACCAAAAAAAAATATTCCACAGCACCTAAAACCAATAAATAACATTAATAAGAAAAGGAAAACTCAGTGGAATAAAGAACCAGTTGCCTGGTGGAATAAAAGCTATGCATAAATTCACGAGAGAAGAAAAAGGGCCTTACAAATGTATTCTGTGTGCACTAAGTTAATTTTTTTTAAATGTCCAAAAACTGGGTCACTTTAACCCGCACGTGAAAATTGCCATTGTTGCTGCAAAAAGTGGTGGTTTTTGCAACACGCCCCACTAGTTCAAAAGGTGAAAAAGTGAGTTGAATTTCTTTTTGTTAGTAAGTCACACATTATTTAAAAAATCTTGACTGATCTTTTCCAGGGACGAACCAACTCTTTTTTGTAATAAATAGTTTACACCTGGTTGCATTTAATTGGTCCATAGAGGAGTTTTTCTTGGTGGCCCTTAACTTTTGTCCAGTAGTTTAGGTCGCCTGATGCTCCCATGTACTTAACCATCTCTGGTGTTATACCATCATGCCCTGCTGCTTTGCCCATTTTGATTGTCTCCAGTGCTGCCTTCAGTACTTTCATCTTTATGTCATCTTCACCGTCATTGGATTTCTCTTCTGTGCTAGTGGTTCTCATTTCTGATGCTTCACCATGCTCACCATCCATTAGTTCTGAGAAATATTCTTTCCATCTGTCCATTACTTACTTTGGGGCAGTAAACAATTTGCCTTGCTTGTCCTTTATAAATTCGAGATATCATCTGTTGTTTTTCATTCCTCATGTTCTTTAGGGTCTTATAGAACAATTTCTGGTTTTCTTGCGCATCTTTTTCTAGCTTTTCTCCAAATTCTTCTCAGGATTTCTGTTTTGCTGCTAGCATCTTGTTCTTGCTTCTGTTCTGAGTGTCACATATTCTCTATATTTCTCCATTTGTCCTGTTGTGTTTTTAGCTCCTAAGTATTGTTTCTTTGCCATTTTCTTCTCTCTTATTTTCTCTTTGACTTCCTCTGTCCACCAAGGTGTCCTCTTTCTCTTATTCCCAAGTCGGACTTCACCACATGCTTCTGCATCAACTGTCTTTATGATATCCTTGAATTTAAGCCAGAGGGTTTCCAAGTCATCAGGTTGGTCTTCTGTGTTGCTCACCGCTGCAGCAATAAGCCCCTGATATCTGGTCTTAATTTCTGGCTCTTTCAGCTTGTAGGACTTAATGCTCATTTCTCCCGTTCGTTTACTTAGTTTATTGCGTGATGTTGGGAAGTTCCTAGGCTGAGGAACTCTTTCAGTTGTTCTTTTGATTGTAAGCAGGTAGTGATCACTTTCAATCTCTGGCCCCCTCTAGATTCTAGCATCCCGTACATATTTGAATGAGCTCCTCGTAACAATGGCATAGTCGATCACTGACTTCTCATTCTGTGTTGGTTCACATCTAGTGTACGCATTTTTGCGCTTATGGGGAAACTTTGTGTTTGTAATGATCAGATTCTGCTAAACTGCATAATCTAAGAAGTCGCTTTCCATTGTCATTGAGAGTATCTTCTCCATATATTCCGATAACTCCACCCCATCTAGCATGGTCATTTCCAACCTGGCATTGAAATCTCCGAGCATGATAATTTCATCTAGGCAGTCATCCACTGTCATTTGAAGCAGCTCGAAGATTTCCTCCTTGACCTCTGCTCTCTCATCCTCATTTGGCCCATACACTATGACCAGGATGACTATGGTTTCTCCTTCTTTAGTTTTACAACCATAATGTGTAGCCGCGTATACCGTGAGTTCTTCGGATACAGACTATATTAACATATAAAATTAATTCTTATAAGAAACCGAAAATTAGGAAAGACTATGACACGCATTTTAAAATCGGGGTTACGCGTGGCTTCAAGTGTCACAGAGGCTCATGGGAACTGAATCGTGTTAGTCACGTGATTTTTAACCAATCGTAAGGCTCAGTATTATTCAGCCGGCAAAAATGTAGAACAGACGCGATTCAGTTGGGACCACGTAACCAAAGTTAGCAGACGTTTAGTCTAGCGCTGGGAAGTTTTTTTGAAAAGATCATTCTAGGATGTGTTGTGATAATGTGTTTTCTGAAATACTTGTAAGTATTTAACGAATATAAACTTTCCCTTGGTTCATAGTGCATACAGCTATGATCACAGCAGATCTGGGTTCGAAGATTTTAAATGAAAATGAAAACTGATTTCGTGTTGAGGAAGAATGCTAAATGAAGTGGAGAACTTTAAAACTTTATGGATTTCTACATGATTCAAAAGGAAAGCTCCTTTTGCATAATAATATACTAATTCTCGGCAGTATATTATTACCGGACATACACAATTTGTTAACTGCTGTACTATTGCCATTATCCAGGACCTTGTTGCATTTGCATAAATGATACCAGATGAACTTTTTACTTGACTTTGTACAATACAGTAAAAATGTTTACTACTAGAAATTGTTAACTGCTGCACACATTGCAAATTGGTGCCCGTGCCAGTCCTCTTATAAAGAGCAAAGGAGCAAATAAACAATTGAAGGAATATTAAAGCACTAAAGGCCATCGCCAGGAAAATGTACAACGATCTTTTACCCGTAAGGAAAATGGACAGGTCTACCGACGATTTCTATACCACGAAATACAAAGTAACATATGCGGACGCAAAAAGTTACACTGTTCCTTATCAGAGACAACGGAAATATTGTCAGAGGCGTATCTCTCCATTCCTCTCCCTACAGTCATACCCAAACTGCGCCCCTCATTACCCCCACGTTTCTGACAAGTCGGAGAAAATATTGTTGAAGAGAGGTTATCCACAACAATACACCCCAAGGATGCGTCCCTCTGTTGAAAATAAAAATTGTTTCTGCCCAGGCGGATATCAACGTTCTTATGGTACAACGAAATCTTCAGTAACAAACGCGGATGCGAAACGTTACACTATGAACACTGAGAGAAATCTGCCACAATACCCACGTGACCCATGGCAGAGCCAAAGGTATCCGACCCAGATCATGTACGGTTCAAATCCCAGTAACAACCACTTTTATACACCATCGAGAAAACCACCACACTATCGCTACAAAGACACAGAGAGCAAACTGCGTAAACAATCATCGTTCCCGTTTTATGAATCGACATCCAGGCATATGACACCAGTCAAGAAACACTGGGACACATTGAACAGAAGAAGAAGTCGAATGACTATACGAAATTTCATAAATGAAGTCAAAACAAGAAAAATTTGGGAGTTTCGTAACATAACATCTAGGAACGGACAAGTTTGCCTCCTAACAACAGACGAATGGAGAGCACACATCGGTCCCATAACACCAGGAAAGACAGCCAAGACATACCAACAAGTAAATTTAGCACAATCAACTCCTTGGAATACTCAACCCATGCCAACAAAGCAAGAACCTCAAACAACGACGGTATGTGTGGCAACGCAGACAGAAATTGCCAAATCTGTAAAGAAGGCAACACAGACAGAAATTGCCAAATCTAAAAAGAAAGCGACACAAACAGAAGTTCCCAAGTCTGTATATAAACAACGCAAACAGAGTTTCAACCCTGGTGCAGTAGTACCAGCCTCCAACGTACATGTAGACGACAAAATGTCCTGTGTATCAGACTCAGATAGTGGTATCGAATCAATATTCAGCATCCCACCAGTACAAGTTTGCACAACAGTTAAATCGTTTTTTCCTGAGCCTCACGAATCGCCTCCTGTGGCTACATTTGTAGAACTGCCACAACCGCCAGTCATGTCACCTCCAGCCACACATTCCCAGGCTACATTGCCATCATCACCGATTTCCTCTGCGCCCCAGTCAATGTCATGTCACCTCCAGCTACAGTACAACCATTGACGTTTTCTTCAGTTGCCCATCAACCTCTCAACGTCAACAAAACCATCTCCAGTACTGTACCCACTGTCAACCCTGTCAACAACGCCATCTCCAGTACTGTGCCCACTGTCAACAACGCCATACCCAGTATTGCGCCCCCCACCACGAATCCCGTCACATCGCCACAAACTCACTTGAAAAGACGAAATAAGAAGAAAAGAAAACACGGTCCCAAACAACATCAGGATGTTCTCAAACTACACCAAGATACATCAGCCGCACATCCACAGGCTAAGTTGAAATCATCACAGTCCTCACCGACCTCCTCAGTTCCCCATCAGAGAGTCAAAGAAACGTCACCTGACACACCCATCAACACTGATAGTCAATACGATGGTTCCCCCCTAAGCAGCGAAGACATGGAATAGCTGAGAAGATGGAGAGAACGATGGGAAAGTCAGAAGCAGGAATTCGACAGGCGGCTTATAGCAGAAGTCCTAGGCGTTCCGCTGCCTTGAAAGAAAAACACGCCCAGGTGTTTTATGTGTTCGCCACCCCGAACACGGTCTACGCAAATGAGCACGTATTGATTAACAAATGTTCTAACTTTCCCATGTACTCTATTTTCAGTTTTTGACAGTTCAAATGACTTGCTTCCAGACTAAGATGTCAAAGCCTCACTGAGAAAGTTTTTTTTTTCCAGCCTTAAAATACTGATGCCCAGAGAACAATCAAGACCAGCGCACGGAGGATTTCCATTAGATATACTATAGTTTTGTGAAATAAAAATGACAAAACAATTGATAAGACACGGTGTTACGAGTTTACAGACATTATTTAGTTACAGACATTTTCTTAATGTTGAGAATGTTAATGTACAACCCCACCTTTAGCACATGTGTCACGCTAATTCTGTTGTAACATTGATCTCTACTTTTGAAACTGATCATATTCCACGCTTCATTCACTAGACTTCTTGTCCTTGCAGCTCCAGAGTTCTGTACTTTCGCATCTTAGTGCATTTTCATGCAGGCACTTTACACCAGTAGTTTTTTCTTACCTCATACTAATATTTCTTTGATCTCAATTATGCTAAACTCCTTTATATCTATCACCTTGATCAATCATACTGTTCCTACTATGACATCTGTTAACAGCATATAATTCATACCCAAAACTAGTATTGCATGTTATGCTATCTTTCTCCACAGGATTATTTATTTTTCCAATGTACATTATTATTTTAGACCCAGATGTATATTAGTACTGTCAAGATTTTAAACATTCTCTAAAAGAGATTCCATATCCCAACCTTGATTCTATATAGTAAGATTTTCTTCACTCCACTGTTACACTTACTATTTTTCCTTTCCACTATATTGAGACGACATTATAGACTTGTGATCTTTTCAATCCCATCATATTCATTCCTTGGAATTACAATCATGTTGTAATCAGGAGATCCTTGATGTACCCTTTCCTCGCCACTTACTGACAACAGATACTGGTACAATATTCATTCTGTTCTAACCTAAACTATTACTTGCAGCCCTATTGGTTAGGATCTACTATTAGGAATATTGGTAGAAGCTAGAATGTTTAGTGAATTGATTTTTATCATTCTTTCGTACTTGTGATACAAACAGAAAAGAAAATGAAATGTAAACAGAAAAGAAAAGAAATCACAAGAAAAGAGAAAAGAAATCACAAGAAAACAGAAAAGAAATGGAAAGGAGAAAAGAAAAAGAAATCAAAAAGAAAAGAGAAAAGAAATCACAAGAAAACAGAAAAGAAATGGAAAAGAGAAAAGAAAAGGAAATCAAAAAGAAAAGAAAAGAACTGAAAGACAAAAGACATAAAAGAAAAAAAATATAAAGAAAACATATTGAATGTTTTTTATAGAATGTGTTATATCTTTATATGCCACCCTCACACATTTTGATGACACTGATTGATCATTTGTTGTGCATTGCTTCACAAAGGATGATGGGCCAATGCCATATAACATTGACTGCCCTGACATTAGCAGCTGACATAGAAGAAAAGAGAGAAAATAGTCACAACATATCAGAGGGAACAAGTAGTCTTTGTTCACACCGCCTCTGCCAGTCATACCCCTGTCAGAAAAAATATCTGCACATAACAATTATGCAGAATGACACCCCAACAGTATTCTGTTGATACTGTACGAGTATATGCATTTGTATATGTTGCCCCAGATTTGAACACCCCATACCTGATACCACTGATGGCACATGAGATGAAGAAGCAACTGTTTATGTATGATGAAGATGCAATTTCCTATTAGGGTGAAACTTTATGTTGTCACAGCTGAGATTTTGTTGTAATGTTTATGCACAAAATCCCCCACATGAACATTGGAGGAAGAATAATTTTAGTCTTTCGTGGTTACGAGATAAGACAAGGATATAACGGAATATTTTATGAATACCATGGACATGGAACAAATCAGAGCAGATGATTGCTGCACATATGAGGACCATATTTGAAGTCATTATTGAAGGATTATCAGTAGACAAGAGACAAATAGATTATGATAATCCCATGGAACCACAGGTACTAAGGACACAAAATGGAGATTAAATAATGGAGAAAAAAAATAATAATGACTGAATAATTACTACGCCCAGAGGTAAGGGAAATAGAGATACATCCGCATTTTCGGAGAAGATATCTCTTTGATTTTTGCTTATTGCCTTTGTAATATGAACATGGTTGTATAACAAATGACTATTCCTTATCACGAATTACAGAATGTTGTACGATAGTTGAAATAAATTGACAATGTACTATACTCATAACATACCCAGAATTACAAAAAAAAAATAAAAAAATACATGATTGATGAAATTGGACGTACTGAGATCTGCTCACCCCGAGGATATTGGATAAAAAATAATGTTATCCCAAGGACAGACATGTCACAGATATATCATGGAGATATTATGACATAAGAAAAGAATACCTAGATTGGAAATGCAGCAAACTTTGTCAAGGACACCAAGAAATAGACCCCCGCCCCACACTTAAGATAACTGACGGACGAGAGTTTTGAATTATAAGTACCATAAGTCACCCATCTGGCTGTAGTCAGCGGATGTTACAGGCACCACATAACTCTGACTAACCCTCGACCTGCGAAGGCAGAGTTGGTGTCGAAATTTTGCACATATGTAAAAAGACATGTTTTTGTTCATGTTTTGGTAAAGTCTAGACATTTGTGTTAATGGTTCCATAAATGATTAGTTGATATATTGTTGATAAATATTCGCAGATATAGTACATAGACAATTAATAAGGATGTATTTCCAGTACAGAATAAGAGGAATAGGAAGGATCCACATTTTAAATATTGGAGCACCATGAGCGATGAATTGGACTTATAAAGAAAATGGAAATGGTACACTGTATGCAAGGATAACCAGAAATAATATGGATAAATAGTAGTCAGAGTGCCAGGAACTTTGTCTTATGAGAATATTGTAGATTCCTCACGATAAATTGACTATTTTTCCTTCCCTTCTATTTCACATGGCTATTATACAATGTTACAAATATGTTACTTTCATAAATTGCAGAGTAGTTATATGTCAAATAAAAGCAATAGTCTAAATCAGGAAAAGACCCACATAGGTAACAATGTGCTGACATGACGAGGATACAGTTATGAATAATTGGACATACCAGAATCATTTTGGACAGGATCACTACAAGATTTATAATTCATATAGACAATAGAAAAATATAATAAACAACATAACACATTTTAAAAGAAAATATCGCACATTCTCTACAGTGATGAAGAATTGAAATTGCAAGCCATGATTATTAGAATAACAGGAGAAAATAACTTAAATTTTTAGGTTACTTGAAGCTTTAGGGTATTGAACAAATGATAGGAACAGAAATAATACTACACCCTGCCTCTCATAATATGTGTCCAACATGTACTTGGATTATGCTAATGCAGTTGATTTACACAAATAAGATATTTTATTGTTCATATTTCCCAGTGTTGCCACTCGTCACATTTTTTTAGTGACGACCTTCTGTATTAGATGAAGTTGGGAATATTTTTGTTGGTCAGTGTTGCCAATGTGAAAATGTGATGAAAAATGTTGTAAAATGCTGGATAGTTAAAAAATTTTTGAGGTTGATGTCCATCACTAAGTTTTTATATAGAAGTTGATCTCATATAGAAGGGAGCCGCGCTGGTGTAATGGCTTCGGCGCTGTACTGGCGACCAGATGTTCATGGTTCAAACCCGGGCGTCGGCGTTTGAAGAAATGTTTACGGCCGGAAATTTGACTTTCTTCTTCTTCTTTCGTTCGCTTGAACTATATTGTCTATATCTGCAATGTTGTTTCTTGTATAAACTTCACTGTCTTTTGTAGTTATTCAAGATATTTTCGAGCTCAAATTTTTTGCTGTAGCCGTCTTTTTTACTATTGACGCCTTCAGCATTCCAGTGCATTATTTTAAATGGTCTTTTCTTTGCTTGGCCAGTAGCTCTATTCTCATGCCTCCTGGCTCCACGGGGCAATTGAGAAGGACCCCCAGTAGTAGGGGTTGGGCCCTTCCGAGGCAGAGGGCCCGGCACTGCGCCTGCATGGGTGTCCGTCACAGGGCGAGTGCCATAACGTTTTGCAGATATAGGCATACTTCCATAGCGCATGTGCGTGGCATCCTGATTGCTGTGGTGCGCCTCTTGGCTGGTTGCCTCCGTCTTCAGCACCTTGACTTGCTAGGGCAGACTGTGGTCTTGCTCGAGTGTAGGAGGGCCTGGCCAGTCTTGGTTTTTCAGCCGCTGATGGCTGTACTTGAGCCCCATCTCCACGTCAAGGAGCTGGCCTCGATGGGGGAAATTTGACTGAATAGCCTGAACGGCTCCTGTGATAAACCCTCTGTGGATGGGAAGGAGCGAAGCTCCTGACCGGGTTGGAAGGAAAGTCCTCAGGTTCCCCAGCCTCGCAATGACATGTCATTGGGCCGAAGGGCTGAAAGCCCAAGTGCCGCTGGATAAGAAAAAAAAAAAAAAAAAAAATCTCATATAGACATAGGACCCCGGTGCAGGAATTACATTAAATTTTTTCGAACATTTTTTAGACTTAGAACATTTTTTGACTTTAAATTTTTTTTTTTAAATTTTTTTGGACTTAGGAAATTTGTGGGATATCTTTTTAAGATTTGATAGTATACAAATGTCTCCCTACGGGATACATTTGCAGGGCCCCGGGATCTGTATGTAGCCGCGTATACCGTGAGTTCTTCGGATACAGACTATATTAACATATAAAATTAATTCTTATAAGAAACCGAAGATTAGGAAAGACTATGACACGCATTTTAAAATCGGGGTTACGCGTGGCTTCAAGTGTCACAGAGGCTCATGGGAACTGAATCGCGTTAGTCACGTGATTTTTAACCAATCGTAAGGCTCAGTATTATTCAGCCGGCAAAAATGTAGAACAGACGCGATTCAGTTGGGACCAAGTAACCAAAGTTAGCAGACGTTTAGTCTAGCGCTGGGAAGTTTTTTTTGAAAAGATCATTCTAGGATGTGTTGTGATAATGTGTTTTCTGAAATACTTGTAAGTATTTAACGAATATAAACTTTCCCTTGGTTCATAGTGCATACAGCTATGATCACAGCAGATCTGGGTTCGAAGATTTTAAATGAAAATGAAAACTGATTTCGTGTTGAGGAAGAATGCTAAATGAAGTGGAGAACTTTAAAACTTTATGGATTCCTACATGATTCAATAGGAAAACTCTTGCATAACGGATTACACTGAAGAGCCTGCAGTATATTAGCAACGACAAAAATCTAAATGCATAACATGAGAAAACAGTAAAAACAAGGCGATAGCCATATGAGAAAATGCAGATTTATTTGAAAAGGTGCAAAGGGAATTTTGCACTCCTGAAATGGTACCAATTGTTCACTACTAATTGTTAACTGATGTATATATGCCTGTATCAAAGAATTTGTATTATTTGATCAAGTTCAGTTGTACAAGAACAGACAATTAAAAGTTATTTCTGTCAAAACCCTATGCTGTTCAAGAATCGTATCTTTGCAGTTGGCTATCAGATGAATGAATCATTAAATCATAAGTCAATAGCTCCAAGCATATTATAAACAAACAACTGCTCTAAATAAATAAAAGAAACAACTTAGAGGATATATCCCCGAACCTGGGAAAACAACCTGTAAGACTGTAGAGAGCAATCCCCAACTCTAGCGGACCAGCTAGTCTCAAAATCTAATACTCTCGACTTAAACAGCAACCCCCACTACCCTACAAGGCCACAAATGCGCTCCGAGACAAAGTTCCATCCCTTGATACTATCTTTTTTGTTTTTGGCCACAATGTAACCCACGCCCCCTTTAGTTCTTTCAGATGTGGATACACCACTGTAGAGCAACGTGTTGCCATCGAGATCCATGACTCCTGTCTTTTTTTCTTTGTTTCCGTTATAGCCAGGATTTCTAGTTTTGCTTTCCTTATCTCTTCCACCAGATCCTCTTCTTTTCCATTTATACGTCTTGTGTTCCAAGTGTGGCCGCATGACCTGCTACCATAGCATTTATTCGTGCTAGAAACTAATTATAATAAAATAATAAAAATTACTATTTACTACTATAGAAAATAAACAGTGCAAGTACGACATCTCGTAGTAAATCATAAACACGAGATACATTGAGTATAGGATGACATAATATCAAACTAAACTATGTCAAGCTTGGCATATCCACCCTAAAATAGGCAGGAGTTACCATAGAAATAGTGACGTAAATGGGAATAGCCTTACTCCCTGTAAGATTGCTTGATAGAATGACCAGTAAATAAATTAACAAAATAGAAGTGTGTCCAATAAAACGGTGGCCAGCATCGCCCACCACCGAAACATGCTCAGAAATAATTTTCTGAAAATCAGTTGTAGAAAAGAGCTATTGCAGGACGGATGTGATTTCAACTTTGTATAGTGAACAACATGGCGTACCCCTGGGCTGTCACATAAGTCCTGGCTCCTACGGTGAGATATTCAACAAGAACTTTAGTGTATTTCCTTACTCTTCAAGTATTTGCGGACGCAAGAATATATTTCCTTCATATTAAGAAAGATGTATGGAACAGATTTTCTTACCTTGTGGTACACAAGTAAGTAGCTCGAACGAACTTTTTAATTTCGGCCTAAGTCAGAGACATGCTATAATTAAGTAAGGCTACAAAATGAAACTAGTGGAAGTAGAGATATAACAAGCAGAGGGACTCCACCTAATGCGCGCTGTACTAGAAAAACTTCAATAAAGAAAACTGATGAAAATACTGAAGAATTTCAAAACCATTGTTGGATTGAAACAAAATGTGAAAGAATTTTAATAGGCTACATGAAACGGATTCTGTACTTGAAAACCAATGTAACTTGTGAATGTTTAAAATGTTGCTGTTATGTGGAAAATCTTCAACGGTTAAATAAAACTTGATATTTTATCAAAGAATTACTGAGGATTCTTTACAGCTGAGCTAGACCCTTAGTTGTGAACCTGTACCAAGTGTTGTACTGTATCAATCATCATCACCACTACTGTCTCACACAAACACACCATAAGAGGAAAGAACCTACCTGGGATGTAAGAAAGATTGAAACCAAGAAATTAATATCTCTGGCGGACTCTAAGCCAGTAAAGTTCTAACTTGGAATATACAAGTAAACCACACTCAATTAGTCCTTATTAAGTAACACTGCCACACTAGTTCCATAAGTCGTAGTCCGTAGTCCGTTCCAGTTCGTCACCTTTATAATCAGTCCGGTTTTCTCTCTTGTAGTTCTCGTAATCAAAAGTTTAAAGCAAACAGAAATTTGGCCTGTTGTGCCTTTGTATGGTGGAGGGGCTGCCTCCTTACGGCCTCCATGCAGGCCGCCCTCCTCCTTTTTCAGTCTGGCTTGACACCGGCCTAGGCGGCCGCAGTAATAACAAATTGTCATCCACTTTTATTTTATTTAGTAGAATGTATATTGACAATTTACTTTCTACTTTTCAGGACGTCTGGTAACAATAAATAAATAAAGTGGTTCCTAAAGTGGCAGTTTTTTTGCCTTCACTTGTAACATTCATTTGACTCCAGTTTAAAATTAGCTCTATATATATCACTTTCATACTTAACACATGGTTAGCAGGCTTATAAACCCATTGACATGTGATTTACTTTCTGTGTTCGTTACATAACCGGATACTGACGTTGTGAACTCTTCCCAATTTTCTACAACCGTAGAATCGTTTTTTCTCTCATACTGAAACGCAAGTTAGTTTCGCATGTAATGTAAAGGGACATATTTTTTTACTTCAAAGTGACACGATAGGTCTGGACAAGGTGATCATGACTTTCACTGATTAAGTTTTCATCGTTTAACATATTCCGAAATATTTTTTTATGTAACAAAGAGAACAATTCAGCAGTTTGTCATTATTACAAGAATACGCAATTATATTTTCTAAACAATGACTAAATTTACACTGAGCCTAAATCTTGGGCAGTAAATAGGTAAAACACGGGTTCTTTTATTGTTAAATGTTTAATCAATTTTTAAATTGTATTTTTGAACGGCACATAGTGCTACCTAAACTGAAGTTGTGATAGACGTGTCTGACTAGTACCATTGTGGGCCCGACTATGACCATAAATCTCTACCATCTTCTCCACCACACACTACTACATGAGGTGACAGGAATTTAATATTACACTGAAACACGCTTGAAATTAAAACACATCGAGAATAAAACAAAAATAACAATCTTCAACTCACATATTAAGTCTCACTGTATGGTTCTGCCACATAGATAATCAGGAAACGTAGGAGAAAAACCACACTTTCCTGCACGCTTGCTATCTTGTAGCCACCTCTAGATAGAAAAGCAGCACAATTCGTTTTTCCCGCGTTGCGTCATAAGCCAAACCCTAAATCCTAAAGCTGAATCCCTAACCGTTATCCTGTTTCCAGCTTTTTTCTTTAACTTCGTGTTGTTTTTTTTTTTTTGTATAATGTTGTAAATTAGCAGCTACAAACACAACACCACAACGAAGAACGTACATTATACTCTCCTCCAACTCTACATGTCATTGTACTAATTTCTTTGTGTCAATTTAGTCACGTGACCATTGTTTTGCGGTTGGTTTCTGCTCTATCCGATGTTTGACATAGCTTTTATGGGAAGGGACTTGTAAACATCACATTGTTTTGCATCACGCTGGAATGTTACATGAGAAAGCAGTGGGAATTTACCTTACCAAAACATACGCATCGGTAGTTCCTATATTTAGCTTATTGAATAGATGGTATCTCAATCTGTTGTGGCCAGTGCGGAGTCTGAAGATTACCACTTGTTCTCTTCTGTTGAGCTGGTACTAAGCATCATTATGAGTGTGACCTGGATGTTCTACATTCCATTTGTGTCTGTATCTGCTTCTGATAAAACTCTTGCCTCCTCGAAAGTTATACTTGCATCAGGCTGAGGTAGATGTGAACCTTCTTTTGCCATTCTGTCAGCCTCTTTATGGTACAATGGTACCAATTGTGGTGCTATTTCTGGAACAAGTGAGTTGTATACGTGGCTTGCAGTCAACGCTAGACAGCTACAGCAGACGGGCTTTAACTGTAATCTGAATACTAACTGAAGTAGAGACCTTCACAGCCGTGACTATCCTGTGATACTAGTGCTCTTCTCTGACACTGGGACTACATTCTTGTCAGACATAATTCTTCTTCTGTTCTATCAGTGACTACTACAGACTACTACACTCATAAAAACCTTTCGCTACAATGGTGTCGAAGAGATTGACAGACTATCAGGCCTTATTTAAAGAGAGAGGAAATTTTTTAAAAATGTATTAAGCTTAAGAAATAAATAGATTATTTAGTTGTCATAAATAGATAGGGGATTGACAATATCAATCATGATTGACGACAAAAAGATTGATAGATGTCGATTATAGACAGGCTGACACATTGACAGGCGGAGTGATAGAAAGACAAGAACAAACAAACAATTAAACAATTAGATTGGAAGTACAGAAAGATCCCAAGGGAAGTTACATTGAAATGATACGATGTAGTCACCATTGTGGAGCTAAAGACAAGAACCAGAAAAATATATATAATTAAGTTAAAAATTAAGAAATGTATTTCTTTTTTAGTGAACACTAGCACTAAGTGCTAGTAAGCGCACGGACGCTGAAGTCACCGTGTGTTGTCGCTACACCACAATACCTGAGATCACGGAACGCTGATTATTTTGCGCCACCAACGTTCCTATAATGTAAATCAAGACAGATTAATTGTACGTACATAAAACATTGCGTGTAACTCGAGCAAAATGATTACCAAGGGAGACAATTAATAGTGAACATTAAAAAAAAAAAAATTTGCTACATGAATCACATTTTTTAAAATATTATTAATTAAAGGAAATTAGTTTTTTGGCTTATGAACAATGTTATGCATATATTTGCAAATTAAATACAAAAATTGTATACACAATAAGAAATACGATTAAATTAAACACTAAACATTATTGCTATGTAGTAACCAGTTATATTTTTATGTTTTATCAATGTGGTACCTCATTGTACTTTGGTAAATGCTGTATTTTTGACCGGCACAGAGCGTGTTACGCATCCCGACACTGCACTAGACGCTCGTAACCCTCCAACTATGATAATCTGTTTTTGTTTCCGAATGGTCGCAAGGAAATAAAAATTAAGTCCACAAGAGAGGAGCTAAATATAGCAAAAATTCCCCATGAAAAAAAAGGGATTACTGTGTAGACTACTACCTGGAAACGATGCAGTGTTACCAAAAGAACTTCCTACAAACTAAAAAAATATTGTTCACATCAGCTTCATGCCTATGAGCACTGCGAGATAGATGATGAGGTCTTGCGCGTTAAAGAGTGTGAGAGGGAGAAGCGATTGAAGGAAAAATCAAAGAGGAAAGCTTACAAAGAGGAGGCTGAGACCATCAACGAGTAATTGCTGTATCATTTATTGCTTAAATTTGCTTAATAAATGTTCAGACCTTTCAGCTTGGTATTGGTGACAGTCAAGTCATAGTGTGCTGATAATGCAGATTTCTGTTTTGGATCAGTCACATTATTACCTAGAGACTTCTTATAGATTCTGGGGATTTCAAAACATATAAAGTTGTTTCTTAATTAAGACTGCCTGCTGGTTAGAGAGGAAAGTACAACAGCTGCTGTTTATGATTTGTAAGGTGATTCTAATCTTAAGATTTGCATAGAGCACATCTCTGGTTTTATCAGACTAATGTAGACTGCCTAACACATTGGTTATAATCACATCTCCTTATTTATGTAGTCATTGTAGGTTATTTTTGTTTGTTTGAAGAGAGGAATTACCTACACTTAAAATGATCGCAGTACTGAAAGCATTTATAGCTAAAAACCTATTGTGGTTGATCATTGTTTACGAATGTATCTTTCTACTGGTGCTTCAGTAAACAGTTAATTTTTTCAGAAAATAAGGTCTGTTTTCTTCTTACTAATTTTCAGATGAACTTAATTTGTATAGGTATTTGAAAATAATTGTCTGTTCATATTTAATTTGATACGATATGTCAGTTGACGCTAGTATGCAAACCAGTATTTGACAAGACATTTTGTGTGAACCGTAGTAAACTGTGCGTTTCAGAAGAAATAAACTTGTATTTTCAGATTAAAAAACAAAACAAAATAAAAAACAGAATGTCGCCAAAGTTGATGTTGTGATACATCAGTATAACATCTTTCTAATGTGCTACAAAGCTGTCGGAAGATCAATTCTGTTACTTATCCTCCCCAACCTTTGGTCTTTGCAATAGTTTATAATCTATTCTTTAGATACCCATGAGATCTGTGAAAGTGTTCTCTAAAACCACATCAACTATGCTCCCGTTTATGATATAAACTAGCTCTGCTTATTTATTGTCCATGATTTGCTTCCACATAACACACGCACTTAAAAATAATCAGTTAAAAACCCGCTACACTGACATCCTTCTCCCAGCCTGGATACAATCAGTGTACGTGAAGAGAGAATGTCACACATAATGCCATTTAGAAGATGAGACTAATGTGGTTGCTGTATTTTTTGTTGTCTTTTTGTGATCTGTCATGTTCACATGCTAAAGAACCAACACCAAAGAATTGTTATATTCATTTGTCCACCCCATAGTATTGCATTACATGGGCTTTTACAGCAGAAGTTTATGTAACACTGTGTAGGATCACAGACTCTACACTGTCTAGGATAAAATATGGTTCGCTCACGAATAGACGTGTAGATAGTGTTTTAACAATAACATAGACTCCATTCACTCCACACAAAATAATCATTATATACTCGACATCAATGTTTTAACAATAACACTGACTGTATTCACTCCACATAAAATAATAGTTATAAACTCGACATCATCATCATTTTTTGAGCTTCTTATGAAGCATGGATTAACCACTGCAACAAGTCACACAGGAAGCCTGCACGATGTAGTTACAAGTTCTGGTAGTAGTGGTTTTTGTAGAAATGTGTTTTACATGATGAGGTTGTGTGGTAGCAGTGGTCCTTGTAGAAATGTGTTTTACATGATGAGGTTGTCTGGCAACAGTGGCCCTAGTAGAAATGTGTTTTACATGATGAGGTTGTCTCGTAGTAGTGGTTCTTGTAGAAATGTGTTTTACATTAAGAGGTTGTCTGGTAGCAGCGGTCCATATACAAGTGTGTTTTACGTGATCATGTTGTCTTGTAGCAGTAGTCCTTGTAGAATTGAGTTTTATGTGATGAGGATGTCTAGAAGCAGAGATCCTTGTAGAAATGTATTTTACATGATGAGGTTGTCTAGTAGTAGTGGTCCTCGTAGAAATCTGTTTTACTTGATGCGATTGTCTGGTAGCAGTGGTACTTGCATAAATGTGTTTTACATGATGAGATTGTCTGGTAGAAGCGGTCCTTCTAGAAATGGGTTTTGGTCCTTATAGAAATGTGTTTTACATGATGAGATTGTCTGGTAGTACTGGTCCTTACAGAAATGTGTTTTACATGATGAGTTTGTCTGGTAGTAGTGGTCCTTGTACAAATGTGTTTTACATGATGAGGTTGTCTGGTAGTAGTGGTTCTTGTAGAAATGTGTTTTACATGATGAGGTTGTCTGGTTGTAGTGGTCGTTGTAGAAATGTATTTTACACAATGAGGTTGTCTGATAGCAGTGTCACAGAGAGTTTTATGATCATAAATTGTCTATATCCTCTTCTTTTCTTCACCAGTGTCCTCTATTTTATTATCACTCTTTATCCTTTATGTGTGTTTTTGCATTCGTACGTTTGCGACTATAAACATTACTATTTTCCCATTCAAACTTTCGCCGGGTTTCGTTTTCTCATTTAGAAACGAACTAGTGATGTTATTACGTAGATGCCAGGCTCGGGAGGTTATTGCGTTGTAGACGTAAACTGTGAATATTCGCTTTCGCCAGACTTATAGGCGAGATATCGTCTGCATTTTCACCTGCCACAACGAGTCGCATCGGCTGAGCGCTCAGGTAAGGCGCGATAAATGACATCTCTACGACGCAGTACGAGACAGTTGTCTGGAAATTCTACCTGACACGGCACTCACTGTGGGCCATGGTCAGCGTGAGGTGCGAAAACTGCCTCGGCATTGGAGACGTGCGTCTGAGATTCGCAACTGACACGCGCCCTCTCGGTCAGTAGGTGGCAGTTACGGCATGCGTTTAAGTGTTAAACGTAAGTGTTAAAGACGGAAAGGGGAGAGTATTTCGTTGTGCGAAATAAACGTTCACCTCTTTGTCTGTTTGATAGATATTAACCAGAGTTGAAACTAGATTTTCATTCTTGCTTCTGAATTCGCAGTTGACAGGACGTTTCGTGCTAAGAGAATAAGCTGTATAGCGAAGTTTTAGTTTGTTCTTGGCAAAAATTTTGCCGAACTTCTAGACTACCAATAAATATAAGCATATAATTCTAAGTTTGTGCGATCGCCTGTAATTCTGTGTGGAGGTAATATATTATATTAATATCTAGTATTTTGTGAAGTGTTTAAAGTGATAATCGCGTATTGCATATTTCACTAGTTAGATTTTGTGCAGAGGGCTTAATTTATATAGTTTGTATTATTTTATAGTGACGAGTTACAGTGGAAAACAGAAATTATATTTCTAGCTTAAACTTAGTCGGCTATTAAGGAATTTAATTTTACTGCTAAATAATCAGACGAGAATAAATTTTCTAAACTAACTTATAAATGCTAGATGCGTCATGAGTGGTAACGGAATACGTAGGTATTCCTAATTCATGATGATTGATTTTATGTATATAACTTACTTTCCAGGAAGGTTTAAATGATAAGTCAAGCTGTACGCTTGCAGTTTAAAAAAAAAATGTAAGTTATATTGAGTACATAATATGTAAAATATTTCATATGTGTTTTTCTTTATTCAGTGAATACTGGGTAACCCAAACTTTGCCAGCTTTCAGTACAGAGACATACCTGTGAGAAACATAAACATTTTTTATCTTTTAACCACGTGGGTTTACAAGTTAACACCTGTCTGACAGTGCGTGTGTCTTCATAATAGACAGAGTACAACTCTCACTAACGAGTTTTATTAAAGACTAAATGCTTATACGGGGATTTTGAGCCAGATCAGATTTCTGCACAGACTCTATGTACCCATTTAGCCGTTGTGGCAAGTAACATATTAACGTTAGCAACATTCCGACTGAGTTTCGACTAGTGGTGTGGTGACCAAATATAGTCCTTTCCTGAAAGTAGACACCGATCTGACATTCCTCAATTCTAGAAACCTAAGCTATTGACACTGTGCTCGTTGTTAATGTTTTGTGCCAGGACAATTTTAATGTGACCTAAACAGGCATCCGAAAAATAAGAACACCAAAGAAATCGTTCCCGGAAGCAGAGAATACATCCCGTCTTTTTGGAACTGGGGATTTCTTGGTCAAAGACTGCCCTTGACGAGTCTGTATGTAAATGTCCTAAAAATTGTGTTTCCAGAAGTGGCTATCAAGCTGTGAGTATGAATATATGCACGTGATCACGACTGAATGAATAGAGTGAATGGAGGACGGAGTGATTTCTTTATTTGTTGTAATTTGGCACCCATTTTGCTGTCTTAACTTACTTTATGCAAGTATTGCTAATCATATTTCCCTTAAAATAGAGCAGAGATATCAAGTCTGTCCATACCTTAAAAGGTGAAATATTAGACATACTCATATGTATCATTAACTCCTTCGGGCTATCATCTTTCTCCTAACGGGACTGTGGGCTAAACATCGAGGGAAGATCATAACGGTGGGTCGATCATTTCTTTGTAGCAATTCCTTGATTTTTTTATGACTATTTGTATATGCTTTGATGTAATTTCTATGTGTTGTGAAGAAATTTTAGATGATAATTAAAATTTCTCTTGAAATTAATCAGCGTGTTGGTCAGCTCGTTCTAGAATATTTATATAATCATTTTGTTATAGTTTCCCTACGTCTGTACGTATAACTGTCGTCTTGTATGTGCGTGCACGTGAGTGGTTAGAGATATATTACTATATATATATATATATATATATATATATATATATATACATACATACATATATATATATGTGTGTGTGTGTGTGTGTGTGTGTTTAGACGGTCTGACTCCACGAAAGCTGTCGTAGAAGATAGGTGAGAGAGAGAGAAGATTTCTCGATCTCAGAGACAGCCTCTTGATCACATTCTACCATCTCACTCGTGGAAATCTATTGCTATTACTACTTCTCACTGTGACTGTCACTTATTCTAATCTATTCAGAAGGGACCAACCCAAGTCTTAATTCTCCTATCAAAAATCTAAGACAAATGTGGGCTAGTTTCCGGTTTTTGAACTTAGAATAGACAAATATCGGCTCGTCGGTAAGATTCTGTATTCTGATATAGAGTAAGAGTGTGATGTCTTGTGAGTTTTGTATCTTTTAAAAATAATTTATCCCCTAGACGAATCGATCTGTTTATGGGCGTGCTGATCACACAACTAATAATTGTTTTTCCACAGCATTATTCAGCATTATACATTTGAGTTACAGGTTGATTTTGTCGGAATATATGTTAATTACTGATTTTGAAATACTAAACGCTGGTAAAGTTTGTGAGTGTATAACATTCACAGGGTTCTGAAGAAGTAGGTGTTTGAGCTAAGCTAAGGAGCGCGATCAGACTATACGTCCTGTAATTGCCTCCCTTACCCTAACTGTCTTCAGGGGTGAACTTATAGTGGATTAAAAATTAAGGGATTTTATTTCTCCTTAAATTTTTGCAATAACTATTTTGTTTCCACTGTAGCAACTTATTTTTTCAGGGAGTAATCTTAACTACCATTTATTTGGCGTAGTCGTCTGCATTAGGTGCTTTATTGCCGATTAATAGCAGCGATAGTTAGACACTATATTTTTGGAGGAGGTATCCCAGGTTAAATATCATCTTTTGTTTTGGTATTTTATCGCAAGTGGTAGGAACCAGTGTATCCTGTCTTTTTTTCTTTCTCGTACTAAGTTTCAGCCAGCTATTTTCTATGGCAGAAAGGGCGAAGCTTAGTCAACTCCTCAGGGACAAAGCGAGAGAAGAAGGTTAGGAAGGAGAGGAAGCGAACGCTTTTGTCAGAGACGAACTGGAGAGATATGATGAGGAGCAGAAGGAAAAAGCAGCTGAAGCTAGAGAGCAGAAGAGGATTGAGGAAGAAATGGAAATCCGCAGAGAGAGACAGCAAGAGAAGGAGGAAAGAGAGAAAGAGAGACATCATGAGGAACGAGAGAAGGAGAGACAGCATGAGGAAAGAGAGAAGGAGAGACAACATGAGTTGGCTCTTAAAGCACTAGAACTTCAAAGTCGTGGTGCTGCCTCTACCTCCAGCAATGGAGAGTCTTCTCCCCATTCTTCCTTAACTGATACTTCTAATACTCAATGTACTCACCTTACTGCTATGTCTTTTGCGCTAGAATCTTTCCCTTGTGTCACCGTGGAGTCACAGCATTATTAGTGCTGGGTTTAGTTCAGATGAGTAGTAATTTGGGGTTAATAAAATAACAGGGTATGAGAAAATGGTTTTGAAAATGTAAATAATTTATTAAAGTGGACTATTGGTCTTATAGATGGGAGACAAGAAACAGCACACATATGCTTAGTTGGTAAGGGAGAGAATTATTTTAGACTGTAATATTTCCTAGGTGTACATTGTTCTGCTTTATAAAATTAGCATAACGACCGTTTTTAATAAGCTAGAAGTAAGAGAACATAGCAATTGAGCATAAACCACTAAGGGAGATAACAATATTATTAGCGCCCTTTACAGTTAAGAGAACGGAGAGCAGAGTAAAACGCACGTGAAATGTAAGCGAAGTGTAAACATATATAGAATAAAGTCACTGAGTTGTTTATAAAGATATAAACAGTCGTGAAGCAAATTTCACGGGGTTGACATAGTAGGGTTAAAGCGTGAAAGGTGAGATTAGGTGAGTGAACTGAGGAATGGACCAATCACATTAACTTGAAAACAGAAATGAGGATCATGGGAATAAATTGAAGGAAAAAAGAGATTAGTCTTACCAGAAACCTCAACCAGGGTAGACGTGCCGCGCTGCGCGCTCAAGAAGTGTGAAACTTGCGGTTTGCAGAAGGTCTACAGAAATAGCTAGACATAGAAATGTAGTGATAGGAATTCAGGAGAATAGCTTAGATTTGATTGATAATTTTTGCTGTTAAACATAGGACTAGCTCATAGGTGTGCTAGTAGTGCTGTGATAAGTAACGGACTTCTGTGTAATTACGGTAAGAGAAACATTTTTGACTCTATTTACGCATAAGATATGAAGAGAGACATGTTTTCAGAAATACAGTCCACATATTGTCACAGGGTAATGACGCTCAAATTTAAGGGAGCGAGCAACAGAAGAGAATATTGAAGCAAAGGCACAATTAAAGCTTAGAAAGTGGATAACTTTTGCTATCAGATGGCCAGGATGGGCTGTTATACAAAGAAGATGAGACATTGTCATTAAACAAGAATTGTGAGCAAAGGGTTTACAGAACTGACATTTATGAAACAACTCATGCGCTCTCTCATTAAAGAGTAAGTATGAGGACGCCACCACAGCTGACATTATATAACTTTATATGTAAACTATGAATTGATATTGATGCTTGTATTTGAGCTAGGACAGACAGATATAGGCAAGAGTCTACGGTAGAGAATATAATAATAATACCTTTGGAAAATAAATTGAGCCTAAGTCTGGATGCCTGGGTAAAAGAGAGATTGAAACATACTCTTATAAGAAAGAATTGTGGAACACATGATGTGTAAATAAAAGCCATTATGTTTGGAAATTCAACACTCAAGTTGGCTTAATCAATAAAAGGATGTGGAGTGGGTATTGAGAAAGAGTTAAACCTATATAGCATATATAGCCTTAAAACCACTAGTACGAGGAAGTCGCTATAACAACAAGGAGAGAAGAACGAAGCCTGGGAAGAAGATTATCTCATCCAAGAATCTACAACTCTGGCCGTGATGGCCAGTCAAAAAGATAGCTCTAACTTGGAAGATAGGAAGGAAAGAAATTTGACCACTTAAAAATAATACTAGGATTGCCACAGTCACCTAGTAGAAAGTATTAATATATAAAAGAACACCGGCACTGTCACACTTGTCCTAATGAGAAGATTGACACGTATTTAGAGAAATTTGAGAAAATTGCAACTCTGTACGGTTTAGAGAGGTCGCATAGGAACATGAAGCTTTCTCAGGCGCTGAAAAGCAGTGCGTATGATGTTTACGCCAAACTGGAAAGCAGCCAACAACACAACTATGATGTGTTGAAGAAAGCGTTACTGGAGCGTTTCGAAATGAATGCTCGCAAATTTTTGCAACTGTTTCGCAACAGCAGGAAGGAGAGCTCTGAAACTTTTCAGCAGTTCTCGTCTCGTTTGAAGGGATACTTGACAAAGTGCCTTGAGCTTTCACAGCTCCCCTCTACCTATGAAGGTCTGGAGGAATTTTTTCTAACCGAACAAATAAAGAACACTTTGTCTGCTGATACCCGGAGATTTCTAGCTGAGCAGGGTGCAGAAAAGCTTGAAGACATCTTAGAAAAGTCTGAGCGCTATCAAAATGCGCTGGCTGAACTACCGGCCACAAAACGTAAACCGACAGAAGAGCATTTTCGAAAAAATAATCTAGATCAATCTTCTCAAGCTTCTAATCAGAATAACCACAGAGAAACTGGACCTCAAAACCCCCCTCCTGAAAAGTCCAAGTTCTACAAAACCAAGTACCCCAACCACAGTAAACAGTCTGATCAACCCAACCGCCCTTCATGGCAGCGCAGCCAGAAAGGACAAGGTGGCAAAGGAAGAACTCCTGAGCACAGGACTAATGATCAGAGTGAGCACACCGAGCCTAAACGCATCGGATGCTTACTAACAGTCTCGCAAGGCGAAATTATTGACAGTGATTCTCAACCTGTTGAGGATACACCCTCAACGCGAGGTACTGTTACTTTGAACGGTTCTCAAAGTCTTTGTTTATTTGACACGGGGCTTTCTTATGATTGCATTGTTGCAGGAAACCTGGTCAAACCCGGTCAAGAGACACGAGAAACAGTCCAACTTTGTGGAGTTTCTAAGAGTGATGCACCTACAGCGCTTCCCATCGCATTGGTGGAGATCCACTCCGATTTTGTCAGAGGCGTTATCAAAGCGGCTGTTATGGATGATCCCATCTACCCAGTCATACTTGGCGGGAGATACGTGTTTATTGGGAAACCGGAAGAGCCGATTGTGGCAGCAGTAACTACAAGAGGGCAAACCAAGAAGGAATGGGAGCCTGCGCCTAATGTGTTACCTATGGAACTTAAAGAAGCGCAACAAAAGGACCCTACTTTGGCACCCTGCTTTAGGAAACTGCCCATGGCTAAGGAACCCAGACAGCACGGGGACATTTTTTCTAAGGATGGCGTACTTTATCGCAGAGCGGGCAAGACTGACCAAGGTTACAACCAGCTCCTAGTACCGAAACAGAACAGACGCCAAATCCTAGAAATGGGGCACTCTCTTCCCTTCAGCGGACATATGGGACAGAACGCCACAAACCAACGGATAACCACTCATTATTGGTGGCCAGGAGTAAATACTGATATTATCAGATATGTCAAATCCTGTGCCCAGTGCCAACGTGTACCACCCAAGCAACGGACACCCCCAGTCTCGTTGGGTGAAATGCCAATAGTGGGAACACCATTCGAACGGGTTGTGATCGACATTTTAGGACCCTTAGAAAGGACTAAAAGAAGGAACAGGTTTATCCTGACCTTAGTTGATACATGCACTTTATGGGCACAAGCTATCCCGCTAACATGCGCAGATGCCAAGCATGTCGCAGAAGCCCTAGTGCAGATTTTCACTCGGTTGGGATTCCCTCAGCAAGTGTTGATGGATAACGGATCTCCATACCGAAACCTGTTGATGGATGAGATCGTTAAGATCTTGAGGGACCAGCACATCTACACTAAGCCTTACACTCTGACCAGAAGTGGGTTAGTAGAACGTGTTAACGGAAACCTCAACATGATGTTAAGTAAACTGGCACAAGTGAAACCTGAAGATTGGGATTGTTGCATTCCGGCAGCTTTATTTGGCTACAGAGAATCTCCTCATACTTCCACAGGATTTCCGCCAGCTACGCTTTTATTCGGCAGACCCATTAAGGGCCCGCGTGAAGCCTTACTTTGGTCGCTGACAGATCAGAACGCTGATGAGACAGTTGTCTCAGCAAGCAAATATGTGTCGCATTTAAAAGGAAGGTTGAAACTAGGATGGGACCTAGCAAAGACTAACTTTAAGCGAGCACGCACAAAGCACGCTAACCGATACAGGAAAGTCGCGAAAGAGAGAGAACTACAAGCAGAAGAGAAAGTTTTGGTGTTACTCCCTACCGGAAACAACCAACTGAGGATCGGATGGCAAGATCTCTAAGGCTAACTACCAGATCTCTATTAAAGGAAAGGAGAAGGTTTTCCATTTAAATCTGTTAAAAAAATTCTTGGAAAGATCGGTGCAAACCTCCGACCATCTCCTGACGATCGCCAAAACTGACGAAGATGACGATAGTGGCAGGGAAATTCCACTGCATACACACGAAATCTTTCAAAAATGTCAAAAGCGGCGACGATCTTTCAAGCGCGCATGGGAGACATTCCAGAGAATGGAAACTTTGGGAGTAGACTTGAGTAGGAATTGGAGAGAGATGGAGGGGGAGATGAGAGGGAAGAAGACAGACACCCTGAAGCTATGGATACAGGAAATTTATTTCCATAAAGTAGACATGGAGTGCTTCCATGTCTTAAAGGGGGGACGATCTGTCACAGAGAGTTTTATGATCATAAATTGTCTATATCCTCTTCTTTTCTTCACCAGTGTCCTCTATTTTATTATCACTCTTTATCCTTTATGTGTGTTTTCGCATTCGTACGTTTGCGACTATAAACATTACTATTTTCCCATTCAAACTTTCGCCGGGTTTCGTTTTCTCATTTAGAAACGAACTAGGGATGTTATTACGTAGATGCCAGGCTCCGGAGGTTATTGCGTTGTAGACGTAAACTGTGAATATTCGCTTTCGCCAGACTAATAGGCGAGATAGCGTCTGCATTTTCACCTGCCACAACGAGTCGCATCGGCTGAGCGCTCAGGTAAGGCGCGATAACTGACATCTCTACGACGCGGTACGAGACAGTTGTCTGGAAATTTTACCTGACACGGCACTCACTGTGGGCCATGGTCAGCGTGAGGTGCGAATACTGCCTCGGATTTGGAGACGGGCGTCTGAGATTCGCAACTGACACGCGCCCTCTCGGTCAGTAGGTGGCAGTTACGGCATGCGTTTAAGTGTTAAACGTAAGTGTTAAAGACGGAAAGGGGAGAGTATTTCGTTGTGCGAAATAAACGTTCACCTCTTTGTCTGTTTGATAAATATTAACCAGAGTTGAAACTAGATTTTCATTCTTGCTCCTGAATTCGCAGTAGACAGGACGTTTCGTGATAAGAGAATAAGCTGTATAGCGAAGTCTTAGTTTGTTCTTGGCAAAAATTTTGCCGAACTTCTAGACTACCAATAAATATAAGCATATAATTCTAAGTTTGTGCGATCGCCTGTAATTCTGTGTGGAGGTAATATATTATATTAATATCTAGTATTTTGTGAAGTGTTTAAAGTGATAATCGCGTATTGCATATTTCACTAGTTAGATTTTGTGCAGAGTGCTTAATTTATATAGTCTGTATTATTTTATAGTGACGAGTTACAGTGGAAAACAGAAATTATATTTCTAGCTTAAACTCAGTCGGCTATTAAGGAATTTAATTTTACTGCTAAATAATTATGACGAAAATAAATTTTCTAAACTAACTTATAAATGCTAGATGCTTCATGAGTGGTGACGGAATACGTAGGTATTCCTAATTCATGATGATTGATTTTATGCATATAACTTACTTTCCAGGAAGGTTTAAATGATAAGTCAAGCTGTACGCTTGCAGTTTAAAAAAATGTAAGTTATATTGAGTACATAATATGTAAAATATTTCATATGTGTTTTTCTTTATTCAGTGAATACTGGGTAATCCAAACTTTGCCAGCTTTCAGTACAGAGACATACCTGTGAGAAACATAAACATTTTTTATCTTTTAACCACGTGGGTTTACAAGTTAACACCTGTCTGACAGTGCGTGTGTCTTCATAATAGACAGGGTACAACTCTCACTAACGGGTTTTATTAAAGACTAAATGCTTATACGGGGCCTTTGAGCCAGATCAGATTTCTGCACAGACTCTATGTACCCATTTAGCCGTTGTGGCAAGTAACATATTAACGTCAGTAACATTCTGACGGAGTTTCGACTAGTGCAGTGGTGACCAAATATAGTCCTTTCCTGAAAGTAGACACCGATCTGACATTCCTCAATTCTAGAAACCTAAGCTATTGACACTGTGCTCGTTGTTAATGTTTTGTGCCTGGACAATTTTAATGTGACCTAAACAGACATCCGAAAAATAAGAACACCCAAGAAATCGTTCCCGGAAGCAGAGAATACATCCCGTCTTTTTTGGAACTGGGGATTTCTTGGTCAAAGACTGCCCTTGACGAGTCTGTATGTGAATGTCCTAAACATTGTGTTTCCAGAAGTGGCTATCAAGCTGTGAGTATGAATATATGCACGTGATCACGACTGAATGAATAGAGTGAATGGAGGACGGAGTGATTTCTTTATTTGTTGTAATTTGGCACCCATTTTGCTGTCTTAACTTACTTTATGCAAGTATTGCTAATCACATTTCCCTTAAAATAGAGCAGAGATATCAAGTCTGTCCATACGTTAAAAGGGGAAATATTAGACATAATCATATGTATCATTAACTCCTTCGGGCTATCATCTTTCTCTTAAAGGGACTGTGGGCTAAACATCGAGGGAAGATCATAACGGTGGGTCTATCATTTCTTTGTAGCAATTCCTTGATTTTTTTATGACTATTTGTATATGCTTTGATGTAATTTCTATGTGTTGTGAAGAAATTTTAGATGATAATTAAAATTTCTCTTGAAATTAATCAGCGTGTTGGTCAGCTCGTTCTAGAATATTTATATAATCATTTTGTTATAGTTTCCCTACGTCTGTACGTATAACTGTCGTCTTGTATGTGCGTGCACGTGAGTGGTTATATATATATATATATATATATATATATATATATATATATATATATATATATATATATATGTGTGTGTGTGTGTGTGTGTTTAGACGGTCTGACTCCACGAAAGCTGTCATAGAAGATAGGTGAGAGAGAGAGAAGATTTCTCGATCTCAGAGACAGCCTCTTGATCACATTCTACCATCTCACTCGTGGAAATCTATTGCTATTACTACTTCTCACTGTGACTGTCACTTATTCTAATCTATTCAGAAGGGACCAACCCAAGTCTTAATTCTCCTATCAAAAATCTACGACAAGCAGTGGTACTTGTAGAAATGTGTTTTACATGATGAGGTTGTCTGGTAGTAGTTGTCCTTGTAGAAATGTGTTTTACATGATGAGATTATCTGTTAGAAGTGGTCCTTGTAGAAATGTCTTTTATATGATGAGGTTGTCTGGTAGTAGTGGTCCTTGCAAAAATGTGTTTTACGTGATGAGGTTGTCTGGTAGTAGTGGTCCTTGTAGAAATGTGTTTTGCATGATGAGGTAGTCTAGTAGCAGTGGTCCTTGTAGAAATATGTTTTACATGATGAGGTTGTTTTGTTGTAGTGGTCCTTGTAGAAATGTGTTTTACATGATCATGTTGTCTAGTAGCAATGGTCCTTGTAGAAATGTGTTTTACATGATGAGGTTGTTTTGTTGTAGTGGTCCTTGTAGAAATGTGTTTTACATGATGAGGTTGTCTGGTAGTAGTGGTCCTTGTATAAATGTGTTTTACATGATGAGATTGTATTGCAGAAGTGGTCCTTGTGGACATGTGTTTTACATGATGAAGTTGCCTGGTAGTAGTGGTCCTTGGAGAAATGTGTTTTACATGATGAGGTTGTCAAGAAGCAGGTGTCCATGTAGAAATGAATTTTACTTGATGAAGTTGTCTTGTAGCAGTGGTTCTTGTAGAAATGTGTTTTACATGATGGAGTTGTCTGGAAGTAGTGGTCCTTGTAGAAATGTGTTTTGCAAGATGAGATTGTCTGGTAGAAGTGGTCCTTGTGGACATGTGTTTTACATGATGAAGTTGTCTGGTAGTAGTAGTCCTTGCAGAACTGTGTTTTATATGATGAGGCTGTCTGGTAATAGTGGGCCTTGTAGAAATGTGTTTTACATGATGATGTTACCTGGTAGTTGAGGTCCTTGTAGAAATCTGTTTTACTTGATGAGATTGTATGGTAGCAGTGGTACTTGTAGAAATGTGTTTTACATGATGATATTATCTGGTAGTAGTTGTCTTTATAGAAATGTGTTTTTCATGATGAGGTTGTCTTGTAGTAGTGGTCCTTGTAGAAATGTGTTTTACATGATGAGGTTGTATGGCAGTAGTGGTCCTTGTAGAAATGTGTTTTACATGATGAGGCTGTTAGTTGTAGTGGTCATTGTCGAAATGTATTTTACATGATGAGGTTGTCTGGTAGCAGTGGTCTTTGTAGAAATGTGTTTTACATGATGAGGTTGTCTGGTAGTAGTAGTCCTTGTAGAAATGTGTTTTACATGATGAGGTTGTTTTGTAGAAGTGGTCCTTGTAGAAATGTGGTTTGCATGATGAGGTTGTCTGGTAGTAGTAGTCCTTGTAGAAATGTGGTTTGCATGATGAGGTTTTCTGGTAGTAGTAGTCATTGTAGAAATGTGGTCTGCATGATGAGGTTGTCTGGTAGTAGTAGTCCTTGTAGAAATGTGGTTTGCATGATGAGGTTATCTAGTAGTAGTGGTTCTTGTAGAAATGTGTTTTACATGATGTGGTTGTCTGGTAGTAGTGGTCCTTGCAGAAATGTGTTTTACATGATGAGGTTGTCTGGTAGTAGTGGTCCTCGTAGAAATGTGTCTTACATGATGAGGTTGTCTGGTAGTAGTGCTCCTTGTATAAATGTATTTTACATGATGATGTTGTCCGGTAGTAGTGGTCCTTGTAGAAATGTGTTTTACATAATGAGGTTGTCTGGTAGTAGTGGTCCTCGTAGAAATGTGTTTTTCATGATGATGTTGTCTGGTAGTAGTGGTCCTCGTAGAAATGTGTTTTACGTGATGAGGTTGTCTAGTAGCAGTTGTCCTTGTAGAAATGTGTTTTTGTGATGAGGTTGTCTTGTAGCAGTTGTCCTTGTAGGAATGTATTTTTGTGATGAGGTTGTCATGTAGCAGTTGTCCTTGTAGAAATGTGTTTTACGTGATGAGGTTGTCTTGTAGCAGTGGTCCTTGTAGAAATGTGTTTTACATAATGAGGTTGTCTGGTAGTAGTGGTCCTTGTAGAAATGTGTTTTACTTGATGAGGTTGTCTAGTGGTCCTTGTAGAAATGTGTTTTACATGATGAGGTTGTCTGGTAGTAGTGTTCCTTGTAGAAATGTGTTTTACATGATGAGGTTGTCACCCTATTCATGACCCCATTCACATTCAACGAAATGTCTGTATGTACAGCAGTCCAATTCTTTGTTAGATTTTTCAAAGACCCACTGGGAACTATAAGTCATGTGACCTAGATTATTGCTAACAAATACGGAGTCCACACGAGACATGTGATTATACAGGATAAGTGTAATGTCATTTGTTAATTTTAATTTGTTCTTCGTGTTATCCAATTACTTTAAATGAAACAAACGTCACAATACAGCGACTTACCTGTTATTTTATGACATAAAATGAAGTTTCATATTAACACTACAGCGCAAAGGGGAGATCATGTGACATCGTGGCGGGCAATCATTTGTGTCCTCTCTTGTAGCGTTGAGTTTATTGGTCATTTTAGAATTGTGTTTCTTTTGTTTTCATTCTGGGAATATAAAATTCAACTTATGTGTCACATGGTCGTTCTTGCTTCCTTGTTTTGACACGTGGTTTAGGAATATCCAATAGACATTACATGCTGATAATACAATTAAAAAATCATCCTGTAGAAATATTATATCCCATACTGTGATCACGTGATCGTCCTTGAAATTTTATAGCCGCAGTGCCGCTTGGGTCATGGCTCTCAAGTGACATATTTTCTCTTAACTACTCGGCCAGAGCTTTGAACTTAACCCATTTCGATAAGGGGCATCACTAAAATGGTTATTTTCACCTGATGTTGTAAAAGTCTCTGCTCTCATAATCTTTGAGGGCATCTCCATTTGGTGCGATCGGCATCTCCGTCCTCCCAGAATCCTGGACTAATCTCTTCATGTCTCTCATGTACACATCTTTCAAACTTTAGCTGTGTTTGTCTTTTTTTTTTCTAAATTGGGGGGAATATGTGGATGTGGGCAAGATTAAGCTTGAGTTCAATATTAAGTTTAATACAGTTGAGAGATATTTAGCACTTTGTTGAAACACATAGACGATTTTATAATGGAAGTCACAGAAATGATTGTTAGTTACCTCCCTTGGATTGCTTGGCCGGTTACATTTTACAAAATCGGCAAGTATCGATTCCATACGCATTGGAGAAAAATAAAGAAAAAAAAAGGGGGGGGGGGGAGAGCAATAGTCAGTATCCACATACACAATAAGCATGTAAAGTTATTTACTAACTTTCTGTATTCACTACACAACAAGACATTGACTTTGGAAACTCTTATCAAATTTCCACTACCATATCATTGCTATTTCCCTCATATTGAACCGTTAAGATTCACATATTCGTTTATCTAAGGGACGTAATTTTTATTACAAGGGGAGTAATATTTTCCTTAAAGCAAGTTATAACTTTAGACACATTACGTATTTACTTTATATAACTTTGTTTGTAGCACATTTGTAGCAAAAAATAAGTTACAACGTAGTTCAAACTAAGACAAAAAATGATTCTGTCATTTGTCATTGTTATATAAATATGCAGTTATATTTTATATGAGATAAATAACTTCACTTTAGGCTTAATACAAGTTAGTAAAGATGTATAACCCGAGTTTCTTTCAATGAACAATATAATTTACAGAGACTTTTTTCTATTTTTGACCGGCACAAAGTGCTGCCTAAACTAATGTTGAGACGATGGAATTGACAAGTCCCCTTGTGTGCCCGAAAAGACCATAAGTCCCTACCAACTTTCTCCACCAAACATTATAACATGAGGTGACAAGAGGATCTTTCATTGCATAGTGACGAATGGGCATTACAATATAGCAAGCCAACCCATTTATACCGGGTCTCAACTCACACATTTAGTCTCATTGTATGGCTCTGAAACATAAAGAACAACGAAGACATTATAATCCGCAGTGGTTAAATCACCTGTAATCGTACGTTACCACTGAAGTAGCTTTTACTGCATCGAGTTATAGACTAACCATAAATCCTAATGCATTGTCCCTACACGTCATCATGGTCACGTTTTGTGCAACGTTGTTCAAATAATATCAGTTCTATCAATTCTCCACAGCTTTAAAAGAAGAGTTTGTGACGAGTCCACAAAGCCTGGAAGCCAGTTAATAGTGTTGCTAGGTATTCGTTTCATGAATTAATTATGCTAAGCCTTTTGCAGTTCCAAATGATTTGGAGAGAGCCCACTGACCATCTCAACAACTGTTACTTTTGCATGGTCCCTCCAATTGGGAAAGGCATACCAAAGAAGAAAAAATGGACTCTGGAATATCCAAACATCCCCTCTGCAATACGTCCGGTACCACATGGCGATGACCTACCAGTTCCCACAGTGCCAGAATCATTTTCAGCTGCTTCCACTGATGAAGAAGAGGACATTGTTGGTCCTGAACCATCAACCTCAAGCGACCAAGATTTTGAGCAAACGACATCCACTAAACCACACTTAATAACCCAAGGTGAACTAAATGATCTTGTAAGAGATCTGAATTTACCGAAGAACAAGGCGGAGCTTTTGGGTTCCAGATTGCAATAGTAGAATCTCCTGGCAGAAGACGTTAAAATGTCTGTGTATAGGAACCGCGAGAAGCTGCTTATTACATTCTTTTTCAAAAAGGGTGACCTTCCTGTGTGCCACAACATTTCTTGTTTAATGGCAGCCCTCAAGATAAATTACTTACTGGAAGAGTGGAGGCTTTTCATTGATTCATCCAAGACGAGTCTTAAAGCCGTTTTGTTGAATAATGGTAATGTGTTACCGTCAATTCCAGTTGGTCACGCAGTTCATATGAAAGAAACTTATGAAAACATTAAGCAGCTTTTGAAGTGTATAAACTACGATTCTCATCATTGGTCACCTTGCGGTGACTTAAAAGTGGTCGCGCTTTTGCTTGGACTACAGGGTGGATACACCAAGTACTGTTGCTTTCTCTGTGAGTGGGATAGCCGTGCACGAAGTGACCATTACATCAGAAGACATTGACCAATCAGGCAGTCATTGAAGCCTGGCAGTAAGAACGTTGAGAACACAGCACTTGTCGACACCAGCAATATTTTTTTGCCACCCTTGCACATTAAGCTGGGTCTCATGAAAAACTTTGTCAAGTCAATGGAGAAAACAGATTAGGCTTTCAAATACCTCATCAGAAAATTTACAAGACTGAGTGAAGCTAAAATAAGAGAGGGAGTATTTGTTGGTCCACAAATTCAAAAACTTCTTCATGATAACGAGTTTCTTTGCGTGTTGCATGGCAAGGAAAAAGCAGCATGGTTAGCATTTAAGTCAGTGGTGGAAAATTTTCGTGGAAACAACAGATCTGATAATTACAAAGAAATTGTAGAAAATCTCCTTCTGAAATATAAGAGTCTTGGCTGCAACATGTCGTTGAAAATTCATTTTCTGGATTCTCATTTGGATTTATTTACGTCAAACTGTGGAGCGGTCAGTGATGAGGGTGGCAGAGATATGATTAATAAATTCCCCATATCTTGTCTTTATTCTACATTTGTCTTTTACCTTTTCGTTCACTCTTTTACTTTTATTTCACATACGCTCGATTGTTAACGAAACTCTCCCAATCATACCTTTGCCATTTCTTTTCACATTCGATTCTAATTCAGCAACGCATTTTATTGCTGTTAGCTAAGATTCTTTGATGAGAATCGAATCGTGTTAATTCGTTCTCGACAGGGATATGAGGAAGACTATCGTCTAGCACTTTCCTCTAATCTGTTCGCCTGTAAGAAATATTCTCGGTGAGAAGATTTGAGATGAAAGACGAAGCTCGCTTAAATTGCGTTTATGACCATAGGCTGCAGTGAGTAATAGTGTGAGTCCGTACGCAACAGAGAGAGTCTGGGCGGCGGTCTCAGTGTGAGAAATTCATTTCATTTGTAGAATGAGAGAGGTAAATATGTAGATTTTCCCAAGGTGCTACATCTGGCAATTAGTCTGTTTCGGGTCTTAGATGTAATGATTTTCCTTTCATCAGAGATATATTTATACCAGAGCAGTTTTAGACTTCATTCATTCCAGACTCCACAGTTCTCTAAACAACTAGCTCGCTTCTAGAAATCACTTTTTATTTAAGTTGTATTTCTCAGTTTGCGGTGGAGAAATAGTCATAGTAGGCTGTGTTGAGGTAAATATATTGATAGTATTTGTGAGTGATTTAAGTGGTAAATCGCCCAGTGTATCTTCACTAGATTTCTGCGTAGGGTGATTACATGTTAAGTTAGTTATATTTTCTCTAGTTACTGCGTTACAGTGGATTGCAAATAACTTATAATTTCTAGCTAAACTCATTCAGCTATTAATAAATTTAATTAAACTCTGGTAACCAGTCAGATAATATTCTAACTAACTAATTAATGCACTGATTCATCATTGAGTATTGACAAAATATGTACGTATTTCCAATTCATGATGAGTGATTTTTTTTTTTTGTAATGGCTATAATTTATTTCACGGGAGTTTTAAACGATGAGACAAGCTCTAAGCTTATAGTTTCTGATTTAAATTAAATAACCGTAGTGTATATATATGTTATTGTACGCGAGGTAAACATAGGATATGTGTATAATATTATGTATTCTATAAGTTTATCTTTATACAGTATTCTGGGGGAAGCCCAACCTCTACCAGCGGTGTAGTACATATGAGTATAATCTGAGCAGAACACATTTGTGTCCTTAAATACGTAGGTTTACAAGTTAAAACCTGTCTGGCATTGCGTTTGCATCCAGAAACGACAGAGTACCCATTTCACGAACTTTAAGACTAAATGAAGTAACTGGGCTTATCGAGCCAGATTAAATTCTTCCTAAAATCTCTAGTACACGCAGCCCTGTGGCAAACTATATTACCATCAGTAACAGTTTTTCCGACAATTTTGACTAATTGTGGTGTGACCAAGAACATATATATTTGAAAGAAGTTACCAACTTGTCATTTCCTAAGTACGGGAAACCTCGTGATTCTGACACTGTGAGCCCGTTTAAGATTTCTTACCTGAACTGATTCAAGTGGCACTAACAGTAATCTGGAAAATATAGTTAAAGTGAACGCTCCCCGGAACATTGGATGAAACCTCATCTGCAGAGCTGGGATTCACTTTATCCAAAGAATACAGATTTACGTTACGGTGTGTGTGTCCTATAGTTTGCGCTAGATGGCGAACACCAGCAAGATTGTAGGTACGAAAGTACGACAGGGGCCCCTGCTGAATGAACAGAGTGAAAGCGGAACAAGTGATTTTTTCAATTTTGTATTTATGCACCCACTTTGTAATTTCTTTATGCAAGTTTGTTGCTAATGCTATTTTCCTCTTAGAATAGATTAACGTATCAACTTTGTTCTTAACTTTAGAGGGAAATCTTAAACTATAGCGCATAAATCCGGGACTCTTTGGGCTATCACTTTTCTTCTAACAGGTTCGTGGGCTATACACTGAGGGAAAAGATTATACTTATGGGTTTATTATTCTTGTAGTAATCCATTTACTTATGTGTATTGTTATGTACTTGATATATCAATTTATGTGTTGTGGTAAGTTTTCTTATGAAACATAAAATTTACAGAAACGTATTCAAGTGTGTCGGTCAGCTTGTTCCCAAAATATCTATATTTCCATTGTCATAGTTTCACATCTGTGCTTCTACTGTCGTCACTTAAGTGTGTGTGTATGGGAGTGGTAGATATATAATAATATATCTTCTAATAGACTGTCTGACAAATCTAAATCTGTAGGCTGACCGAGCGAAGCTTCTCGAGTGTCAGAGACAGACTCTATTATTTTTTCACCATCTCACTCGTGAAATCTATTTCTATTTATCATCTCCCACTGAGCTATCACCTGTTCTATTTCTATTCAGAAGGGACCAAATCTAAGTCTTAATTCACCTATCGAAAATCTACGACAATGAGCATGGTGAACGATTTCACCAGGACATTGCTGCTATGGAGACAAGGTATCAAGGCAATTGGAGCCCTTCAATGTTTGCTGATTACTGTTGGACTGTGACAAGAGACACTTCATCGATTGACTACAAGAAGCAAGCAAAGAGAGCTCGAACAGCGACTGAATAATGACGGAATTGGTTCAAATGTGCCTTTATAAAACATGATATGTGAACTTTAAATAATGTTTTTTTTTTCAATCATTTTATGTTGAAATATCAATTAATTGTGTATGTAACCACAATTTTTATAATGCTAAAGTAGAAAGACTAGCGGTTAACCCCAGAGAATTAAACAAGCATACATTATGTGTATTACTGTAATGTAAATTCATCATTAAAAAAAGCCAGATCCAATTGGTGAATTTCATTATGATATTTGAAATCAGCATGTCAAAATCAATAAGAAATGGTGTATTTAATTTCTGGTACAAATAACTTTTGAAAATTTGTTGACTAGTGTAATCGTTTGTAAAGGAAATAGATGCCCAAAAATCAGTCAGACACAAAAATAGAGATTGACCACAACAAAAATGATAGACTCAAAGATAGAGCTAGACCCAAACAATAGAGGCACACACAACAAAATTTAGGAAGACACACACAAAAATAGATATAAAAATTGATTGACCCAAACAAAACAGACAGACTCAAAGAATAGAGGCGAACCCAAAAATAGAAACTGACCCAAAAATAGAGGCAAACAACAATAATGGTAGACCGAAAATATAGAGATAGACACAAAAATAGAGGCAGATATAAAAATAGAGACAGATATAAAAAATAGAGGTAGACCCAAAAATAGAAGAAGACCCAAAAAAGAGAGAGGCAGACACAAAAATAGAGGCAGATACAAAAATAGAGGCAAACCAAAAACACAGAGGTAGACACTAAAATATACGCAGACCAAAAAAACAGAGGGAGACACAAAAACAAAGGCAGACCAAAATCACAAAGGCAGACACAAAAATAGAGGCAGATTAAAAAAAAACCGATGGCAGACATAAAAATAGAGGCAGACCAAAATAAAATAGAGGCAGACACACAAATAGAGGCAGACCAAAAAGAACAGAATCAGAGACAAAAATAGAGGCAGATATAAAAAATGGAGGCAGAAATTAAAAAAATAGATGAAGACCCAAATAAAAATAGACGCAGACTCAAAACAACAGAGGGAGACACACACGATAGAGACAGACGGAAAACATTTGGAGAATAGAATTTATATATACAAGAAAGATAAAGAAAATTTGATACGCGTTGTAACAGCTGGGGCATAAGACTGTAAGACAGAGAAGAAGATAAGTGAATGGGGAAGTCTCACCATCATGGTTTATATTTTTGACGAGGTCGTCATTCATATACCGTCTCTCACATGTTATATTCGTTTTATGAAATTATCTTGCGTAAAAGAAATAGAGGCAGACACAGTCACATAGTTATAGGATCGATCTCGTCTCCTCTCCGGCAGTATTCAGTTACATTTGTTGTGAGTACTGATTACGTGAATATTCCGTGGTCGGTACATTTCTTTCTCAGCTATCAAGAAGATATTTGGTATTTTCATATCTTTGAACACTCCCTTCGGTGAAAATTTGCCATGTTGCTTTAATCTTTTCGGCTTTGTTAAGATTAGGCACAAGTAAAAAACCAAGACGGTCAGTTTCGTATTGGGACCGAGTGTTGAGTTTACCTAAGGCATGCAAGGCGATACATCATCCGTCTGCGGACATATTACAGACATGCACCTGGAAGATGGAATGTTGTAATAAGCTTCCAGAAGAATTAGTACGAAAATATTACTTGAGATAAAAGTAAGAAGTTATTTGTAATCACTGACGAGAATATTCGGAAATCTCACTTCTGTATTTGGAAGACATGACCTTTGCATTAACGCACAGAAATGTCCTAGATGAAATAGTTTGAATTACCCAGCTAAAATACACAGTTGACGGCAGATACTAGAGTTAACATTTTCTCAGCCTTATGCAGCATTGTTTTCGCTTTTCTGAATATCGTGTGAAAATACCTTAAGGTAGAAGCGTCATTATCCTTCTACCTACAACTCTGCCAAGAGTAATCTTGTGCGAAGGTAGGCACTTACTTACTTAGTCGTTCCCCTTCTACCGTGAGGTGTAGAGGTTTGGAAGAGAGAGCGCCAGACCATTCTATCAGCTGTCTTCTTCCTGGCCTGGTTCCATTCTAGTCCTCGGTCCTTCAAAGATTGTCTAATGTTGTCCTCCCAGCGAACTCTGGGTCGTCCTGGAGGTCTGGATCCCTGGCTCTTTGTTTCCCATGCTTGTCGTGGTAGCCGATCTTCTCCCATTCTGCAGACATGGCCAAACCATCTTAGTTGGGACTGTTCTATTTGGGTCTGCAGCGGATGGGATTTCAGGCCTTGACGTATCGTCTGGTTGCGGACCATGTCTCTTCTTGTTACTTCAACCACTTTCCTCAGATACCTCATTTCTGAGGTTTGGATCTGGCTTTTGTGGGTTGTAGTCATTGCCCACGACTCGCATCCATATGTCAAAACTGGGACATAGGTGGAGCGGTATACAGCCATCTTCGTTTTCTTACCAACCTCTTTCTTGCTGAGGAATCCACGATTTATGGCCTGAAAAAGTCTCCCAGCCGCTGCTTTTCGAGTGGCCAACTCTTCTTTGATGCCTCCCTTTCGGTCTATAATAGCTCCGAGATATTTAAAGTGGTCGACCTGCTCCAGGACCTGTTCTCCCAACTTAATCTGATGTTTTCTTTCTTCTCGTGATATCACCATGGATTTTGTTTTAGAGCTGCTTATGACCATCCCTCTCTTCTCCAGCTCTTCCTTCCAGACTTGCAGGTTGGATTGGAGATGTGCCTCTGATTTAGCAATCAGGGCAACATCATCAGCAAATGCCAGCTCCGAAATATAGACCTGTCTCATCTTCCAGTACCCCACTGAATACTTTCTTGTTCTCTCCTTACATGCCTTGATGACATCGTCCATGAGGAGTATGAAAAGATAAGGTGACAGGATATCACCTTGTCTTACACCAGTGGTGGTCCTGAACTCTTCTGACTTATGGTTTGCTGTCCTCACATAATTTCTGCAAGACTTGTAGAAGCTCTGTATAGCATGAATCAGAGGTGCTGGAATATTCTTCCTTGCCAAACAGTCCCAAAGTTTGCTCCAGGGGACCCTGTCAAACGCCTTTTCCAGATCTATGAAACAAAGATGGATCTCACTCTTATACTCAAGGGCCTTTTCACTCAGCTGTCTGAGTGTGAAGATTAGGTCTTGAGTACTTCGGTTTGCTCGGAATCCGCACTGGACCTCATCCAATTGTGGCTCAGCTAGGCGTCGGAGTCTCTGCTCTAGGATTCTAGAGTAGATTTTACCAGGGACACTGAGAAGGGATATGCCTCTATGGTTTCCACATTGTCGATTGTCACCCTTTTTGAAAATTGGTGTTATGATGGCAATCTCCCAATCCTTTGGTATGGTCTTGTTGCACCATGCTGCCTGTAGGACCTTTAAGAGTAATAGGTCGCCTGATGCTCCCATGTACTTAACCATTTCTGGTGTTATACCATCATGCCCTGCTGCTTTGCCCATCTTGATTTTCTCTAGTGCTGCCCTCAGTTCTTCCATCTTTATGTCATCTTCACCATCATTGGTTTTCTCTTCTGTGCTAGTGGTTATCATTTCTGTTGCTTCACCATGCTCACCATCCAGGAGTTCTGAGAAATATTCTTTCCATCTTTCCATTACTTCCTTCGGGGCAGTAAGCAATTTGCCTTGCTTGTCCTTTATAAATTTGAGAGGGCATTGTTTTTCCTTCCTCATGTTCTTTAGGGTCTTATAGAACAATTTCTGGTTTTCTTGTGCATCTTTTTCTAGCTTTTCTCCAAATTCTTCCCAGGACTTCTGTTTTGCTGCTAGCACTTTGTTCTTTGCTTCTGTTCTGAGTATCACATATTCTCTATATTTTTCCATTTGTCCTGTTGTGTTTTTAGCTCCTAAGTATTGTTTCCATGCCATTTTCTTCTCTCTTATTTTCTCTTTGACTTCCTCTGTCCACCAAGGTGTCCTCTTTCTCTGGTTCCCAAGTCGGACTTCACCGCATGCTTCTGCAGCAGCTGTCTTTATGATATCCTTGAATTTATTCCAGAGGGTTTCCAAGTCATCAGGTCGTTCTTCTGTGTTGCTCACTGCTGTAGCAATAAGCCCCTGATATCTGGTCTTAATTTCTGGCTCTCTCAGCTTGTAGGTCCTAATGCTCATTTCTCCTGCTCGTTTACTTGGTTTCTTGCGTGATGTTGGGCAGTTCCTAGGCTGAGCAACTCTTTCAGTTGTTCGTTTGATTGTTAGCAGGTAGTGATCACTTCCAATCTCTGGCCCCCTCCAGACTCTTGCATCTCGGACATATCTGAATGAGCTTCTCCGAACAATGGCATAGTCGATCACTGACTTCTCATTCTTGGTTGGTTCACATCTAGTGTATGCATGTATGCGCTTATGGGGGAACTTTGTGTTTGTAATGATCAGATTCTGCTCACTGCAGAATCTAAGGAGTCGCTTTCCATTGTCATTGAGAGTATCTTCTCCATATCTTCCGATAACGCCACCCCATCTAGCATGGTCATTTCCAACTCTGGCATTAAAATCTCCGAGCATGATAACTTCATCTAGGCAGTCATCCACTGTCCTTTGAAGCAGCTCGAAGAATTCCTCCTTGACCTCTGCTCTCTCATCCTCATTTGGCCCATACACTATGACCAGGTTGACTATGGTTTCTCCTTCTTTTAGTTTTACAACCATATTAGACATAATCATATGTATCATTAACTCCTTCGGGCTATCATCTTTCTCTTAAAGGGACTGTGGGCTAAACATCGAGGGAAGATCATAACGGTGGGTCTATCATTTCTTTGTAGCAATTCCTTGATTTTTTTATGACTATTTGTATATGCTTTGACGTAATTTCTATGTGTTGTGAAGAAATTTTAGATGATAATTAAAATTTCTCTTGAAATTAATCAGCGTGTTGGTCAGCTCGTTCTAGAATATTTATATAATCATTTTGTTATAGTTTCCCTACGTCTGTACGTATAACTGTCGTCTTGTATGTGCGTGCACGTGAGTGGTTAGAGATATATATATATATATATATATATATATATATATGTGTGTGTGTGTGTGTGTAGACGGTCTGACTCCACGAAAGCTGTCGTAGAAGATAGGTGAGAGAGAGAGAAGATTTCTCGATCTCAGAGACAGCCTCTTGATCACATTCTACCATCTCACTCGTGGAAATCTATTGCTATTACTACTTCTCACTGTGACTGTCACTTATTCTAATCTATTCAGAAGGGACCAACCCAAGTCTTAATTCTCCTATCAAAAATCTACGACAAGCAGTGGTACTTGTAGAAATGTGTTTTACATGATGAGGTTGTCTGGTAGTAGTTGTCCTTGTAGAAATGTGTTTTACATGATGAGATTATCTGTTAGAAGTGGTCCTTGTAGAAATGTGTTTTACATAATGAGGTTGTCTGGTAGTAGTGGTCCTTGTAGAAATGTCTTTTATATGATGAGGTTGTCTGGTAGTAGTGGTCCTTGCAAAAATGTGTTTTACGTGATGAGGTTGTCTGGTAGTAGTGGTCCTTGTAGAAATGTGTTTTGCATGATGAGGTAGTCTAGTAGCAGTGGTCCTTGTAGAAATATGTTTTACATGATGAGGTTGTTTTGTTGTAGTGGTCCTTGTAGAAATGTGTTTTACATGATCATGTTGTCTAGTAGCAATGGTCCTTGTAGAAATGTGTTTTACATGATGAGGTTGTTTTGTTGTAGTGGTCCTTGTAGAAATGTGTTTTACATGATGAGGTTGTCTGGTAGTAGTGGTCCTTGTATAAATGTGTTTTACATGATGAGATTGTATTGCAGAAGTGGTCCTTGTGGACATGTGTTTTACATGATGAAGTTGCCTGGTAGTAGTGGTCCTTGGAGAAATGTGTTTTACATGATGAGGTTGTCGAGAAGCAGGTGTCCATGTAGAAATGAATTTTACTTGATGAAGTTGTCTTGTAGCAGTGGTTCTTGTAGAAATGTGTTTTACATGATGGAGTTGCCTGGAAGTAGTGGTCCTTGTAGAAATGTGTTTTGCAAGATGAGATTGTCTGGTAGAAGTGGTCCTTGTGGACATGTGTTTTACATGATGAAGTTGTCTGGTAGTAGTAGTCCTTGCAGAACTGTGTTTTATATGATGAGGCTGTCTGGTAATAGTGGGCCTTGTAGAAATGTGTTTTACATGATGATGTTACCTGGTAGTTGAGGTCCTTGTAGAAATCTGTTTTACTTGATGAGATTGTATGGTAGCAGTGGTACTTGTAGAAATGTGTTTTACATGATGATATTATCTGGTAGTAGTTGTCTTTATAGAAATGTGTTTTTCATGATGAGGTTGTCTTGTAGTAGTGGTCCTTGTAGAAATGTGTTTTACATGATGAGGTTGTATGGCAGTAGTGGTCCTTGTAGAAATGTGTTTTACATGATGAGGCTGTTAGTAGTAGTGGTCATTGTCGAAATGTATTTTACATGATGAGGTTGTCTGGTAGCAGTGGTCTTTGTAGAAATGTGTTTTACATGATGAGGTTGTCTGGTAGTAGTAGTCCTTGTAGAAATGTGTTTTACATGATGAGGTTGTTTTGTAGAAGTGGTCCTTGTAGAAATGTGGTTTGCATGATGAGGTTGTCTGGTAGTAGTAGTCCTTGTAGAAATGTGGTTTGCATGATGAGGTTTTCTGGTAGTAGTAGTCATTGTAGAAATGTGGTCTGCATGATGAGGTTGTCCGGTAGTAGTAGTCCTTGTAGAAATGTGGTTTGCATGATGAGGTTATCTAGTAGTAGTGGTTCTTGTAGAAATGTGTTTTACATGATGTGGTTGTCTGGTAGTAGTGGTCCTTGCAGAAATGTGTTTTACATGATGAGGTTGTCTGGTAGTAGTGGTCCTCGTAGAAATGTGTTTTACGTGATGAGGTTGTCTAGTAGCAGTTGTCCTTGTAGAAATGTGTTTTTGTGATGAGGTTGTTTTGTAGCAGTTGTCCTTGTAGGAATGTATTTTTGTGATGAGGTTGTCTTGTAGCAGTTGTCCTTGTAGAAATGTGTTTTACGTGATGAGGTTGTCTTGTAGCAGTGGTCCTTGTAGAAATGTGTTTTACATAATGAGGTTGTCTGGTAGTAGTGGTCCTTGTAGAAATGTGTTTTACTTGATGAGGTTGTCTAGTGGTCCTTGTAGAAATGTGTTTTACATGATGAGGTTGTCTGGTAGTAGTGTTCCTTGTAGAAATGTGTTTTACATGATGAGGTTGTCACCCTATTCATGACCCCATTCACATTCAACGAAATGTCTGTATGTACAGCAGTCCAATTCTTTGTTAGATTTTTCAAAGACCCACTGGGAACTATAAGTCATGTGACCTAGATTATTGCTAACAAATACGGAGTCCACACGAGACATGTGATTATACAGGATAAGTGTAATGTCATTTGTTAATTTTAATTTGTTCTTCGTGTTATCCAATTACTTTAAATGAAACAAACGTCACAATACAGCGACTTACCTGTTATTTTATGACATAAAATGAAGTTTCATATTAACACTACAGCGCAAAGGGGAGATCATGTGACATCGTGGCGGGCAATCATTTGTGTCCTCTCTTGTAGCGTTGAGTTTATTGGTCATTTTAGAATTGTGTTTCTTTTGTTTTCATTCTGGGAATATAAAATTCAACTTATGTGTCACATGGTCGTTCTTGCTTCCTTGTTTTGACACGTGGTTTAGGAATATCCAATAGACATTACATGCTGATAATACAATTAAAAAATCATCCTGTAGAAATATTATATCCCATACTGTGATCACGTGATCGTCCTTGAAATTTTATAGCCGCAGTGCCGCTTGGGTCATGGCTCTCAAGTGACATATTTTCTCTTAACTACTCGGCCAGAGCTTTGAACTTAACCCATTTCGATAAGGGGCATCACTAAAATGGTTATTTTCACCTGATGTTGTAAAAGTCTCTGCTCTCATAATCTTTGAGGGCATCTCCATTTGGTGCGATCGGCATCTCCGTCCTCCCAGAATCCTGGACTAATCTCTTCATGTCTCTCATGTACACATCTTTCAAACTTTAGCTGTGTTTGTCTTTTTTTTTCTAAATTGGGGGGAATATGTGGATGTGGGCAAGATTAAGCTTGAGTTCAATATTAAGTTTAATACAGTTGAGAGATATTTAGCACTTTGTTGAAACACATAGACGATTTTATAATGGAAGTCACAGAAATGATTGTTAGTTACCTCCCTTGGATTGCTTGGCCGGTTACATTTTACAAAATCGGCAAGTATCGATTCCATACGCATTGGAGAAAAATAAAGAAAAAAAAAGGGGGGGGGGAGCAATAGTCAGTATCCACATACACAATAAGCATGTAAAGTTATTTACTAACTTTCTGTATTCACTACACAACAAGACATTGACTTTGGAAACTCTTATCAAATTTCCACTACCATATCATTGCTATTTCCCTCATATTGAACCGTTAAGATACACATATTCGTTTATCTAAGGGACGTAATTTTTATTACAAGGGGAGTAATATTTTCCTTAAAGCAAGTTATAACTTTAGACACATTATGTATTTACTTTATATAACTTTGTTTGTAGCACATTTGTAGCAAAAAATAAGTTACAACGTAGTTCAAACTAAGACAAAAAATGATTCTGTCATTTGTCATTGTTATATAAATATGCAGTTATATTTTATATGAGATAAATAACTTCACTTTAGGCTTAATACAAGTTAGTAAAGATGTATAACCCGAGTTTCTTTCAATGAACAATACAGTTTACAGAGACTTTTTTCTATTTTTGACCGGCACAAAGTGCTGCCTAAACTAATGTTGAGACGATGGAATTGACAAGTCCCCTTGTGTGCCCGAAAAGACCATAAGTCCCTACCAACTTTCTCCACCAAACATTATAACATGAGGTGACAAGAGGATCTTTCATTGCATAGTGACGAATGGGCATTACAATATAGCAAGCCAACCCATTTATACCGGGTCTCAACTCACACATTTAGTCTCATTGTATGGCTCTGAAACATAAAGAACAACGAAGACATTATAATCCGCAGTGGTTAAATCACCTGTAATCGTACGTTACCACTGAAGTAGCCTTTACTGCATCGAGTTATAGACTAACCATAAATCCTAATGCATTGTCCCTACACGTCATCATGGTCACGTTTTGTGCAACGTTGTTCAAATAATATCAGTTCTATCAATTCTCCACAGCTTTAAAAGAAGAGTTTGTGACGAGTCCACAAAGCCTGGAAGCCAGTTAATAGTGTTGCTAGGTATTCGTTTCATGAATTAATTATGCTAAGCCTTTTGCAGTTCCAAATGATTTGGAGAGAGCCCACTGACCATCTCAACAACTGTTACTTTTGCATGGTCCCTCCAATTGGGAAAGGCATACCAAAGAAGAAAAAATGGACTCTGGAATATCCAAACATCCCCTCTGCAATACGTCCGGTACCACATGGCGATGACCTACCAGTTCCCACAGTGCCAGAATCATTTTCAGCTGCTTCCACTGATGAAGAAGAGGACATTGTTGGTCCTGAACCATCAACCTCAAGCGACCAAGATTTTGAGCAAACGACATCCACTAAACCACACTTAATAACCCAAGGTGAACTAAATGATCTTGTAAGAGATCTGAATTTACCGAAGAACAAGGCGGAGCTTTTGGGTTCCAGATTGCAATAGTAGAATCTCCTGGCAGAAGACGTTAAAATGTCTGTGTATAGGAACCGCGAGAAGCCGCTTATTACATTCTTTTTCAAAAAGGGTGACCTTCCTGTGTGCCACAACATTTCTGGTTTAATGGCAGCCCTCAAGATAAATTACTTACTGGAAGAGTGGAGGCTTTTCATTGATTCATCCAAGACGAGTCTTAAAGCCGTTTTGTTGAATAATGGTAATGTGTTACCGTCAATTCCAGTTGGTCACGCAGTTCATATGAAAGAAACTTATGAAAACATTAAGCAGCTTTTGAAGTGTATAAACTACGATTCTCATCATTGGTCACTTTGCGGTGACTTAAAAGTGGTCGCGCTTTTGCTTGGACTACAGGGTGGATACACCAAGTACTGTTGCTTTCTCTGTGAGTGGGATAGCCGTGCACGAAGTGACCATTACATCAGAAGACATTGACCAATCAGGCAGTCATTGAAGCCTGGCAGTAAGAACGTTGAGAACACAGCACTTGTCGACACCAGCAATATTTTTTTGCCACCTTTGCACATTAAGCTGGGTCTCATGAAAAACTTTGTCAAGTCAATGGAGAAAACAGATGAGGCTTTCAAATACCTCATCAGAAAATTTACAAGACTGAGTGAAGCTAAAATAAGAGAGGGAGTATTTGTTGGTCCACAAATTCGAAAACTTCTTCATGATAACGAGTTTCTTTGCGTGTTGCATGGCAAGGAAAAAGCAGCATGGCTAGCATTTAAGTCAGTGGTGGAAAATTTTCGTGGAAACAACAGATCTGATAATTACAAAGAAATTGTAGAAAATCTCCTTCTGAAATATAAGAGTCTTGGCTGCAACATGTCGTTGAAAATTCATTTTCTGGATTCTCATTTGGATTTATTTACGTCAAACTGTGGAGCGGTCAGTGATGAGGGTGGCAGAGATATGATTAATAAATTCCCCATATCTTGTCTTTATTCTACATTTGTCTTTTACCTTTTCGTTCACTCTTTTACTTTTATTTCACATACGCTCGATTGTTAACGAAACTCTCCCAATCATACCTTTGCCATTTCTTTTCACATTCGATTCTAATTCAGCAACGCATTTTATTGCTGTTAGCTAAGATTCTTTGATGAGAATCGAATCGTGTTAATTCGTTCTCGACAGGGATATGAGGAAGACTATCGTCTAGCACTTTCCTCTAATCTGTTCGCCTGTAAGAAATATTCTCGGTGAGAAGATTTGAGATGAAAGACGAAGCTCGCTTAAATTGCGTTTATGACCATAGGCTGCAGTGAGTAATAGTGTGAGTCCGTACGCAACAGAGAGAGTCTGGGCGGCGGTCTCAGTGTGAGAAATTCATTTCATTTGTAGAATGAGAGAGGTAAATATGTAGATTTTCCCAAGGTGCTACATCTGGCAATTAGTCTGTTTCGGGTCTTAGATGTAATGATTTTCCTTTCATCAGAGATATATTTATACCAGAGCAGTTTTAGACTTCATTCATTCCAGACTCCACAGTTCTCTAAACAACTAGCTCGCTTCTAGAAATCACTTTTTATTTAAGTTGTATTTCTCAGTTTGCGGTGGAGAAATAGTCATAGTAGGCTGTGTTGAGGTAAATATATTGATAGTATTTGTGAGTGATTTAAGTGGTAAATCGCCCAGTGTATCTTCACTAGATTTCTGCGTAGGGTGATTACATGTTAAGTTAGTTATATTTTCTCTAGTTACTGCGTTACAGTGGATTGCAAATAACTTATAATTTCTAGCTAAACTCATTCAGCTATTAATAAATTTAATTAAACTCTAGTAACCAGTCAGATAATATTCTAACTAACTAATTAATGCACTGATTCATCATTGAGTATTGACAAAATATGTACGTATTTCCAATTCATGATGAGTGATTTTTTTTTTTTTTGTAATGGCTATAATTTATTTCACGGGAGTTTTAAACGATGAGACAAGCTCTAAGCTTATAGTTTCTGATTTAAATTAAATAACCGTAGTGTATATATATGTTATTGTACGCGAGGTAAACATAGGATATGTGTATAATATTATGTATTCTATAAGTTTATCTTTATACAGTATTCTGGGGGAAGCCCAACCTCTACCAGCGGTGTAGTACATATGAGTATAATCTGAGCAGAACACATTTGTGTCCTTAAATACGTGGGTTTACAAGTTAAAACCTGTCTGGCATTGCGTTTGCATCCAGAAACGACAGAGTACCCATTTCACGAACTTTAAGACTAAATGAAGTAACTGGGCTTATCGAGCCAGATTAAATTCTTCCTAAAATCTCTAGTACACGCAGCCCTGTGGCAAACTATATTACCATCAGTAACAGTTTTTCCGACAATTTTGACTAATTGTGGTGTGACCAAGAACATATATATTTGAAAGAAGTTACCAACCTGTCATTTCCTAAGTACGGGAAACCTCGTGATTCTGACACTGTGAGCCCGTTTAAGATTTCTTACCTGAACTGATTCAAGTGGCACTAACAGTAATCTGGAAAATATAGTTAAAGTGAACGCTCCCCGGAACATTGGATGAAACCTCATCTGCAGAGCTGGGATTCACTTTATCCAAAGAATACAGATTTACGTTACGGTGTGTGTGTCCTATAGTTTGCGCTAGATGGCGAACACCAGCAAGATTGTAGGTACGAAAGTACGACAGGGGCCCCTGCCTAATGAACAGAGTGAAAGCGGAACAAGTGATTTTTTCAATTTTGTATTTATGCACCCACTTTGTAATTTCTTTATGCAAGTTTGTTGCTAATGCTATTTTCCTCTTAGAATAGATTAACGTATCAACTTTGTTCTTAACTTTAGAGGGAAATCTTAAACTATAGCGCATAAATCCGGGACTCTTTGGGCTATCACTTTTCTTCTAACAGGTTCGTGGGCTATACACTGAGGGAAAAGATTATACTTATGGGTTTATTATTCTTGTAGTAATCCATTTACTTATGTGTATTGTTATGTACTTGATATATCAATTTATGTGTTGTGGTAAGTTTTCTTATGATACATAAAATTTACAGAAACGTATTCAAGTGTGTCGGTCAGCTTGTTCCCAAAATATCTATATTTCCATTGTCATAGTTTCACATCTGTGCTTCTACTGTCGTCACTTAAGTGTGTGTGTATGGGAGTGGTAGATATATAATAATATATCTTCTAATAGACTGTCTGACAAATCTAAATCTGTAGGCTGACCGAGCGAAGCTTCTCGAGTGTCAGAGACAGACTCTATTATTTTTTCACCATCTCACTCGTGAAATCTATTTCTATTTATCATCTCCCACTGAGCTATCACCTGTTCTATTTCTATTCAGAAGGGACCAAATCTAAGTCTTAATTCACCTATCGAAAATCTACGACAATGAGCATGGTGAACGATTTCACCAGGACATTGCTGCTATGGAGACAAGGTATCAAGGCAATTGGAGCCCTTCAATGTTTGCTGATTACTGTTGGACTGTGATAAGAGACACTTCATCGATTGACTACAAGAAGCAAGCAAAGAGAGCTCGAACAGCGACTGAATAATGACGGAATTGGTTCAAATGTGCCTTTATAAAACATGATATGTGAACTTTAAATAATGTTTTTTTTTCAATCATTTTATGTTGAAATATCAATTAATTGTGTATGTAACCACAATTTTTATAATGCTAAAGTAGAAAGACTAGCGGTTCACCCCAGAGAATTAAACAAGCATACATTATGTGTATTACTGTAATGTAAATTCATCATTAAAAAAAGCCAGATCCAATTGGTGAATTTCATTATGATATTTGAAATCAGCATGTCAAAATCAATAAGAAATGGTGTATTTAATTTCTGGTACAAATAACTTTTGAAAATTTGTTGACTAGTGTAATCGTTTGTAAAGGAAATAGATGCCCAAAAATCAGTCAGACACAAAAATAGAGATTGACCACAACAAAAATGATAGACTCAAAGATAGAGCTAGACCCAAACAATAGAGGCACACACAACAAAATTTAGGAAGACACACACAAAAATAGATATAAAAATTGATTGACCCAAACAAAACAGACAGACTCAAAGAATAGAGGCGAACCCAAAAATAGAAACTGACCCAAAAATAGAGGCAAACAACAATAATGGTAGACCGAAAATATAGAGATAGACACAAAAATAGAGGCAGATATAAAAATAGAGACAGATATAAAAAAAAGAGGTAGACCCAAAAATAGAAGAAGACCCAAAAAAGAGAGAGGCAGACACAAAAATAGAGGCAGATACAAAAATAGAGGCAAACCAAAAACACAGAGGTAGACACTAAAATATACGCAGACCAAAAAAACAGAGGGAGACACAAAAACAAAGGCAGACCAAAATCACAAAGGCAGACACAAAAATAGAGGCAGATTAAAAAAAACCGATGGCAGACATAAAAATAGAGGCAGACCAAAATAAAATAGAGGCAGACACACAAATAGAGGCAGACCAAAAAGAACAGAATCAGACACAAAAATAGAGGCAGATATAAAAAATGGAGGCAGAAATTAAAAAAATAGATGAAGACCCAAATAAAAATAGACGCAGACTCAAAACAACAGAGGGAAACACACACGATAGAGACAGACGGAAAACATTTGGAGAATAGAATTTATATATACAAGAAAGATAAAGAAAATTTGATACGCGTTGTAACAGCTGGGGCATAAGACTGTAAGACAGAGAAGAAGATAAGTGAATGGGGAAGTCTCACCATCATGGTTTATATTTTTGACGAGGTCGTCATTCATATACCGTCTCTCACATGTTATATTCGTTTTATGAAATTATCTTGCGTAAAAGAAATAGAGGCAGACACAGTCACATAGTTATAGGATCGATCTCGTCTCCTCTCCGGCAGTATTCAGTTACATTTGTTGTGAGTACTGATTACGTGAATATTCCGTGGTCGGTACATTTCTTTCTCAGCTATCAAGAAGATATTTGGTATTTTCATATCTTTGAACACTCCCTTCGGTGAAAATTTGCCATGTTGCTTTAATCTTTTCGGCTTTGTTAAGATTAGGCACAAGTAAAAAACCAAGACGGTCAGTTTCGTATTGGGACCGAGTGTTGAGTTTACCTAAGGCATGCAAGGCGATACATCATCCGTCTGCGGACATATTACAGACATGCACCTGGAAGATGGAATGTTGTAATAAGCTTCCAGAAGAATTAGTACGAAAATATTACTTGAGATAAAAGTAAGAAGTTATTTGTAATCACTGACGAGAATATTCGGAAATCTCACTTCTGTATTTGGAAGACATGACCTTTGCATTAACGCACAGAAATGTCCTAGATGAAATAGTTTGAATTACCCAGCTAAAATACACAGTTGACGGCAGATACTAGAGTTAACATTTTCTCAGCCTTATGCAGCATTGTTTTCGCTTTTCTGAATATCGTGTGAAAATACCTTAAGGTAGAAGCGTCATTATCCTTCTACCTACAACTCTGCCAAGAGTAATCTTGTGCGAAGGTAGACACACACACACAAACTAAGTAGAGGCAGACACACAAAAATGGAGGCAGACACACACACGAATCAGACAACACAAAAATAGAAGGTGATCCCCAAAAATACATTGAGAATAGAACTTGAGATATATACAAGAAAGATGAAAGAAACATGACACGAATTGTAACAGCTGGGGCAGAAGTCTGTAAGACAGAGAAGAAGATTAGTGAAGGCGAAATTCTAACCCTCATGGTTTATATTTTTGATGAGGTAACACATATACCGTCTCTCACGTGATATATCCCGAGTGTTTTATGATTTTCAGCCTTTATCTTCTGTGATCAATTAGCTCTAGTGATCTGAAAACAGTAACACGTTCATCGCGCCCGATACAGAGCGCCTTATCCCACAAATCTTCTCCTATTCATCAAATGATACAGACCATAACTGCAAATAAAAGCAAACTAAATGTAGAATAAACGTAGACGTAGAGCAGAAAATGAACATATTAAACTTCATGTACAATGTCAGTTTATCATTGAACTAAATAGGAAACCTGTATTGTTTATAAACAAAATAATCAACGGGTATTGTCAAACTTACCACATTTGACAACACATGTAAATAAATCTTGAGCTTTGTCAATGTTTTGTTTTATTGTAATAATAATATAATAATAATAATAATAATAGCCCCTTCAGTCATAACTGACGGTCGGAATGCGCCTGTGAGGTGACATCCCTCGCTGTTCTTTCACTGGGGTCCCTTTCGACATTCGCTCTTCTTTTCTGCTTGCCATAAGTGCTTCTTTTCGCCTAATCTGAAGTGGCGCGGCGGAGAGCATCGCCACATTGTGCGATCGGCAGCTTCATCCTCCCAGGTTGCCGAATTTATGTCCAGTACCCTCATGTCTCTTGTACACATATTTGAACCTCAGCTGCGATCGCCCAACGGTTCTTTCGCCATCTGCCAGTTGTCCGTTAAAGATATCTTTTGGAACGCAGACCTTCTTCCATGCGCTGTCTAAGCAGTGTATAAATGCTTTGAAGGCCAGCAAGAGACAACAACTTGACATTTGTTTCTTTTTCCTTCCATGAAATACTAAGGATGTGGCATAGAGACCGTAGATGTACGGTATAGAGCCTTCTTTCTTGCACAGAGTAGATTGTCCATATATATATATATATATATATATATATATATATATATATATATATATATATATATATATATATATATATATATATATATATATATATATATATATATATATATATATATATATATATATATACGAGTGTGTCGGTGTATGTTCAAATGTAGGACATTTTCTCAAAACCCACAGTAAGACTAATAAAATGGGGGCGGGGGGGGGGGGGGAATAGATAGTTATTTTGGACACTCAAGAAGCGATACACAGTTCCATTAAAGATCATTAACTTAATAAAGAAAACACGAAGACATGACTGTTGGCGTTCGTTTGGTGGTGTGAATCAACTTTGATAGCTTGATTTTTATCGAGGTTTTTGAACCACGTCTCATCCCCTACTGCATTATTAAAATAATAACAGGTGCGCGAGAGGATGACGTATGAACGTTACTAGGTATGACAATGACTATGAAGAATAGAGTTACTCTGCGTTTAGCCGTTGTGCGAATAGAAAGTGTTTCTAACCAAGTGTGGCATAACCACTTGTTATTACTTCTGTGTGTTCCAGAGAGTCAAAGTGTTTTAAGGTAGGATCGATTCTAATTATGACGTAGTAACCATGTGTGGATTTGTGTTCGGCGCAAAATATAAGTGTATGCTCCAAAAAAAAATGGACAGCGCTTGTACCAATGAATATTTATATATAAAATCTGTAGCTTATGGAAAAACTGTACGTTATATCATACACCACAAATTGTAATATATATATATATATATATATATATATATATATATATATATATATATATATATATATATATATATATATATATATATATATATATATATATATATATATATATATCAAATGACCTAAGGATTATTAGAGACACAGTACACGTTAATGTGACAGTATTCTTGGGCATACCACGGCTGAATTATATTACAACAGAAGTAAATGTTCTTCATAATTCAGTAGCAGTCGGAGTGGCTAAGAGGTAAGAAATAAACCTCTAATTCTAAAGGTACCGGGTTCGCTCCCAGTACAGGGAATATAAATGATGGAATTTTTTTAAAAAGCAGGGTTCCTAATGATATCATACTCCTTCCCCCCCTCCCCCGACCTACTGGGTGGTGATTTCGAAAAAGGACTAAATAATAGGTTAATTATGCATGTAGCGCACGTTAAAACTCCGTCGGCAGTTGAAAATCATTCAGAGTAGGCCTTAGGGCCGCTGTCATAGCAAAATATGAAAACCTCCCCATCACAAAAATATTTATAGGTGTGTTTTCTGTATTTAAGATCCTCACTGGTGCTATTGAATTTGTGCATTGTGCTGAGATCCTCTTGTGTGATCTAAGAGAGGAGATCGGAGCACTGATGGAGCTATCCGTGTGCAAAGAAAATGGCCCTTAAAATCAAATGCAAATAAAACCATAATTCATAAATGAATACGCCGTCTCATTAAAAAAAGCGTCAAGACAGCTCCATAATAAAATTTGAACCCAACTTTGGTTGTGTACTAATTAAAAAGTGTCATGAGTACGGAAGTAGATTATGTTTGAGTTTAGACAGAGTATGAATGAGTAGTATGAAAGTAGATACAGATAGAGTCACTAATGTACAATAAGGAGGGATGTATGACTACTGGAGAGAAGAGATAGGTAATTAGGTATCTATTGTCTTCTTCCACCCACACTCGAGACAATGCTACACACATCCCAAGGTAACTGAAATTTGTCCGATTATTTATAAAAATAGCAATGCTATTATCGTCAGTATTTACAAAATAGCAATATTCTTTACAGTAATTAATATACACAGACCAAGTGAAAATTTGATGTAACATTCACAGCCTCGACAGTCACTAAAACAATTTTATACACAGATTCACACCTTCCGTCTTAAGAAAAACATTCCTACATTAACACCTTAGTGATTTTGAAGTGTGACGCACTTAAATGAATTCAGAGTTCCCATGTCAAAATTTATCTTAAGGAAAATGGTATAGATATATTTAAGATGCAACAAAGTAACGAGCGATCTCAATTTTATATAATTAAGTTAAAACACCTAGTGGCCTGCACTACTGCATTAAATAAGTAAGTGTGCTTACCGAATAAAAGAATATTCCTAAACACAATACAACTGTTATTTCCGATGGCGCAGAATATCACTTTGTAACGTAGCAGAATGCTCTGGAGACAATGCCGATGTCTAGCTTATATAGTTAGATAAAATCTGCAGGTGTTCAGGCGTGGGGTTCCATGTGCATTGATGTAAGGACCTGGGGAATTGTCTCCCTGGCGTCTCTTGATAAAAAGAAAGCTGCGACACTCTGGCGGACACATGACAAACGACGGGCGCTTTCCTGTGTCCAGTTTCTCTCTGAATCAAAGAATCAGGGAACTTTGTCGTCACCCACACGAAAGGAGACTAGTAGGATCTTTAGCTGGGTACCGATGCACATGTGCAAAGGGGTGGAATTTAGCCTGTCTAACATAAGAGTGACATGACGATGTCCAGAAGTAGAGCTGTAGGAGCTATTACAAAGAAACATTGGGAGAAGATAAAATAGAGAATAAGACAGAGGCGGACTTCTCAGCTAAAAGAGACAGTGATTCTCATTCAGTTTATGAAAATAGTAAAACGTTAAGTAAGCATTATATTAAAACAATATAAGAGACGGTAAATACTGATCTTGGTATTGTTGTTTTATTCACATTTCAGCGTGATTGTTTTAAACATTGTCCTTAATAGACAAAACCAATAAGTAATAGCAAATGATAACTGAGAATAGCAGAAGCTGAATAACAATTACCACCAGCAATTAGTCTGTTTGTGTTATAATGTGTATTCTTAATCTCTATTATCAAATCACAAGTAAATCTTATCAGTAATATAGACACTGAAGGAACAGAAAGGGACATACAAATTAGAGAAATAAAACAAACAAGTCGGAGAAGCCATGATGTGTTGTTGCTATTATTCTGTACAAAATGTATTTATCAATAATTTTTGGAGCTGGTCTATTTAGGAGTAGCTCGACAAGTTCCGTCAAACTCCGTATGTGGTCCTTCAAAATGCGGAACAATTTTTGACTCTTGCTCTTGACGAGTCCGTTTGATTGCTTGCGTGTCCTTCTTTTTCTTTGATCCTTAGCCGCCGACATTTAAAGCAGTCAGAAGCCATCATGTCTTGTGGTGTCATATAGGGCAGCAACAAACTGCCTCCCGTTGTTCGGTCGGTGGGCATCCTTCATGCAGTGCCCCACTTCTGGTTCATTCTTTGCATCTCGGCCTCCACATATCTTCATCTTCATCATGTATCAATCAAGTACGAGGGGCGATCAGAAAGTAATGCACCACATCGTTTTTCTCAGGAGCTGTTTATTCAAAAAGCATGAAATTTATACACAATATACATGGATATGTCGTGTAAACATCGGTATTATTAAACATAATCCCCATCAACTTGTACGGCTTTATGCCAGCGCGAAACAAGTGCATGTATTCCTAGCCCGTACCAGATTTTGTCTTGATCTTGTAGCCATTTCTTCGCTGCATGAATCACTCCTTACGGGGATTCAAATAGCCTCAAACTGACTACTGCTTTCTTTGAGAACATTCAAGTGGACGTCTGAGAGTGTACGAAGAAGAAGAAAAAGAATCACTCCTTCATCATCTTCAAACCTTGTCCCACGGAGTGCATCTTTAAGTGGACCAAATAGATGAAAATCAGAGGGTGCCAAATCGGGACTATAGGGTGGATGGGGTAGAACAGGCCAACCCAATTTGGTGATTGCTTCCCGTGTTGCCAGACTTTGTGTGAGGGCGCGCATTGTCGTGAAGGAGAAGCAGGTCTGCTGGATTCTTGTGTGAACGAACTCTGCGAAAACGTCGATTGAGTTTTTTCAATGTCTTAATGTAAGCTTGCGAATTGATTGTCTCTCTTCTTGGCATAACGACCACAAGAATCACACCTTCAATGTCCCAAAAGACAGTGATCATGACCTGTCCAGCTGAAGGAATTGTCTTGAATTTCTTTCTTCGTGGTGATTGCGGATGATGTCACTCCATTGACTGTCTTTTTGTCTCAGGTTCAAAATGATGTGCCCAGGTTTCGTCACCTGTAACGATCTTAGCCAAAACGTTCTCTCCATCAGCATTGAAACGCTCCAACAATTCAGAAGAAATTGCTTTCCTTTGCAATCGGTGGTCATTTGTGAGACTTCGAGGAACCCATCTTGCGCAAACCTTAGAAAATCCGAGAGTTTTTATAACAGCATTTGCACTACCAATGCTGACTGACAGCTGTAAGGCCAATTGTTGAGTAGTGATTCGCCTATCAGTAAGAATAATGCACTCAGTGAATTTCAACATTTCTGCGTTGGTGGCTGTGGCAGGACGTCCACAGCGTCGCCGATCAAGCAGCTCCGTATCTCCACTTCCTGATTCTTTGATTCTCTGAACCCAGCGACTGACTGTACTCCTGTCGACTGCAAAACTTCCATACACATCACATAGACGCTTGTGGATATTCACAACAGTTTCCTTCTCTGCAACGAGAAATTCTATCACAATTCGCTGTTAATAACGCAAGTTGCTAACACGCTCCATTTCAACGGTTTAGGGCAGCCGTAGTATTTGGCCGGTTGCAATGCAATTTGGCGCACACAAGTGGCACATGCCATATTTGAAGTGTGCAAAATGTCATGCTTCTATCTTCATTATTAGCTGAGAAAAACGATGTGGAGCTGTTACGTACATTTATTACCTAAGGGGGTAGTCGTCGGTCCTGCCAAATGTACGCACCAGTTTTATGTAGTTATATTGTTTGAGCGTTCGATTGATTCACGCACTGACGTGCACAAAGCAGTGAGTGTTGCTTTGGACGCACGTGTAACCTAGTTGAGTAGTTTGTGACGTCATGTTTTGGAAGTGGAAACATGGAACTGACTTGTGTCCATGATAGTAATTTTATATGTCGTATTCTATGGCATTTTAAGGAAGCCATTTATTTCTAGTGATCTGTATTGGTCTTCAGGTCGAAACCAATATCAGGAATGTCACGTGAGTTATCGTCCCACTTCTTATTTTAATGCTGTATGAAAAGGGCCGCTCTAATACTAGTCTAGCGGGAATTAAGATGTTCCTAGAATGGATCTACAGAGTCGCTTGCCTTTAAGATTTGAATCGTAGACGGATAATTCCTACGAGCAGAAGAAGTTATATTGTTTATCTTACGCACATGTTTTATATGCCGTACATGCTTCAATGCCAAAGTCGTGGCTTGGATGTAAAGAGAGGTTAGCCAACTGAAAGCCTTTACTGTTAGGATTATCGTATATGACTTTGTGTGAAAATTATATGATGTACAACGCTATGTATGAAGAACGTCTGGGAATTTTAACAAATGTAATATGGAAGATTTCACCCCAGAGTATGTATACGTTACCATGATAGACGTCCTTGAAAGAAGGTCAACGGTCGTGACTGAGAAGGATATTATACGGTAACAGTTTTGTAATCCTTAGTCTATGGACAGAGGTCTTTACTAGAAGAGAATCTTCAGGAACTTTAGCAGTAATAAATCAATATGTTGTCGTGTGATCTTTGCGCCTGTGACGATGTCCGTCTTGTCCACTTCGTGTCCTGGTGAATAAAATCTATGTAAAGTTATCAACGACTCGTGTGATGCCAATACTTGACCAGTTCACACAATTCAAGATACATTGTTGGTTTTTCGTTTGAAAGACATTGTTGACATTTATTCCATTGTAACCATTCGCGTTTCTATTCATCACTATGAAAACGACACCAACAGGTGCATTACTTTCTGAACGCCCCTCGTACTATATATTAATATTGAAGTTTTTGTGGTTTAAAATGTTTACAGGATTGGGTAACCCACCCCATATCTAACCCTTCTCATTCGCTCTTTACGAATTGAAGATAGGTCGCAGTGTTACTATTTTAAGCTCCCCTTTCGGGATCTGAACAAATACTAGAGAGGAACTTAGCTATTTACACTGGATTTATGAACTATGACAAGGCATTTGACAGTGTAGACAAAGATTCACTTTAAACATTGATGAGGCTTTATAGAGTCCCACTGAAGATCACTGACTTAACAAAGAAAACGTACGAAGAAGTGAGATGCAGATTTCTCAATAAAGGATATCTTAAGGACAACTTAAAGAACCGTTTTAGATAAGAACTAGAGTGTCCCACTGATACCTCTTGGCACAATTTCTCATCATATTGGTTATAAACTGGGGTATGATATCATCGACCTGAGACAACAGAATCGGAATCCTGCTTTACGATCAAGATTTTGCCGATGACCTGGCACTTCAGTCCAATAACATAAACAGATACAAGACAAAATTAATATACTTGGTAATAGATGACAGAAATTGGATTTAAAAATGCAAAGGGAGAAAACAAAGATAATGAGAATAAATGTGGAAAACGATAATAATATTGTGCCAAATAAAACAGTACTACAAGATTTAGAAGCATACATATACCTTGGCAGCAATATAGACACAGCTGGAGGGATAGACAATAATATCAAAACAAGAATACAAAATTCTAAAGAAGATTTCTGTGCATTTGAAAACATATGCAGACCAAAAGAAATCATATTCAACACAAAAATCACATTGATCAGTTGAAATGCCACGTCAGTCCTATTGTATGGCTCTGAAACATGGAGAATAACAAAAAACAACAACTGGTTACTGGTGAAGATGTCCATGGCATGTGGAGACCACGTGACCTCGCCGGTCACAGTCCGAGATGTGGTCAAGGTCCACACAGAGTCAGTCGGTGGCCGTGTACTGACTTGTAAAGCTTAGGGTCGCGTGAGGTTCCTCCCTTAACACATGCATGGTTCGAGGGCGCTTCACTGGGGAGGAGTTTGGTCGGTGTGTGCCGGAGCACTATACGGGTAATACCCACACACCTCAGGACTGGGTAGCCACCACTCTGGTCCGTCTATGTGAAAGCTGACTGACGCTTCTTGGGTCTCGGAACACATCCATTTCTATATGGATGTGTATGGACACCCTAGCGTGGTCCATTTCAATATGGATGTGTATGGACACCCTAGCGTGGTCCATTTCTATAAATCTGATGATCAGATTGCTTCCTGTTGTATCGCTCTGTAAAGAGTTTCCTATCATAGTTACATGGTCAAACCAGTGACGATCGGGAAAAGACCGATTGACTTCTGGAAAGACAGATGACACTGGGAAAGACTAGAAACCGGCTGACAGGGTTAGCACCCCGTAAGCTGTATTCAATTGCTACAGGACCCAAAAATGATAGATGCCCCCAGGATTCACCGAAAGGAGGGGGGGGGGAATGATGAATCCACAGGCGCCTCATTGGAATCGACCAGACCTGTTACACGGACTTCGAGCTCTGAACAACGGCTGGAATTTCCATGTGCCTGTGGTGGGGAATTCTCTACTCAGAGAGGAATGAAAATCCACCGAACAAAAAAGGGGTGTGGGAGGTCATCTGGGGGAGATCAACAGCGCTCTGTCTCGACGGATAAGACGTTAGAAGAACGCAGCCAGGAGTCAATCCACAGTGCTGAGTACATTCAAGTTGATCTGTCTGATGATGATCTCACACACTTCTTGGACGGGAAGAGAGATGCAATCAAGTTTCCACCTGCCAGTTCAAAAGGGCTTTGGGAACAGCTGGACGAAGCCTTGGCAAAAGAGCTGGATAACAACCTGAAGCAGCTAACTTTGGAGAAGAAGCTGGAAATCTTCGGCGACATAATATATCTGCACTGTCGCAAAGTGTTCGGAGTGAGGGAGGCAAGGGAAAGTAACCCACCACGAAAAAGTAGAAGACAAATTAAAATAGAAGAAATCAGGAAACAGAAGAAGCATGCCCGAAAACTGTTCAAGAACGCAGTTGCTACAGAGAAGGAAGGGTTACGACAGGTTTGGGAGCACCTGAAAGGCCAACATAATGCCCTTTGTAGAGCAGAAAGGTTGTGCAGGAAGAGAAGGAAGACTCGAAGGGATAGGGAAAGATTCTTCAGGGAGCCCTTCAAGTTTGCCAAAGAACTGTTTGAGCAGCCACGGTCGGGTACGCTAAACATCAAGAGAGAAGACCTGGAAGAACACCTTAGAATGAGATATTCACATGGTCGCAGAGATGAGCCGCTCAGCAGCATGGCAGGCTTTAAATGACCGAGTAAGCCAGGAGCTGAATTTAAAACCAAGCCCCTAATGGTGCAGGAGGTAGAAAGCATTGTCCAGAAAGCTCTGTGCAAGTCAGCTCCAGGTCCTAATGGTGTTCCATATGTGGTGTATAAGAGATGCCCTGAAGTGCTCAAACGACTGCTCCGTTTACTGAAGAATGCAAGGAAAACCTAGCTTGTAAGCAAGGAATGGAGAAAGGCGAACGGAGTCTACATCCCGAAGGAGCAAAATTCCACAGACATCAGTCAGTTCAGGCCAATCTCACTACTCAATGTGGAAGGGAAGATATTCTTCTCAGTGATGGCAGAAAGACTCACTACATACCTACTGGCAAATGGGTAAATTGACACTACCATTCAGAAAGGAGGTATCCCAGGTACACCAGGATGTCTAGAGCATGCCTCAATGATCTGGGAAGCAATCCAAAAGGAAAAGTCTGACAGAACAAACCTCCATGTAATCTGGTTGGATCTAGCGAATGCTTGTGGATCCGTTCCACACCAGATGTTGTGGCAAGCCCTAGAAATGTATCATGTACCACAAGAGATTGCAGCAATGCTGAAGCTGTAATTCGCAGGGTTTGCTGTCAGATTTTCAACCAGAGAGCACACAACGAAGTGGATTGGCCTTGAAGTTGGAATTGCGATGGGGTGTACCATCTCCCCGATACTATTCATGATGGCTATGCAGGTAATCTTCAATGCGGCTGAAGGAATGGCTATAGGTCCAAAGCTTGGTGGAATGTGTCACATGCCATCGCTCAAAGCATTCATGGATGACACAACAATTCTGACATCAGATGAACATCAGGCCCGGAGGATGTTAGAACGCCTGGATGAACTAGTCAGCTGGTGCAGAATGAGCTTCAAACCCAAGAAGTCGAGAAGCCTATCAGTCAGGAAAGGGAAGATAGCAGAGGACATATTCATGGTTTCCAACCAAAGAATCCCTACTGTCATTGAGGAACCTGTTAAAAGTCTTGGCAAGGTGTCCGATGCCTCATTAAAAGACTCGAAGGCAGTGCAACAGACAATAGAAATGGCAGACAGAGGGCTACAGATCATAGACCACAGCAGACTCCTGGGAAAGTTCAAACTGTGGTTCCTCCAGTTCATGTTGATACCGAAGTTGCTGTGGCCACTGCTTATATATGAAATAAGCACAAGTACAGTGAAAGCTATAGAGCAGAAGGTCAACAAGTTCATGAGAAAGTGGCTAGTGGTTCCACCAGGTCTCTCAGATGTAGCACTGTACTGCAAAAAGTCAAAACTTCTGCTTCCTTTCAAGTCAGTTGTGGAAGAGTACAAAGTTGGAAAGGCAAGGCTTGCAATGATGCTACGAAAGTCAGCTGATGACGTGGTTAAGTCCATTCAGTCCACACTGAAAACGGGAAGGAAGTGGAGAGTGGAAGAAGCTGTTGATGCTGCCCAAGAGTCGCTCAAGCTGAGGGAGGTAATCGGATACACACAAACTACTAGACGGGGATATGGTCATGGAGACATCCGCTGGTGGTCCAAGGCATCAAGCAGGGAGCGCTGAGACATGGTAGTTCAGTAGATACGAGGAGCTGAGAATGATAAGAGGTTGCAAAAAGCAGTGCAGCACGTCCAACAAGGTCAATGGACTACATGGGAAGGAGCCCTGCAGAGGTCTTTTACATGGAATGATATATGGCATATGGCACAGATAGTGGGTGTGCTGTCGGTGGTTCACTGGTAGAGTGGGAACTGGCCATCACTGATACAACGTCAGTTTTTTTTTAAGGATAAGAGACTTCCGGGCAACGCCGGGTAAAGTATGAACTGGCCATCACTGTTGATATCCAAGTGAGTTATTGAGTGGTGGAAGAAGATGATAAATGTTACAGTATTATGTGCGCTGATGAAGGACAAATCAGCATTCGTCGGGCTTACAGGTGGCCGACCAGGCGTGTGGGTGTATAGACATAAGTGAACGCGAATGCATGTAGTTCTAACGAAAAAAAGTCAATAATAGTCACACGCACACCAACACACATGTAGGATTCAGCAAAAGGTTATAACTCCTGATCGTTCTACACTGTTTTAATACTCCACAGTCACGAGGACATCACTAGGTACATTGTCACAGGTTACGGTACACAGCAAAATAGAATACATCTCATGAACACCAAATCCGTAGGTGATTAAGTGCATAGCATAAAAATCCCAGCACAACAGCTGCATAATTACGCCAGCTCATAATGATCAAGTTTCCTGGCCCAAATTATCCCTACAATAAAGGGAAACTGCCTATCGCAGTACAATGATATCTATATCGTCAGACTCAACATAACTCATGGGAGAAAAACACCTTCCCTATAATAATAATATTCTGTCGACCTTCACAAATCTCCCTCATCAGAGATATCAAACATAACGGCCTATCCGTGGCCCGAAAAAATCTTTGACAACGTCCATTCTGCAGAATATATATAAGCCTTTATATCCACGGCTTTATGAAATCTTAGGAAATATCAAAATCCCTTTCGCCAAAACAATTCTCTATATCGGGACACACTGACCATAATCGTCAGACCTTTCTCTCAGCTATCTCAGCATTCGAATGTAACGAAAAATTTCCTCGCCTAAAAAAACAGCTCAGCACAAAATTCATCTAAGTGCGGATTTAGCGCCTGAGATGAATTTCGTTCACCCACGTTCTGGACCATTCTGCATCCAGACCATTCGCGAAGATTAGCGAAGTTATTTTAAACACATAAACGGCTAAACAAGGGAGCTAACAAAGGTCCCGCCAGTACTTGTACTTGTACAGTAATTTTACTGATAAACTCCTCTTGACTACAATTAGGACTTAACAGTCCACAACGCCCCCCGGGGAAAAAAGAATGATAAAATCATTTTTTTGACAAAATGTATCAAAGAAAAATATAGAGGTCGATAAATTACTAATCTCTACACATAAGACTCACACTATGTAAAGTCATGTTTACAACATGAACCAACGAAGGATAAAAAATACGAGTAAAGTTCAAACGAAGTGAAGTATAGGAAAGTAAAGAGATAAGCATACGAAGTACATCAACTTCAAAGGAATATGCAGACATATGACGTATAGACTAGCCATGACATCAAAATAAAAAGTGAAAAGAACCGAAAAAATACAAGAGGAATGAGCAGTAAAGAAAGAAAACCATGCTACAAGACTAAAGGAAAACAATGATATATCAAAGAAAAACAATTACATAAAACAATGCATTATATAAATGAACACCATTATTGTACATTAGCATCCATTACAAAAAACAATGACAATCTAAATCAAAGAATAAGTAATTAGCTATCATCTAAAACGAAAAAAGAAAATAGCCTGATGTCTGTCGCGAGAGACGAGTAAGTCTGCAATTAAAGTCCTAAAAACTAATGGTAATATTTTGTCGGTAGATTTCTCACTGAATGAGAAGGCAGTCGGTTGTCTATACTCATTGTTGGCACAGACAATCGTTGGTCAACAGTCATGGGACATCCACCAATTTTACAAGGAATGTTGACATAACAATAGACAACGCTCGGCGTGAGCCCTTTAGACGCAACAACATTCACCTGAAATGTTTTCACAACTAGTAGACAGTGAGTCAATAGATTATTGAGGTAATCGCCCCAACGTCTCGGTTCTGTTTTCACAAAGGCAGGAAGGTACAAGCAATATTATTGTGGCTAGCCGTAGAATATATGGACAGAGCGAGAAGCAGTTTACAATGAGTAATTTAATAAGCAGGTTCTCATCGAACCGACCCAATAACATTTGATTAACGGCGACGCAGTGTCTGAACCAGGATCAACATGAAAAGAGTGAGAATATGTCATTATGTAAAGACTATGCTTGTGGAGCCGTTCCACACCAGATGTTGTGGCAAGCCCTAGAAATGTATCATGTACCACAAGAGATTGCAGCAATGCTGAAGCTGTAATTCGCAGGGTTTGCTGTCAGATTTTCAACCAGAGAGTACACAACGAAGTGGATTGGCCTTGAAGTTGGAATTGCGATGGGGTGTACCATCTCCCCGATACTATTCATGATGGCTATGCAGGTAATCTTCAATGCGGCTGAAGGAATGGCTATAGGTCCAAAGCTTGGTGGAATGTGTCACATGCCATCGCTCAAAGCATTCATGGATGACACAACAATTCTGACATCAGATGAACATCAGGCCCGGAGGATGTTAGAACGCCTGGATGAACTAGTCAGCTGGTGCAGAATGAGCTTCAAACCCAAGAAGTCGAGAAGCCTATCAGTCAGGAAAGGGAAGATAGCAGAGGACATATTCATGGTTTCCAACCAAAGAATCCCTACTGTCATTGAGGAACCTGTTAAAAGTCTTGGCAAGGTGTCCGATGCCTCATTAAAAGACTCGGAGGCAGTGCAACAGACAATAGAAATGGCAGACAGAGGGCTACAGATCATAGACCACAGCAGACTCCTGGGAAAGTTCAAACTGTGGTTCCTCCAGTTCATGTTGATACCGAAGTTGCTGTGGCCACTGCTTATATATGAAATAAGCACAAGTACAGTGAAAGCTATAGAGCAGAAGGTCAACAAGTTCATGAGAAAGTGGCTAGTGGTTCCACCAGGTCTCTCAGATGTAGCACTGTACTGCAAAAAGTCAAAACTTCTGCTTTCTTTCAAGTCAGTTGTGGAAGAGTACAAAGTTGGAAAGGCAAGGCTTGCAATGATGCTACGAAAGTCAGCTGATGACGTGGTTAAGTCCATTCAGTCCACACTGAAAACGGGAAGGAAGTGGAGAGTGGAAGAAGCTGTTGATGCTGCCCAAGAGTCGCTCAATCTGAGGGAGGTAATCGGATACACACAAACTACTAGACGGGGATATGGTCATGGAGACATCCGCTGGTGGTCCAAGGCATCAAGCAGGGAGCGCTGAGACATGGTAGTTCAGTAGATACGAGGAGCTGAGAATGATAAGAGGTTGCAAAAAGCAGTGCAGCACGTCCAACAAGGTCAATGGACTACATGGGAAGGAGCCCTGCAGAGGTCTTTTACATGGAATGATATATGGCATATGGCACAGATAGTGGGTGTGCTGTCGGTGGTTCACTGGTAGAGCGGGAACTGGCCATCACTGATACAACGTCAGTTTTTTTTTAAGGATAAGAGACTTCCGGGCAACGCCGGGTAAATTATGAACTGGCCATCACTGTTGATATCCAAGTGAGTTATTGAGTGGTGGAAGAAGATGATAAATGTTACAGTATTATGTGCGCTGATGAAGGACAAATCAGCATTCGTCGGGCTTACAGGTGGCCGACCAGGCGTGTGGGTGTATAGACATAAGTGAACGCGAATGCATGTAGTTCTAACGAAAAAAAGTCAATAATAGTCACACGCACACCAACACACATGTAGGATTCAGCAAAAGGTTATAACTCCTGATCGTTCTACACTGTTTTAATACTCCACAGTCACGAGGACATCACTAGGTACATTGTCACAGGTTACGGTACACAGCAAAATAGAATACATCTCATGAACACCAAATCCGTAGGTGATTAAGTGCATAGCATAAAAATCCCAGCACAACAGCTGCATAATTACGCCAGCTCATAATGATCAAGTTTCCTGGCCCAAATTATCCCTACAATAAAGGGAAACTGCCTATCGCAGTACAATGATATCTATATCGTCAGACTCAACATAACTCATGGGAGAAAAACACATTCCCTATAATAATAATATTCTGTCGACCTTCACATATCTCCCTCATCAGAGATATCAAACATAACGGCCTATCCGTGGCCCGAAAAAATCTTTGACAACGTCCATTCTGCAGAATATATATAAGCCTTTATATCCACGGCTTTATGAAATCTTAGGAAATATCAAAATCCCTTTCGCCAAAACAATTCTCTATATCGGGACACACTGACCATAATCGTCAGACCTTTCTCTCAGCTATCTCAGCATTCGAATGTAACGAAAAATTTCCTCGCCTAAAAAAACAGCTCAGCACAAAATTCATCTAAGTGCGGATTTAGCGCCTGAGATGAATTTCGTTCACCCACGTTCTGGACCATTCTGCATCCAGACCACTCGCGAAGATTAGCGAAGTTATTTTAAACACATAAACAGCTAAACAAGGGAGCTAACAAAGGTCCCGCCAGTACTTGTACTTGTACAGTAATTTTACTGATAAACTCCCCTTGACTACAATTAGGACTTAACAGTCCACAACGCCCCCCGGGGAAAAAAGAATGATAAAATCATTTTTTTGACAAAATGTATCAAAGAAAAATATAGAGGTCGATAAATTACTAATCTCTACACATAAGACTCACACTATGTAAAGTCATGTTTACAACATGAACCAACGAAGGATAAAAAATACGAGTAAAGTTCAAACGAAGTGAAGTATAGGAAAGTAAAGAGATAAGCATACGAAGTACATCAACTTCAAAGGAATATGCAGACATATGACGTATAGACTAGCCATGACATCAAAATAAAAAGTGAAAAGAACCGAAAAAATACAAGAGGAATGAGCAGTAAAGAAAGAAAACCATGCTACAAGACTAAAGGAAAACAATGATATATCAAAGAAAAACTATTACATAAAACAATGCATTATATAAATGAACACCATTATTGTACATTAGCATCATTACAAAAAACAATGACAATCTAAATCAAAGAATAAGTAATTAGCTATCATCTAAAACGAAAAAAGAAAATAGCCTGATGTCTGTCGCGAGAGACGAGTAAGTCTGCAATTAAAGTCCTAAAAACTAATGGTAATATTTTGTCGGTAGATTTCTCACTGAATGAGAAGGCAGTCGGTTGTCTATACTCATTGTTGGCACAGACAATCGTTGGTATACAGTCATGGGACATCCACCAATTTTACAAGGAATGTTGACATAACAATAGACAACGCTCGGCGTGAGCCCTTTAGACGCAACAACATTCACCTGAAATGTTTTCACAACTAGTAGACAGTGAGTCAATAGATTATTGAGGTAATCGCCCCAACGTCTCGGTTCTGTTTTCACAAAGGCAGGAAGGTACAAGCAATATTATTGTGGCTAGCCGTAGAATATATGGACAGAGCGCGAAGCAGTTTACAATGAGTAATTTAATAAGCAGGTTCTCATCGAACCGACCCAATAACATTTGATTAACGGCGACGCAGTGTCTGAACCAGGATCAACATGAAAAGAGTGAGAATATGTCATTATGTAAAGACCATTAAATGCTGCACAGACACTCAAAAGACGAACGTAGACAAGTTGTCTCAGATAAGCAAAATATGAGAGCGACCATAGCAAAATATTACAGGAAATTTTACACAGCATGAGAACGGAATGTCTGACTTAAGGAAAACATGACACAGGAAACGACCCGAAAATTGCCAGCGGCGATTCGGATGATATAAAATCAAACGCAATGTATAGCTTGGCATTGCAAGAGAAGCAGTCCGCCAACCAAAACTTGGGGTTCTCGATTTCACGAGAAAGAATCAGGACTTGTGTCAGTGAATTCTTGATATGGAACACCAAGGTTAGTGTAATATAGTTTATACCTTATCATTATTATATCTTAACTTCAGTCAGATAATATATACCTATTTTCCATAAAGTTAACACTGTAAATACCAGTCACGTTTATTATAATATTATATTTCATACTCATAAGTACAGGTTACAATAAACACCAGGAGAGAATGATTATAATTAACACATTACACAGTTTCCTGTAACTATAACGAAGTAAATCCAAGACACATTTATTTTGCCTCTTACATTACATGTTAAACGTGCAGTAAACACCGCACAGCCCTTCATTATAGTGATAAGATTTCACATACAAGAACACACTACAGGCGTAGCATAGTTTACGGGATACTTACAAAGGGTTCATTATTTCATCCATCACAGTGGTAGAGACAGGGACCATTTGAGATACTCATCCTTAGTCTACTACGTGGTTGGCGTTAATCACAGGACAAGCTTTAGAGTAGGGCCGACCGAGATACTGCGACGACACGCATCTCACACGTAATTAACGGCAACAACCTACCCATACTCCACGGGGGTCAGAAAGGAATTTACCAGGCGGTGAAGGGTCTTTCTATCATCGACTACCCACCCAAAAAGAAAGCAGAAAATACCCAGAAGGATTGCTGCATTTCTAATAGCTGTCCACGTGAAATTTAATGATCTGAAGTTGCAGTAGCAAACGGATGATTTTACAACAAGTGCCTTTGAGAAATCTTGATCAGAAGTGGCAGTAGCCAACGGACGATTTTTACAACAAGTGCTTTGAGAAATCTTGATCAGAAGTGGCAGTAGCCAACGGACGATTTTTACAACAAGTGCTTTGAGAAACCATGATCAAAAGCTGCAAAAGCAGACGGGAGATCTTGTAAACCCAGTGCCTACAAAAATTATTGATATCCTGAATTACCAGCAGTAATGGACAGTTTCTCCCCATACAATTGATGCACCAACAAATACGAATATACAACATATTTCCATCATCATCACCACATGAGCAGACTATCAGCACAACGAAAGGACATCTGCATATCAGACGAAGTCTCACCCGTGTTACATGGGTGTTACATGGTGGTGGTTTGCTCTGAACAATGTTCCATGTGATATGAATAAAACAATTATAAATTTCTGGCCATTGTTTTTTCATTGATATGTTAGTTTTTTCATTCAGAGATAGTGCATCGTGCCTTCGATGGAAGATTAAACGAATGCGGGGGTGGAAGATTCCGAACAATAATTGAACCTTGGAATACGATTGATTTGATAAGTCATTTCATTGAGTCCGTACATTTAATTCACAGTTGTACACACAGGATGATCATTTCAATAGGAGTAGAGCATAAGTCCATATAAGTCATGCATAAATTAATCAATAACGTAGACTGCTGGTTATGTGTCAATGTCCGTTTAAGGATACAATGCAGTATTGTCGTCAGAACATCACAGCTATATGCACGCGCAGCTAGACATGGCTACCTGCCGACAGTGAGACTGCGAGTCTGAATATATTCATACGAATTTGACGATTATTCTTCTCCTTCTGAGAATTCTAGTTAAATACTAACCTCCATAAATTTCCCTCTCATATAGAGTTCTAGGACTGACCCTGATCCATCAAAAAATGCATATATAAATGGCTATATCATGCCATTGAATTGGAAGGTTAGAAAAACGCAGCTATTCAGCTTGGCGGTCAAGTAACAAAGGGTAGCGTTTCTTAGTTACCGACTGTGTCCTAAACAACGCTATACACGTCATGATCGATCGTGTATGGAGCGTTCAGTAATTGAAACATCTATCGCAATATATTAAATGCCTTAACCTTTTACAATTGCACGTCTGATAACCTTTAGCAGACGGCGTTAATATCATATACCGTAACAATTCCCTGTACACCCGGAAAAAAAAATCGATAGATTTTTTTTCAAGATCTATCCGACTTAACAATTTTTCAAAAAAAATTTAACACAATTGTGACATATGGCCGACGATGTTCTGAGTAGAACCGTGTCGCGGTCATGTCAACCAACTATTTGTCATAGTCATCTAACATTAATCACATGATATATCATATTATACATATTATTATATCAACTAAATAAAATGTCCAATGTTAATAGTGAATGATAGAATTAAATTAAAGTAAGGTCTGTCGTATTAGTATGTCATATAGGAATTAATTTGACTAATTAAAATTAAATTAATGAATTAAACTAAGAGATAAATTATTAAGATTCTAATGTAACGCGATGTTATGAGAGAAGAAAAAAAAAATAAGTGAGAAGAAATAGAAAGAAATTCGAATATAAGTTTAACTTAATTGTGTGTGTTAAGTGTTAGTGAATAATAACTATCTAATTTAACTAACTAAATAATGTATAGGTACATTAAAAAAAATATTAATCTAATACTTGTGTGAGATTTATTTTCTCTTTTCATAATTTCTTCTTTTTATATTTCGTTCTTTTTTTTTTTTGTTCTTTCATTTCATTTTTTTCTCACATTTCATTTTATTGATAATAATTCAATTAAGAAGTTAAGTTAACTAATTAATTAGTATAGGATATGATGATCCATCCGTAGTCTTGATCCTGATGAATTCTTTTAGGCAAAAATGTTCAAACGTTTACGTTGGAAAGAAATGTCATTTATCCAGCATCCAAGAATTAAGTGCACATAGGATAATAAGTTCGACTTGTCGTCAGATATTGTTCCATGATTGTTCAACGAATATTCATATATCGTGTATGGACGTTAGACGAAGTTTCAATGTCAATATGTATACCTTGATTGTCTTTAGTTCCATTCTGTGATGCATATAGTGTTTATAAAGTTTAAATTGAAGGCAAGGTTAGTTCCTTTATAGTTGATATGTTTTAGGAATGTTAATGTTGATTATTCGTCGTCAATAGGATTACGTGACAACGCATCCGCCACAATGTTTTCAGTGCCAGGAATATGTTCAATGGAGAATTCAAATGGCTGTAGGATGATTGAATATCTGGCGAGTTTCTGGCTTTTATGATTAGATCGACGCAAGGATGCTACAGCACGTTGGTCCGTCTGTATGGTGAAGGGAGCACCAAGCAGGAACTTTTCAAGTTTAGTTATTGCCCATATCACAGATAAAAGTTCCTTGTCGACTGTTGAATACTTTGTTTCTGCAGGCTTTAGCTTTCTTGAAATATATAAGGTAGGATGTAGAATGCCATCATGGTTCTGGAGCAGGCATGCACCAATGCCGTAGTTACTAGCATCTGTTCGTAAGAAAAATCTTTTGGAAGCATCGGGAAGTCTTAAAATTGGTTCATGCGAGAACAAATTTATAATTTTGTTGAAAGTTTCATTGCATGTACCAGTCCATGTCACCTTCACCGGCATGTCTTTTTTTAACAATGAAGACAATACAGCCGTGATGGATGACAAGTTTGGTATGAATCTACTGTAATATTGAACAAGTCCTAACAAACTCCTGACCTGTTTCTTCGTCTGAGGAACTGCTATGTTTAGAATTTTGGAGACTGTACTAGGTAACGTTCGGATATATCCCGATCCAATGATATGTCCCAAAAAGGTTATCTCATTACACGCGATTTGCACCTTTGTAGGTTTAGCAGTTAGATGATAATTCCTTAGAGTGTCGAAAACATATCTAAGTCCCGAAACATGTTCCTCAAACGACGAACTAAACAAGCATATGTCGTCAATATATGTAATAACGTCTGGTCTACCTGATAAAATTTGTCGCATCAGGCGAATGAAGGTAGCTGGCGCATTAACAAGCCCAAAAGGCATCACATTCCACTGGTATAGACCTTGTGGAGTGGAAAATGCGGTGTAGTACTTAGCCTTTTCGGTCAGTGGTATCTGCCAATAACCTTTAGTTAAGTCTATCTTACTAAATATAGTTGCGTTGGATAGACGTGGCAGTAAGTCGTCGATAAGTGGATGTGGTTCGCTGTCAACTATAGTCTTAGCATTTAATTTTCTATAATCAACACATAGTCTGATGTTATTGTCCTTCTTCCGGACAATCACTAATGGAGAAGAGAATGGCGAATTACTAGTCTCAATGATTCCCAGAGACAACATCTGTTCAAGTTCCTTAGTAGTTTTAGCAAGGAAATGTAAAGGAACAGAATAGGGATGTACACGAATAGGTGTATCATCATTGAGAGTAATGTCATGACTGATAGCCGATGTGCGACCCGGGACGTCGGTCAACACATCTGGATAAGATTGTAATAGATTAGCAATCTGTAGACGCTGTTGCGGTGTAACCGTTGAAGAGATGGTTACATCCCGCCAAGATTCAGTAGGTTGAACTACTGGTACCGGTAACGGTAACTGTACCTCAGGAAAAGAAGATTCTTCTTCCTGGATGACAGATAAGTTAGAATAATAACAAGTAGATACTGTGTTGTCATCTAGTTCATGAAAAATTGACTGTAAGTGTTCAGGACGTGTATGAAATTGCTTGAGCATGTTAATATGAAATATCTTTTTGTGTCCCTTGATATCTAAGACGTAATCAACGTCGGAAATTTTATCAATGACTTTGTAAGGACCATTCCAAGATATCAATAATTTATTGTTATTGTGAGGAAGTAACACATAAGCCTCGTCGCCTGGGAATAATTGGCGTAATCGTCGAGACCTATTTTGTAGAGATCGAGCCTTAGCTTTTGCAGCCTCAGAAGAAGCTGTTGCCAACTGGCAAGACTCAATAATGTTCTTCCGAAGATTAATCACGTACTCGTAAGATGACTGAGTGTCCTGAGTCATCTCCGCGTCAATTAATAAGTCTTTTATTAGTCCCATAGGACCTCTTGGGGGAGCACCAAAAACTAATTCAAAGGGAGAGAAGCCAGTTTGTTCATGCGGTACCTCCCGATAAGCAAATAGAACAGCTGGGAGTGCTCTGTCCCAGTCATGAGGGTGCTTAGCAGTAACCTTATGTAGTAGTTGTTTAAGTGTACGGTTAAGTCTTTCAACCGCACCATTACTCATCGGATGATAAATACTACTTAAATTCCTATCAATGTTCCAAGTTTTCATGACTTCCTTCATGGTGTCAGATATAAACTGTGACCCATGGTCTGATAAAAGTTTTCTAGGAAACCCTATTCTAGAAAAGATGAGATGTAGTGCATCAGCTACATCTGTGGTAGTGGTGGTCTTTAATGGGATAGCTTCTGGCCATCGTGTGCACAAATCAATGCACGTAAGGACGAATCTATGTCCTCTGGCCGATGGTAGCAATGGACCAATAATATCTATTGCCATCTTGTCAAACGGTCTTACTGAGATATCGCAAGCCTGAATAGGCGCCGTGTGAAAAGCTCCACGTGCTTTCACTTCTTGGCATGTAGTACAGGAACGTACATACTGCGAAATATCTCTTGACACTCCTGGCCAAAAGAATGAAGACAGTACTCGAGATCGTGTTCGAGTATATCCCATATGTCCAGCACAATGTGAGTCATGTGCATGTTGAAGAATGTACCGTCTAAAAGTATACGGGACCATAACTTGTTGTTTCATTTGTGATTTGTCATTAAAACATCTAATCAATATGTCATTTTTAATAACAAAACAATGTTTGTTATTATTACCTGAGGATAGATTGTCAACTTTATCAACCAGCTTAAAAATTTTTTTAAAGATTTATCCTCTTTTTGTTTGGTTGCAAATGTTTCCCTGTCAATAGGTGAATTGACTACAAATTCCTCTTGGTTGTCTGCATCCATTTTATTATCATCAACTTTCTCCATGAGTTGAGTCTGCGCTCTAGTCGTCACGGCGTTTCCAGTGCATAGGTTATGTTTCTCCCATTCTATAATCTCATCTGGAGTACAATCTTTACTGCCGTGTATACGACCAACCATCAGATCAGCTATAGGCTTTTTTAGCATACATACTTTTACGTTCCCTGTGAAAAAAGGTGTGTTAACATGAATAATAGCTGTGGGGTAAAACTCAATAGTTCCCCAAAAGTCATGCAACGGACATATTCCCCCGTTGCACAGCTAGGATGTACCAGCGACTGTCGTACACCAATCGTTGTGGATCCTGAATCCCTCAGCACTGAGACGACGGATCCATTAACTAATCCCCTGTTAAAAATTAGTAGGCCTGTTCCATCGTTGACTGCAAGACCTACCTCTGGTGTAATATGTCCGCAGTTAAGCACTGTTTCTTTCGCCTTCTGAAAAATAAGATTGCATTGTTGGCAACTATTTGCCACATTATAATTAATAGCAAAACATGCAGCAGAAGACTGTGTTGTATTATTGTCAAGTGGGACCTGAGCTATAGGGGTAGTATTATTTGTAACTGCCGCCCCTGTATTATGGTTGTAATGAGATGATCCCCGAGAATGAGATCGATTCCGAGTATAATTGTTAGAATTATCTCGTCGTCCTCTATAGTAACTATTATCTCGATGTCTCGAGCCATGATTATTACCATTCCAGTTATTATTATTATTGGGAGTATGTGATCGATTATAATGAGTGTTATGTTGACCATTGTGGTAGTTTGTTTGAGGTGAATAATTTCTATCTCGTGATCTACCTCTGTTGAACTCATTTTTATTGTTGAAATCATTATTATGTCCCTTCTGAAAGTTAACATTGTGATTTCTTTGGAACCTGCTTCTGTCTACACTGTGATGTCTTTGTTTGTTATTATGATTGTAGGCCATATTAGACGCCACAGGTAGAGGTTCTCTTAATGAGGAGTTAGAAATGGTTGCATTCGGATGTGCCGAACAGTAGTTTAAAGAAATTTTTTCTAACTCGTCCATAGTACCTGGTTTACGCTCCTGCAAATATGCAAAAAATGGCTGGCTAACCGAAGATAATACCTTATCCCGTAGTAGTAAATCAACTAATTTGTCGTATGATTTGTTGACTTCTGCCAGTTCAACCCATCTATTAAATGTATTGCGTATGTTCGCAATGAATCCTGCAAAATCTTTTGGAGATTCAGGTAAAATTCCCTTAAATTTCAACCTACAGTGTTCCTCGTCCAGGTGAAACCTTCGTAAAAGCAAGGACTTAATAGCACCGTAGTTATTTGCTATTGATGGGTCAGCATTTTGAGAAGCCGTCAATGGTTCTCCAACCAAGAATTCATTTAACTTGAGTACCCATGACTCTTCAGGCAAATGGTTTGTTTTGCAAGTCTGTTCAAAACGTGACAGGAACGATGAAAGGTCGTCCACGTTCAAGTTGAGAGTGGGTAATTTAAAGTTGTAGAAATGTTTAGTTTGGCTGGATGATGATCCATTTTGTGCGTTATTATTCTGGTTTGCATCAGCACTTTGTGCTTGTAATCTTGCTGTCTCCAATTTAATACGCGCCAATTCCATTTCTTGTTGTAAAATAATTTCCTCTCGTTTCAATTTATTCTCTTCTTCCTGTTGAGCAATTTCTCTTAATCTATTTTCCTTGGCAATTTGCTTCATCTCACGTTCTGCTTCCTCTTTCTTTAATGCAGCCCTTTGTTCCTCTTCCTCTTTCTTTAATGCAGCTTTTTTCTCTGCTTCTTTTCTTTCATGTTTTTCCAGTTCTGCCTCAGCAAACTGACGAAGTTCTTGAGATTTATAACCATATTCCCGACCAATTTTAACGAAATGGTCTATAGTAAGCATTTTGACTTTTATCTGTAAGTAATTATTGATAATTACTGATTAAAATAGTCAATAGTAGCTTCAGAGTAATTATTATACTTACTCAACTTAGAAATATTCAATATAAATAATCACAATAGTACTGAACTCTAATGTCTAAGTTCAACTAATAGACAATATTTTGTAACAATATTGTATCTAAATAATACTATATCATAAATAGTTATGATATCTGTTAACTATTATGTAATTACTTCACACAATTAATCTCAATATCCAATAATGTTGGGTATGATTCCTAGTAATTATATTGTTCAATGTACTAAGTCACTCTCTTAGTACCAGAAAAGTATATTAAATAATATACAATGGGTCTATTACCTCAAAGGTAGCTATAAGATTATTTTATTTTGTCAATATATATATTATATTATTATGCCCTAGGCATCTATTATAAATTGTAGTGCTACTTTCTTGGACTATCACTGCATAATTATGCAATGTCCCATATTAACCTTAAATATCAGAAAAAATTAATTAAATTAAATTACAAGTGTATTATTGCATATAATATCATATTATTAATGTAGTATTTAATATATATTATGAGGACAAACAAAACAATGATGCAACTAAAGGGTACAAACAATGTTAAGACGCAAACAAGACATTTTCACAATTAAAAATGAATTTATGAACTAAATAAAACAAGCGGAAATGTCACAAGCCAAATGAAGGGTCAAGGTCTGACCCGAGGTCAACTTAATATTCAAAGTACACAAAAAAAAATGACTGCAAAAAATGATGACATCACAGGACTCATAACGGACGAAAATTTAACAATCATCAAATAAATGATAGTAAGAGGAGACTGGACGAAATAGTTAACAAACATGATACAAAACTAAAAAAAATTGTTAACTGAGTACGAATAAAATACGCCAGTTATCTACGGAACGGTACAGCTAACACAAATCGTCAAACGGTAGCAGATTTGGACAGACAGTCCAATGGCAAACCTCAATGGGGCTTCCAAAAGTGCAATCGTTTAACTGCCCTAAGAAACGACCGAAATCAATTCAGGCATCGTGAGAGCCACAGAATCTTATTTCGGTTCATCCTCCCTACCTCCCACGAATTAACAACACATTAAGACAACAAAAAGTACATTAAACATAGGTAAAAACATGCCGATGTAGGCAGAGGGCATGGACTTAGTAGCACTGTTTGCAATAACAACAGTTAAACACCTAGACTTATCTTTTCCGTTGATCAGTGCTAGAGGTCGTCAACAGCTAGGCCTGTGCCTTTGACTGTCTGCTCCTGATGGGCAGGCAACGGTAGTCCATCTTGTGCATCTTGATCAATTTGAAACGAACTAGAGAGGCGTTGAAAAGATGTCTTCTTCACTGCGACAATGCAACAGTGACGTCATGTTGCTATTCATGATCACGTGCGTCACGTCAGCTTCGTAATGGTCATGTGATCGAAACTTGATCGTAAATATTTCATTCGAAAGTCATGAAAAAATTTTTGGTTTTTGGTTGTTTTTCGTCCCCATACACCGGGCACCACTGTTACATGGTGGTGGTTTGCTCTGAACAATGTTCCATGTGATATGAATAAAACAATTATAAATTTCTGGCCATTGTTTTTTCATTGATATGTTAGTTTTTTCATTCAGAGATAGTGCATCGTGCCTTCGATGGAAGATTAAGCGAATGCGGGGGTGGAAGATTCCGAACAATAATTGAACCTTGGAATACGATTGATTTGATAAGTCATTTCATTGAGTCCGTACATTTAATTCACAGTTGTACACACAGGATGATCATTTCAATAGGAGTAGAGCATAAGTCCATATAAGTCATGCATAAATTAATCAATAACGTAGACTGCTGGTTATGTGTCAATGTCCGTTTAAGGATACAATGCAGTATTGTCGTCAGAACATCACAGCTATATGCACGCGCAGCTAGACATGGCTACCTGCCGACAGTGAGACTGCGAGTCTGAATATATTCATACGAATTTGACGATTATTCTTCTCCTTCTGAGAATTCTAGTTAAATACTAACCTCCATAAATTTCCCTCTCATATAGAGTTCTAGGACTGACCCTGATCCATCAAAAAATGCATATATAAATGGCTATATCATGCCATTGAATTGGAAGGTTAGAAAAACGCAGCTATTCAGCTTGGCGGTCAAGTAACAAAGGGTAGCGTTTCTTAGTTACCGACTGTGTCCTAAACAACGCTATACACGTCATGATCGATCGTGTATGGAGCGTTCAGTAATTGAAACATCTATCGCAATATATTAAATGCCTTAACCTTTTACAATTGCACGTCTGATAACCTTTAGCAGACGGCGTTAATATCATATACCGTAACAACCCGCCTAACATTGCGTTCAACATTACACATGAACAGGACACCTTGGACGCTCGGGACAATGTCAACACTCGCATTGTGAAGGACAAAAGAACAAGCCGTGGACACCTGACGAAACCAAGTGGACCATCCAGTGTTATTGTAGGCAGACAATGACTTGTCCATTGTGTACAAACAACCAGAGTTTATTGACAGTCAGCAAGAGACCAAGAAAAACAAGATATCCTTTTTTTGTTAGTATTTAGGAGTTACTTACATTCATCATCATCACATAGTGTAGACTTTAGATTCATGTGTGTATTTTGCATTAACTAATATCTTTCTTCACAGGGATAGTTAATGTCATTCCTAGTTGCATTTGTATTAGTGTACTTGAATGTTGTTATATTTCAATAAGTTAATAAATGTTGTAGTTGTATTTACCAACACACGTTATTACATATATAGAGAAGGAAAGAAAGTGTGCGAAAGAGACATACTGTTCTTCCTTTCTTCCTCTTCTGTTCACTCAGTGTAATAGGGGAGTGGGGGCTCGTTAGCATTATAATATAGAGAGGGGGATAGAGTGGTAGGAGTTATAGTGTCACGAGATATAGAATCACTGGGACTGTCTGCGGGGAATTAATCCCAGAGTCCTACATTCGCCTTCTTCACGCCTGCTGCCTATTTCCAACGGGTTGCCAGGCAAATCTGAGCCATCAATCAAGCCGGCACCACACAGATAACTCTCTTTGGTTACCCTTCGGGATAACCTTGTGACATGTCCAAGACAACCAAGTTAAAACGATCATGGAGTACAAATGATGAGCTGATAATGGACATCAAAATATACAACACCATTATACATGGCTATTGCCGACGCACAATCAAGCGTCGGGTGAGGAAAAAATACATCACCACCTCAGAAAAAATATCTTCACAAAGTACCAATATCGTATACGGTTACCTCTAGCGCACAATCACGCGCCGGGCAAAGAAAAAATATTACAATGCCAGAAAAAATACATTCTCTCATATCTTCATATGTCTCAAAAAGTACAATATTGAAATGAATCGCAATGATTAATCAAGTCAAAATAGTATAACCATTACCATAGTAATACATTCATCATTTCAAAACTCAGAAGTATACGAACAATATAGTAATATAATGATGCCTAACAATGAAGCAACATTTTATCATAAAGAAGTTTCATCAAATATAATACTGTCTAATACACTATATTATAGCAATATACATATACAATATAATCTCATATCTCAAATAAGTTCTAAACTTCATCTGGAGGTCCTAAAGATCCAGGAACATGCTGTAAGAAGCTCAACACCATCTAATGAGACGACAAACTGGTTCCACAGGAATGGCAATTCTTGCGAAAATTCCAACGGTAAACATCTCAAACATATAATAAAGTAGCTGAGACTCTCATGGCAAAACATTCTGTGAAAAAACACAAATGAAAAACTCTGTTTGGTAAAGGTAAGATGTTATGACATACAACAGCTAATTCTACAGTAAACCTAACAACTGTGGCTGTGTAAACTTCCGCACCCTGTATGGTGATAATCAAACCTTCCTCCGTTACTCTAGAAAAGGTAACAGAAAAAGTAGTACAAACTAATTTAGGATCATGAATTAAACAGGGTCATAAAAAATGTACTAACAGAGTGTTAATGTATAATAGCGTCGTATATAAATAACCCGAAATCTATAAGAAGATCTAGAAAATGAGAGTCAAGTAGAATCATGTGGGCATCGAGACAGTATGTCTGCCATCACATTATCCGAACCTCGAATCGCTCTTACTGAAAAATGAAAAGGTTGTAGAGCAATAGCGTAACGAGTGGATCTTGAGCTCTTCATGTCCTTACTCTGTATAGCTGTAAGGCCTTTTTGGTCGGTTTCTACTATGAAATGCGCGCCAAGAAGGAATCTCTGAAGTTTGAGAATCGCCCAGACCATAGCTAATAATTCTCGGTCTAGTACAGAGAAATTTTGTTCTGCTGCAGTCAGCTTTCTAGAGACATACATAACTGGATGCAGAGTTTCAGAATACTTTTGCATCAATGCGGCCCCAATCCCTGTGGATGAGGCGTCACTGCGAAGAATACAAGTCTTATTTGCAGTGGGCAGTCTTAAGATAGGATGAGAGGAAAATGGTGTTTTAATCTCGTCTAAAGAGGATTGGCATTCTGGGGACCAGTGTACCATATTATATGACCCCTTCTTCAATAGGGTTGAGAGAGGGGCCGTGATTGATTAAAGATTTGGAATAAATCTACCATAGAATTGGATTAAACCCAAGAGGCTACGGGCTTGCTTCTTCGTCTTAGGAGTAGTGATGTTAAGAATTTTAGAAGTGTTGTGGTCCTCCGTTCGGAAGAGACCATGACCAACCCGGTGACCCAGAAAAGAAATGTCGCTAAACCCGACATAGGCTTTGGACGGTTTGGTCGTCAAATTATGAGAGCGTAGAGTAGACAGAAGTTCAGAAAGGCCTTGAAAGTGCTCTTCCCAAGAATCACTGAAAAGGTAGATATCGTCCAAATACGCAATAACATTTGGACGATGTGAAAGGATACGACGTATCATGCGTACAAAAGTAGCTGGGGCATTCATGAGGCCGAAAGGCATGAAGTTCTATTGGAACTAACCCCGAGGTGTTGAAAAAACAGTACAAAGGCGTACATCTTAAAGGCTGGACTGAAGTCATAGCCTGTGTACTGGGCAAAGAAAAAAGTAAGAAAGATATAATAAAGATGTAAAAGCATACAGTAGTAAACTTGGACCTACGTCGAAGTTTAAAAGGGGCGCAGAGAGTGCGACAAAAAATCGTAAAAGACGTAGATACCGAGCTAACTGATCCAGCAAGAAAGCTAAAGAAACCCATAAGGTACAGATATGTACTAAGAATTAAGTTCGTACATGTAGCAAAGAAAACGCTAGTCATTGCAGCAAAGAAGTTGCAATCAATGCGACTGAATGTAGATTCAGTCGTAGCGCTAAAATTAGTGTGTGTATCAGACAAAATCGAAGGATCTTCTTCTACAGTATAATACTAGTTAAAGAAGAGTCAAAGTTAGAGTGACGACGTACTGAGGTATGTCGAACTGGGCTAAAAGAAGCATCAAAATTAGCATGATGAACAATCGTATCATCAATACTGCAAGATTGCACAAAATTAGCAGAATGTACTTGGTGATAAGATTTTGGCATAGTGGCTAAGGTAGAAGCAGTAAGGTGATGTTGCCGTTCCCAAGCAGCAATTTGTACCGGCGTACAAACCTTTACACCATGTATCTGTCCGACAGTAAGGTCAGCGATAGGCGCTCAGAGCATACATGCGTGTATATAACCAGTGAAAACGGTGTGGCAATGTGGACTATGGCAGTCGGAAAAGTCTCAACTGTCCCACCGAATGTCACACATTTCACCATATTACCTGTAGCGCAAGATGGATGAATTAGAGACTGTCTAATCCCAACAGTCGTGCATCCAGAATCAAAAAGCACTGAGGCTGGAACATTATTCATGAAACCTTTAAGTAGAATAAGAGACCTCTTCCGTCATGCGCAGCTAAGGCAGGAAGAGCGGGTAGAGGATGACCGCAACTCAAGGTAGTTATAGCCGTAGGTTGGAACAAAGTAGTGCACTCCGGGCACTGAGATGCTCTCTCAAAATCGAAAGCAGAGCACGCAATAGTGTTAGAGACACCATTATTATTGTTACCTTGATCATTGACAACCTGGGGCTCTTGTTGAGCAGAGTTAGCATGACGATACGATCTATTATTATTTGGAAATCTACCGTCGTATAGCGATCTATCGTGACTATTATCTCTATTGGAAGCATTGTTATTACCTTTATTGAAACTATTGTTCTGATTTGAACCCCAGTTAGCATAGTTGCGATTGTCATTTCTCCATTGATAAAAATTTCTATTAGATGGGCTTTGTTGTCTCCGAGAAAAATTATTACAAGGTTGATAACCTCTATTCTAGTTACCTCTTCCAAAATTTCCATAATTATTGGGACCAAAATGTTGAGGACCGTTAAATTGCCTCCAGTTCCTTAAAGAAGAATCATTACGCGATGGACCCCCTTGTTTCTGTCCAAAATTACGATTATATCTACCACGAAAATTTCGATCAACACCTTGAGATCTACGTCGCCAATTAGGGCCATATGGTATTGCTGAAGCCACGGGTAAACCTTCTTCGACTTTAGAATTGCTAACCTTTACATTTGGATGTGCCGTGACGTATTGGCAACAGTATTGTTCTATATCTTTCAAATTTGGAGGTTTTCGCTCATGTAGAAAGTAAAGAAAAGATCTGTTCACTGACGACATAACTTTGTCACGAAGCAGTAAGTCCACAAGGGCTTCATATGTGTGTTCAGTTTTTGAAAGTTCAACCCAACATGAAAATGTAAGGCGAATAATTGATATAAAGTCTGAAAAATCTTTCTCGGTCTCAGGCAATAGAGACTTAAAGAGTAGGCGATAACCTTCTTCATCCAGTTGGTATTTTTTTAATAAGGCCGCGCTGACAACCTCATAGTTATTCTTGTCAGGACCTTCCAACATACTCATAGTATTGGAAGCTTCACCCTTAAGTAACCTACTAAGTTGTTCACAATATTGCGACTTGTCTATCTTAAGAGATTCGCATGAAAGTTCAAATCTATTTAGATAGAATGCAATATCGTCGCAGGTAGGGTTGAAAACAGGCAATTTAATATCATAAGATTTAGTATTTGCCTTATTAGAAGTTATTTGATTATTTGCCTCATTTTGAGCTTTACCCATATTCACCACCTTTATTTTCTCCAGCTCCATAGCTGCCAATTTTTGCTCGTGGAGTCTTTGGTTTTCTTCAGCTTGCATCTGAAGTCTTTTCTCCTCCATTTGCATTTTTCTATCTTCAGCCTCTCTTTCTAATTTTGTTTTTCAGCCTCCATTTGCATTTGCTGTTGATTTTTTCTTTCTTCAGCTTCTAATTTTTGTTTTTCAGCCTCCATTTGCATTTGCTGTTGATTTTTTCTCTCTTCAGCTTCTAATTTTTGTTTTTCCATTTCCATTTGAAATTTTCTCTCTTCTGCTTGCATTTGCAATCTCCTATCTTCAGCTTCCATTTTCTGTCTTTCCACCTCCATTTTATGTCTCTTTTCTTCGGCCTTCTGCGCCTTGGTATATTCAGCAAGAGCAAATTCTCTTACTTACTCATTGGTCATTCCAAGGGATCTCCCTTGTTCAATGAAATAATCCAAAGTAGACATAATGCTGTATTATATGAGATAGATACCTTGTGCAAATATATTACTTGAGAAACTCACTTTATCCCAACTCAGTGGGTGACAAGTCCTTAATCTAGAACCTCTATAATTACCTTAACTATAATAATATAATCAATCACCTATGTATCTATTGTGCATTATAATATAGACAGTGTATGACATAATGAATAATACAAACAAGAAAGACAGTAACAAGATATAAATAACAAATGACAACGTTCGCAGGAATCGACTAAAGTAAAAAAACACAGAAATAAAGAGAACAATATTGCAAAGCTTGCAACGACAGCTGCGAATAGTATACAATACAAGAGATAAAACAGTGTATAAGCGAATATAACTCAAAGATAGAACGAGGAGGAAGACACTCACAAACAAATTAATAAGGAACTAAAGAACAGAGAAAAATATTACGAAAACAACATTAACTCTTTAAGTCCCAATCGACTTTATAAAGGTTCAGGTGTTAGACGCGCTTGGCCCAATCGACTTTAAAAAGCCTTTAGTATATGTGCCTCTGTTTGAGACTGTTTCTAATTACACTAGTCAACAACCAAAATGTACCAGAAATGAAAATAGCTGATCTTAACTAATTTTGGTGTGCTGAAAACGAAAATGACATTAAAAAATGTTGATTGGCTCTAGTTTTCAAGATATATGCTACTAGTTTATTTAATTACGGTCAATTTATATATATATGACGCAACTGTTGTGGGCGATTGCATAATTTTTTCTAATGACCAATAAAAATGTAACTAGAAACACTTGTCGGACGGGGGGACTTCTTCTGATGATCAGATTTCTTCCTGTTGTATCGCTCTGTAAAGAGTTTCCTATCATGATGATGCAATCCTACCTATGATTACATCACCTTTGTGTATAAATATCTTATCTCTGATAAAACTTTGCCATTAGTTAGTGCATTTGTCCTTATCAAAAGTATCGTAGTTAGAAATGCCTAGGACATGTGTGAACAGTGCTAATAATTTCTGTTATATATGTGGTGAGGTGACATTTCTATCACAAAAACGAAATATAACTAAAGTGATTAAGAAGGCGTACAGTTTGTATTTTGGCTGCAGAATAGGAGATCAAGATAAGAGCTAAGCGCCACACATATGCTGCAATACATGTGCAGCACATCTTAAACTGTGGTTGACTGGCAAAAGGCAAGCTATGCCTTTTGCAGTCCCAATGATTTGGAGAGAGCCCACTGATCATCTCAACAACTGTTACTTTTGCATGGTCCCTCCAATTGGGAAAGGCATATCAAAGAAGAAAAAAATAGACTGGAATGTCCAAACATCCCCTCTGCAATACGTCCGGTACCACATGGCGATGACCTACCAGTTCCCAAAGTGCCAGAATCATTTTCAGCTGCTTCCACTGATGAAGAAGAGGAGATTGGTGGTCCTGAACCATCAACCTCAAGCAACCCAGATTTTGAGCAAACTACATCCACTAAACCACACTTAATAACCCAAGGTGAACTGAATGATCTTGTAAGAGATCTGAATTTACCGAAGAACAAGGCGGAGCTTTTGGGTTCCAGATTGCAACAGTGGAATCTCCTGGCAGAAGATGTTACAATTTCTGTGTATAGGAACCGCCAGAAGCCGCTTATTACATTCTTTTTCAAAGAGGGTAACCTTTCTGCGTGCCACAACATTTCTGGTTTAATGGCAGCCCTCAAAATCAATTACATACCGGAAGAATGGAGGCTTTTCATTGATTCATCCAAGACGAGTCTTAAAGCTGTTTTGTTGAATAATGGTAATGTGTTACCGTCAATTCCAGTTGTTCACGCAGTTCATATGAAAGAAACTTATGAAAACATTAAGCAGCTTTTGAAGTGTATAAACTACGATCATCATCATTGGTCACTTTGCGGTGACTTAAAAGTGGTCGCTCTTTTGCTTGGACTACAGGGTGGATACACCAAGTACTGTTGCTTTCTCTGTGAGTGGGATAGCCGTGCACGAAGTGACCATTACATCAGAAGACATTGGCCAATCAGGCAGTCATTGCAGCCTGGCAGTAAGAACGTTGAGAACCCAGCACTTGTCGACACCAGCAAGATTTTGTTGCCACCTTTGCACATTCAGCTGGGTCTCATGAAAAACTTTGTCACGGCAATGGAGGAAACAGATGAGGCTTTCAAATACCTCATCAGAAAATTTCCAAGACTGAGTGAAGCTAAAATAAGAGAGGGAGTATTTGTTGGTCCGCAAATTCGAAAACGTCTTCATGATGACGAGTTTCTTTGCGTGTTGCATGGCAAGGAAAAAGCAGCATTGCTAGCATTTAAGTCAGTGGTGGACAATTTTCTTGGAACCAACAGATCTGAAAATTACAATGAAATTGTAGAAAATCTCCTTCTGAAGTATAAGAGTCTTGGCTGCAACATGTCTTTGAAAATTCATTTTCTGGATTCTCATCTGGATTTCTTTACGTCAAACTGTGGAGCGGTCAGTGATGAGCATGGTGAACGATTTCACTAGGACATTGCTGCTATGGAGACAAGGTATCAATGCAATTGGAGCCCTTCAATGCTTGCTGATCACTGTTGGACTGTGACAAGAGACACCTCATCGATTGACTACAAGAAGCAAGCAAAGAGAGCTCGAACAGCGACTGAATAATGATGGAATGGGTTCAAATGTGCCTTTTTAAAACATGATATGTGAACTTAAAATAATATTTTTATTTTTCTATCATTTTATGTTGAAATATCAATTAATTGAGTATGTAACCACAATTTTTATAATGCTAAAGTAGAAAGACTAGCTGTTCACCCCAGAGAATTAAACAAGCATACATTATTTGTATTACTGTAATGTAAATTCATCATTTAAAAAAAAACCAGAGCCAATTGGTGAATTTCATTATGATATTTGAAATCAGCATGTCAAAATCAATAAGAAATGGTATATTTAATTTCTGGTACAAATAACTTTTGAAAATTTGTTGACTAGTGTTATAACTACCCACAAAGTCATTTCCGACAGCAAGTACATTCTTTTAAATACTGCACGTGTTTAAGAGTGAACGTGTTCATGTTTTGAGATATTTATTTTAGATTTTTTAAGCAATTTTTTAAAGCTCATATCCTCCATTTTACCTTGAATAACTAATCATTTTTCAATGAAAGCTTTTATACTTGTAGCACAAGAGTAAAGTACATCCAATTACTTTCAGTTTCATATACAACAACAAAGTTATTTATGCATATGAACATTTTAAAAAATTATTTCCAAACAACAACAATAAAAACGCACTGGGGTGGCCATTTTTGCTTGGGCCAAACCCATTTTTTTGCTTGGGACTGAAAGAGTTAAGATATCTCGTCACACCTAACCAATTATAAAGGTGACTGAATCCGGCGTAAACAAAGTATGCCCCGAATTATCAAGGGATCTTTTACGACACGGACTTAGACAAAACAGTCCCTATAGAACGCTTTCGTAGGCCCTCGGTGAAGTGGGATATATCCTACGAAAGTCTCCACCCAACCTGCCCGCTGAAATATGACATATATAACATAGAATACAAAAAAAGAAGGACCTAATAAAGGAAGTCTTAATTACAACACACAGAGGCACAGTTTACAAACAAATAGCCACTTATCTTTAGAAGGAAAAAATCCTGGCCTCCGAAACCATAGTAAATATGTAAACAGCTAATACAATCCGAGGAAATTCACTGGCGATCGATGTCGGAACTCCAAGGTAACAGCGGCAATGATGTACATAGATAATCCCCTGTGAAGAAGTCCAAAGGTAATCATCACTGGAACTCCGAGGTAACGGACCACAAGAAGAAGTACAGCAACACTGGAACTCTTGACTTGAAACTTGAACTTGTACTATAATATCCTTGAATCAGTTGATAACACCAGAAAATGCTGGCCACTACTGATACTGGGTGTGCTGTCGGTCGTTCACTGGTAGAGTGGGAACTGGCCATCACTGATACAACGTTAGTTTTTTTTTTTGAAGGATAAGAGATTTCAGGGCAACACCGGGTAAAGTATGAACTGGACATCACTGTTGATATCCAAGTGAGTTATTGAGTGGTGGAAGAAGATGATAAATGTTATAGTATTATGTGCGCTGATGAAGGACAAATCAGCATTCGTCGGGCTTACAGGTGGCCGACCAGGCGTGTGGGTGTATAGACATCAGTGAACAAGAATGCATGTAGTTCTAACGAAAAAAAGTCAATAATAGTCACACGCACACCAACACACATGTAGGAGTCAGCAAAAGCTTATAACTCCTGATCGTTCTACACTGTTTTAATACTCCACAGTCACGAGGACATCACTAGGTACATTGTCACAGGTTACGGTACACAGCAAAATAGAATACATCTCATGAACACCAAATCTGTAGGTGATTAAGTGCATAGCATAAAAATCCCAGCACAACAGCTGCATAATTACGCCAGCTCATAATGATCAAGTTTCCTGGTCCAAATTATCCCTACAATAAAGGGGAACTGCCTGTCGCAGTACAATGATATCTATATCGTGAGACTCAACATAACTCATGGGAGAAAAACACCTTCCCTATAATAATAATAATCTGTCGACCGTCACAAATCTCCCTCATCGGAGATATCAAACATAACGGCCTATCCGTGGCCCGAAAAAATCTTTGACAACGTCCATTCTGCAGAATATATATAAGCCTTTATATCCACGGCTTTATGAAATCTTAGGAAATATCAAAATCCCTTTCGCCAAAACAATTCTCTATATCGGGACACACTGACCATAATCGTTAGACCCTTCTCTCAGCTATCTCAGCATTCGAATGTCACGAAATATTTCCCCGCCTAAAAATACAGCTCAGCGCAAAATTCATCTAAGTGCGGATTTAGCGCCAGAGATGATTTTCGTTCACCCGCGTTGTGGACCATTCTGCATCCAGACCATTCGCGAAGATTCGCGAAGTTATTTTAAACACATAAACAGCTAAACAAGAGAGCTAACAAAGGTCCCTCCTGTACTTACAAGTATTTTACTGATAAACTCCTCTTGACTACAATTAGGACTTAACAGGCACCTCTTGGCTCAGCTTCGTTGTTAGATCAATGTATGACCTGCTTCCGTCGGCCACCAACCTTGTGAAATGGGGAAAGTCGGATGATGAGCAGTGCCCCCTGTGCCAGGGGAGGCAGACTATCGAAAACGTGCTCTCAGCGTGTAAGGTGTCATTAGGGCAAGGGCGATACACTTGGCGCCATAACAAAGTGCTAAATGAGCTTGCTGCGACAATAGATCTGGCAAGGATGAAGGCGAATAGCAAACCCGGGCCGAGCACCGCAAATACATACTTTCTGAGGGCAGGAAAGTCAGCACACCTCAAACCGAGTAAACCTGGTAGCAGTTTACCATCTCTTCTTGACTGTGCAAACGACTGGGAGATGGCGGAAGACCTACCTGGACGAGGGGCATATCCAGAGAGTATCAGAAAATCGCGGAGACGGCCGGATATAGTGCTTCATTCTTCAGCAACGCTTCAGGTCATACTGATTGAACTGACCGTGCCATTTGAATCCAGATTAGACGAGCAACATTCGTTCAAAGTGGCCAAGTATAGTGATCTGGCCGCGGATCTGAGACACGATGGGTTCACTGCAAGGATCATGGCTGTTGAAGTGGGCGCAAGAGGGCTTGTGGCTGCATCAGTGTAGGATCTATTGAAACTGTTGGGGCTGAAGGGACAGTCGAGAACAAGGGCACTGAAGAGGCTTAGTGAAACTGCCGAAAAGGCATCAGGCTGGCTGTGGATCAACCGCAATGGGCAATGGAAATCGTGACAATAAACGCTGCGGTGCAGAAAACCCCAGGAATTTTTTTAAGTCCACAATACCCTGAGTCTTTAGGCGTACTAGTGAAAAGGCTGTGGCTGAGAGGCGACAGGCGATGTATACTATAAGGGGTGTCAGGAAGAATTTCAGTGGCGAACGCGCAGTGTCACGTCTCGTCGGCTTCGCGCAGGTGACTCAGTGTATGTCCGTAGTTGTGATGTGATACGGAGCGAACGGAATAATTTGTCTTCTCTTTGTTACTTTCACTATTGCCTCCACGGCTGGCGGAGTTGTGGATTAAAGTTGCTACCATAAGTGAGAATGGGTTCATTTTCGATACAAGACAACAGGAGGCTGAGACGCTTGGGAGCCATGACCCAAGTGGGCCCGCCCCCCTTAGAGTGTAAAGGAGTATGTAGGGCCGAAACACTTGTCGGACGGGGTGACTACTTCTAATGATCAGATTGCTTCCTGTTGTATCGATCTGTAAAGAGTTTCCTATCATGTGTATGGACACCCTAGCGTGGCAGCAACTTTCCCTTTTGGGAAACAAAAAGTTTATTTTACATAAACTCATATTATTCCCTAAATAAATAGTATTTTTAATAATATGATTTATTTTCCCCATGTATTTTCAAACTGAGATTAATTAAATAAAAATATATTTTGCAGATCACATAATTTCTCGTCCCTGCTTCGGCATTCTAATTTCTCATGCCCTTTAAAACAAAACGAACTTACATGCTATTTAACAAGAAGTAATTTTTAACAAATCTTGGCGTATAGTTTTTTTTCTCGTTAGAACGTGTTTAGAATATTTGTTAAGAGTCAGTTTTTTTTTAAGTTAGGAATGTGACCTTTTTATACTTCTTTTTTATATTTGTGGTCTAAGGGAGTTAACCAGTTGTTATATTTTCTGGAATAAGTTAGATTTAGTTGTTATCTTCCCTTGACTTGTCAAGTTGACCATTTAAGGAGTTTTATAGATCAGTTTCCAGGAAAGTTCTAGACTGGTCCCATGTGAGCTCAACTCAGGGGCTTGCGATTAACTGGGCATGCGCGACGATTTGCGCATGACCGGAGGACGGGTTCTTTGTCGACAGTCTGGCTGGGCAGTTGAGCGGAGAAGGTGTCCCGCCATGTTTTTCTGGCTGTGTGAACGGAGATCAGAGTTCTTTGTGTATTAAATATGTTTAAGATTCCCCTTGATTGTGATTCTGGCATAGTTCGATAAAGCCTAGGAAATAGCCAGTGTTTCTTTTGTGTTTGATTCCTGGAGTGCAGAGCAGGTAACAATACTTTTGAAGCTATTCGTTGTAGCTAAGAACTTTACATTTTGAGGTGACTTACTCCCGGTGCAGGAAGTAGTGATGCAGAAGATTAACATTATTTATATAAGGAAGCCAGCAATCTATGCGGCCTATTTTTTGCCAGAGATATACCTGACTAGTTTGGTCAGATGTGATGCAGAAGATTAACATTATTTATATAAGGAAGCCCGCCATCTATGCGGCCTATTTTTGCCAGAGATATACCTGACTAGTTTATATCAGTCTCCTGTTGATATAAGTATGGGTTCGTTTGGGTAATGTGATGCTGCCTCAGGGTCAAAATACTGTTCTGTATGCTTCGGAGTAGTATGATCAGGATCTGTCTGTTCAGGAGAGACATCTGTTTTCTTGACGTATATTAGTGGTTGGATGTCACTGCTATTCCACTCTGAACTGGGGCTATGGCGATTTGCTGACGAATGTTCACTACGTGAGTAGGTTTGAGTGTGCAAAAGGGCGGATGTCTTGTTTCCTTCATGTGATGTCGGCGGCATGTTTGCCTCATTCTGTATGCGTGAGTCGCGGTACTGGAGACGTTGGCGTAGGTCTGCTGGGGGAATGTCATCTTCACTTTCAGAAGAATCTCTTTCTCGTCGCAATTGTTGTATCGCATCTGTGGGTGGCATGGGTGTGTGATCATAATGGTCCAACTCGGTCTGTCGTTTCTAAATCTGACATTTCTGATGAAGTGGTACTGGAGGAGTGGTAATGTAACGTGGCTTTTCTAACTGGTCGAGTTGATGACGTCAGGGGGGTAATAGGGCGGCGGTAAATTGTGCCTGCATTCCTCACTTCAATCACAAGTTTGCGCACTTATTGTTGCCTTTCTGATAAGTGTGTATCAAACTTTGTTTCCAGCAATTCTCGCGTCTTCTGTGGTGTCAGGGTGTTAAGATCGGATACTCTTAGGATATCTGTTATTGCCTTCTTTAGCTCCTTTACACTTGGTTCAACCATTTTGCCAATTTTCTTCTTCTTGATCCGATTTATACATCCAGGATTACTTTTCTCGATTTTCGGCCAGCAATATCTATTTCCGTCGTCGTCTGTTGTATGATCGAGCTCGTCTGACAAGTATCCTTCTGCATATTCGTCAGAGTCCATGACACTATCTTCTGCACTTAACGAATCAGATTCAAATTCGATGACAAACTTGTACTTTTCATGCACTGTACATACTTCTTCCTGTCTTGTCTTCCGTACTGCTTGTGGACCTGTTTTCTTTTCTCTCTTGACGTCTTTGTTATTTCGTGTTGGCCCTAAGTGTGACGCTACAGTGTTTATCTCTGTTAGTGTTCTGGCACGAATCATCTTGGTTTTTTGTTGTTGCTGGTTCTTGTGTTACCGTTTTAAGTTGATTATTATTTCTAGGAGGCAACTGCACTAAATTCACCTGTTGTTATCTCTTATCTTTCTTCCCTGATCGTATTGGACCTATGTGTGCTCTCCATCCATCTTCTGTCGTTATGCGACACCTTCAGCCGTTCTCCAACGCTACGTTGTTAAATTCCCATAACTTTCTGGCTTGTATTTCAGCGATGAAATTCCTTACTGCTATCTTATGTGTTCGTTCATTCCGTGTGTTCCAGTGTGTGGTAACTGCGGTCGTGCGCCTTGTTCTGTTGCCGTAATAGCTGATTGGCGACGGTGTACGTGGTGTGCTCTCATTTTCTTCTGTGGGATGTCTGTGGCAATAATATGGTGAGTTTCCCATTTGAACATAAGAGCGGATTCTATTTGGATTGGAACTGGGGACAGTCTGGACTGGGTACTGCTGACGCTGCCATAATTTACGTGGGTTCTCGTGTATCAGTGAATTTTTCATGTGTCTAGTCTCTTTACTCTGAGGATGACAGTTATGTTTATATAAGCTCCTCCTATTATCGACATTGTACTTTTGCTTGTCAGTGTACATTATTCTACCATTTTTCGTGAAGAAATCGGCATCATTTCTGTCTGGAGGAATGTAGGGTTATCTTCTCTTTGCAATTAAAGGAGTTTCGTTGTGTTTCTTCGTGTTGCTACTGGAGTAGTGGCCTCCTGTACTGGAATTGTACAAAAATTCGTCTCCTTCATCTGAACTCGTATGTGATTTCCGTACTGTAGAATATCCTCGTGTACTGGAATTGTACAAATATTATACCTGTGCCTCTGAACATGTATCCATTTTATTTATTTATTCCGTTAGTGGCTCACAGTGATCCTTATGCTCTCGTAGACGGACTGGTCACGGGCATCATTTCTAGTTAAAAAGTACATGAAAATGGCGAGGCGAATAAAATCACTCTACTTACTGGTGGTAAAGAATACATCTACACATTCCCACAAGAATCTCCATCATGTCATAGAACAAAAACGTTCTATATCAATGTTAAGGTTATAAAATGGAAACTCAGACGGTTTCCTAACGACTATCTTCGTGGTCTCATAGACTTCAGGACCATATAATAAAACACGTCTGTTTTACTTCAGACCATTATTCTAACTGCTTACTAAAAATAATTCTGCCGGCAAGGCTTGGCTTCGCTCGAGCTCAAATTAACCTATTCATTGGAAAAAACCATCACGTCACCCCGCCAAGCGTAACCTGCATTCTAATAGCTTACTATGGTAACTGATGGTAATTGGCCTGCATTTCTTTATTAACGCTATACCGTACCATTTCCTCCCTTAATGCCTTTTTATTTCAGTTAACATTTATTGTCTGTTTATAATTGAGCTTTAGTTATAAATCTATTGTCTGTTTCAAACAAAATGGTAGTTTACTTTATATTGTACTTGACCCTAGCATGAATGAATGCTGGTGGTGGTCATACGGCCACAGGGGGGAGGGGGTGGAGTCAGTACCACCATATACAATAAGCATGTAAAGTCATTGACTTTAAACTAACTTTCTGTATTCACTAAACATCCAGACAATGACGTTGGGTATTCTTATATCAATTTTCCACTATCACCGCAATGCTATTTCCCTCAAAGTGAAACGTTAAGATACATTTATTCGTTTATTTAAGGGACGTAATGTTTAGTACAAGGGGAGTACGTTATAATTAAGGAAAGCTAGTTATAACTTTCAAAATATTTAATAGTTATTTTATATAGCTTTTTGTAACACTTTTGTAGCAAAAATGTCAGTAACAAGATATGTTAACACCTGCAGACAAATGTTCTGCCGTTTGGCACTTTTACAGGAATATGAATTTATATTTATTATAAGATAAATAAACGCATGCTAGTTTCAAAACATGTTAGTAACTATGTATAACACGAGTTTCTCTTAATGAACATACCAATGAAAAGCATATCATTATATTTTTGACCGGCACAAAGTGCTGCCTAAACTAAAGTTGAGACGATATGTTTGACAATTCCCTTGTGAGCCTGAAAATGACCATAAGTACATATCAACCTTCTCACATAGCCTGGAAACAAGTTAACAGCACTACAAGACATACACTTTATGAAATAAAGTAAATAGAGGCAAACCTAAAAATAGAAACTGGCACAAAAATAGAAGCAGATCCAAAAACTAGAGGCAGACACAAAAATAGAGGCAGATATAAAACAATTGATGCAGGCAGAAGAAAAATGAGGCAGACCTAAAGAAACAGAAGCAGACACACAAAAATAGAGACAGACCCAAACACATTTGGAGAAGAGAACATAAGAAATATGAAGAAAACTTAATACACGTTGTAACAGCTGGGACGTAAGGCTGTAAGACAGGGAAGAAGATATGTGAATATGGAAGTCTGACCGTCATGGTTTATATTGTTGACGAGGTCCCTCATTCAGGTACCGTCTCTCACATGTTATATTTGTTTTATTTATATCCCTTGGATAATCTCAGACCTAAGGGTCTTTTATATTTGGACATGCGCCCTTATATAACCGACTAGGTTGAACGGGACGCGCCTCGCCAAAAGAGGCAAAACTTTATTTTTTTATATTTAAATATTCGTTTTATGAAATTATCTTGCGTAAAGGAAATAGAGGCCGACTCCAAGTAATAGATGCAGACAAACACACATGAAAAATTTAGGCAGGCACATAAAAAGAGGCAGACACATAAAAAAAGAGGCAGACACATAAAAAGAGGCAGACAACACAAAAATAGATGAAGACCCAAAAATACGCGGAGAAGAGAACTTGAGATACATACAAGAAAAATGAACAAAATATGACACAAATTGTAACAGCTGGGGCATAAGGCTGTAAGGCAGAGTCGAAGAGAAGTGAAAGTGAAATTCTAACCCTCTGTCACGGCTTGCCTCCCCTTCTTTGCAGTAGTGGTCCAACAGTGGCCAAAACTCAAGAGTATCTACTATGGGCCTTCAAAGGTGTCTATTTTCGCACACGATTACTCTTGGCAGAGTGGTAGATAGAAGGATAATGATGATTCTATCTGAAGGCAGTCTTCACAATATATACAGACAAGCGAGAACAATGCTGCATTGGCTGAGCACGTTAACTCTATGAACTGCCGACAACTTTTGTGAAGGATTAAGCAATTATTAATTTTAGCTCGTCAAGCCTCCACTCTGATTTATTCAGCGGAATTCTTATTATTATGGTATAGCTCTGTTTAGAGTGTATTTAGTAAACTGACTGAGACAAACATGCAGTACATTTAAAATGATTAAATCGAAGTTAAATTTGTATAATTACAACAAACAAATGTAATAATCATTAGTTTTAACAATGGTTTAAAAGAATGAATAATGTTTTTCACAAAGGTATCATCACTATTGTGATGGGATATAAGTTTTAAAATGAGATCACGTTGCAGCTTATAGGTTTCACTTATCTGCCACTGGTAGGGTCTGCTTCCGCTGATGAGTTGGTTCTCTGTAGATTGATCAATGATAACGCTCGTCGCTGGTCAAGGACGTAGGGCGTAGCACGTTCCCAGAAGTGTTAGGGAGTGTCTACAAGTTTGGTCTCTCGTCTTAAAGCTCATGCCACTGTTCACTTCTTTTCCAGAGATAGTACCCTCATATGGTACCACCACCAACAGCTATGGTAAAAGGATAGAAACGAAACGTTCTCTTGAGTATTGCGTTTCCCGACACGTACTTATGTGTCCCCTTTCTCTTATTCCACCATCCCATCTACTCAGACTTTACCCTCGATGAGAATTAAACTTAATCCCTCGAGAGAAAATGTTCTTTATATTTAAATTGAATAGCTTTATCTTTCTTTTACATTTAAATGAAAAGGGTAATAGGGCAGATAGCATATGTTTACATTTACATCTCCACTGACTGAAAAGTTTTCACGATATAAATTGAATATATTTTCATTTATATCTACGCGGGTTGAGAAGTTCGAAACTTTCGTTAATTTAAAGTGAATGTGTTTACATAGACATTTACACTGGTTTGAAAATGTGAACATTATACTTAGAATGTACATCATTTTTTTCATCGTTCCCTCCCTGCTCAATATGGAACTTAGGACTACTTAGCTATTGGTTCTCTTTAAGACACTAGCGATAAAGCAGTCACCAGCCCTTGCAGTGATTGTTCGTGAAATCATCATTTTATATGATGAGGTTGCCAGCCTCAAATGATATGAACATCCACTACCGATTTTCACATATTAATATTCACATGGTAATATATACATATTAGTTCACAAGTTAGTAATGAAAAATGCAGAATGTAAAATGACAACTTACGCCAATCCTGGCTCACAGACTTTCTGCTCAGATAAATACAGTTAAGTCACTGTCTTAACCCCTATTACATGTGTTCTTGCGGTCGTTACTTTAACAAGAGAATTCCCTCTATGACCCATTGTGTGCAGTTTCCTCAGTCCCGGTTTCCTTGTTAAATTGAAAGAGTTTTCCTGTGCTGTTTTGTAAGTCATTTTAAATACTCCAGTAAAAGGTGTCCGGTCTGATAGGATGTAATTTTGATTACAACTTCTGGCAGTCTGGTTGTGTTGTTTTGGAAAGCGATTTCTCACAGTGCCTTAACACTGCGAAAAGGTCCAGTTGTATTGCCTGTCCTAACCCCGCTCCTTTTTTTATGAAGCTACTCAGGGCTCCAATAATTTCAAACATGCTTGTAGGGTCGGGTAATTTCAAAATAGTCCGACATGGAATAATTTTGCGAGTGATGCAAAGGTCACGTCCCCTATATATGGCAATAAAACATCCGATGCCTGGTGTACAAACTCATCAACACATCTGTATACTCATACGACAAAGTGTGTAAGATGTAACATCGTATTACTTTACAAGTCGGACAGGAAACGATTAGTTTACCCTGTCTGTCCAAAATGTGTCACCAAGACAAGTAATCTCTTATCTGTCGCGCACCCTGACTTTATCAGCGATTAACCAAATACGATAGGGCCGCACCCGATAATTAACCAACATGGTTGTTGATTAATTATCTCAGCTGCTCCTTGCAAAGCAGGGAGAAATGAGTAACAAACAGACATGACGACTTATCGTGAGAGGTGTGTAAGAAGGAAAATAGAAAATATCTGATACATGGAGAGAAAGAAAAAGAGTGCTGACCATGGAAAGCACGCAATTAGTCAGTACAACATTTTAAAATAAGTACTGTCGGAATGTAAGAGAGATCGAGAAAAGATCGCCCCGAACCATCTTGTCACACCCTCATGATTTATATTTTTAATGACATTTTCATTCATATACCGTCTCTGACATGATATATTCCAAGTGTTTTATGATCTTCAGCCTTGACCTTATGTGATCAATCAGCTCTGATCTGATGATTTGAAAGCAGTAACACGTTTATGGCGCCTGATACAGGATGCCCTCATCCCCAAAATCTTCTCCTATTCATCATATAATACAGACCACAACTGCAAATAAAAACGAACTAAATGTAGAATAAATGTGGAAGCAGAGCAGAAAATGAACATATTAAAATGCATGTACAATGTCAGCTTATCCTTGAACTAGATAGGAAACCAGTATTGTTTATCAACAAAATAATCAACGGTTAAAGTCAAACTTACCAAAATTACGAAATGTAAATAATGCTTGAGCTTTGTCAATGTTTTGTTTTATTATAATTATAACAATATAATAATAATAATAATAATAATAATCGACACTTCAGTCATAGCAGACTATGGGAATGCGCCCTTGAGGTGACAGCTCTCGCTGCTTTTTTCCTTGTGTCCCTTTCGACGTTTGCTCTTCTTGTCTGTTTGCCACGAGTGCTTGATTTCGCCTAATCTGAGGTGGCGCAATAGAGAGCATCGTCACATTGTGCGATCGACAGCTTCATTATTTTTATTTTATCTCCTTTCTTTCCAATTTAGAAAACAACTTGTGTATTTTACATGGAATACAAGGATAGTACATTGTACGAGGGGCATTCAGAAAGTAATGCATCACATCGTTTTTCTCAGGAGCTGTTTATTCAAAAAGCATGAAATATATAAACAATATACATGGATATGTCATGTAAACATCGGTATTATTCAACATAATCCCCATCAAGTTGTACGGCTTTATGCCAGCGCGAAACAAGTGCATGTATTCCTAGCCCGTACCAGATTTTGTCTTGATCATGTAGCCATTTCTTCGCTGCATGAATCACTCATTCATCATCTTCAAACCTTGTCCCACGGAGTGCATCTTTACGTGGACCAAATAGATGAAAATCAGAGGGTGCCAAATCGGGACTATAGGGTGGATGGGATAGTACAATCCAACCCAATTTGGTGATTGCTTCCCGTGTTGCCAGACTTGTGTGAGGTCGCGCATTGTCGTGAAGGAGAAGCAGGTCTGCTGGGTTCTTGTGCGGCCGAACTCTGAGAAAACGTTGATTGAGTTTTTTCAATGTCTTAATGTAAGCTTGCGAATTGATTGTCTCTCCTCTTGGCATAACGTCCACAAGAATCATACCTTCAATGTCCCAAAAGACAGTGATCATGACCTTTCCAGCTGAAGGAATTGTCTTGAATTTCTTTCTTCGTGGTGATTGCGGATGATGCCACTCCATTGACTGTCTTTTTGTCTCAGGTTCAAAATGATGTGCCCAGGTTTCGTCACCTGTAACGATCTTAGCCAAAAAGTTCTCTCCATCAGCATTGAAACGCTCCAACAATTCAGAAGAAATTGCTTTCCTTTGCAATCGGTGGTCATTTGTGAGACTTCGAGGAACCCATCTTGCGCAAACCTTAGAAAATCCGAGTGTTTTTATAACTGCATTTGCACTAGCAATGCTAACTGACAGCTGCAAGGCCAATTGTTGAGTAGTGATTCGCCTATCAGTAAGAATAATGCACTCAGCGCATTTCAACATTTTTTCGTTGGTGGCTGTGGCAGGACGTCCACAGCGCGGCCGATCAAGCTGCTCCGTATCTCCACTTCCTGATTCTTTGATTCTCTGAACCCAGCGATTGACTGTACTCCTCTCGACTGCAAAACCTCCATACACATCACATAGACGCATGTCAATGTTCACAACAGTTTCTTTCTCTGCAACGAGAAATTCTATCACAATTCGCTGCTTATAACGCAAGTTGCTAACACGCTCCATTTCAACGGTTTAGGGCAGCCGTTTTATTTGGCCGGTTGCAATGCAATTTGGTGCACACAATTGGTACTTACCATATTTGAAGTGTGCAAAATTTCATGCTTCTATCTTCATTATCAGCTGAGAAAAACGATGTGGTGCATTACTTTCTGAATGCCCCTCGTATAGTACAAATGAACACTGGCGCGTACTCACACTTTCATTTGCATATTTAAACAAGTTAAAAGAAAAAAAAATAAATTAATAAAGGGCTAAGATTTTAAAAAAGCTTAATAGAGTAAAAATGGACACAATAAAGTAAAATAAACTACCAGCAGTAAAAATTGTGTACTAATTTGTACATAACAGGTATTTGTTTAAAAACATTAAAATATACATAAATATATATACAATAAAAACAAACATTTATAAACCGTTCGGAAATTGGTGCCCACAGAAAGCGTCAATTTTCTCCAAAACTGTTTGTTGTATGGACATGAATTTTTGCATGCCGTCTTAGATTTTCCATGCAGTTAAGATTTTGCAATCATTACATCCACAGCTGTCGGGAAATTTGCAAAACGGCGATTTTCTTTGATCTTCTTGGAACATTTGCCTAAATCTGCCCGTAACATTAATTCTTACAGTAAATCACAACATTTGTGCGACAAGATGGTTCAAAGGCGTGTCCTAAATGTGTGATTTGTTGTTCACGTGATTTTGATACAATGAATGATGTTCTGATAATGAACCATGATAGCAGTAAATCATCGTGAATCTATACTGGAGAGGGGGAACATGCTGCATGGGCAACAGCTTGATCTCCATATAACTGTGCCCAAGCTCGCGCCCTGGAGAGGACACTCCAGCTTCACCCTATAGGTGTCGGCAAAACACGGGAAGTAGCAGTTACCGGTTATAAGCATTTTGCCCAATTGGCGTAGGGCATGGCGCCAGGGGCTACTTCCGACAGTGGGAGAGGTTCTAGGATCTCACTGGACAGCTACCGCCCGCTTTAAGGTGGGCAGCCCCCAGTCAATAAGGTGTTGTCCCGCCACTGTCTGCTTTCCCCATTGGGTGCATGGGGATTAGGGTCAAACCCGAACTGTGGACAGAAAATTTTGCACCAAGCAATTATCGAAAAAATAGAAATAAGCAAACTCTCAGATTGGGATGCTGGAACGTCCGGACTATGTTGACTGGACTATCCGAAAACCTAAAGGATGTAAACGATGTAAGGAAGACAGCCATAATTAATGATGAGCTTAAACGACTTCAGATGGATATAGCTGCACTTCAGGAAACGCGCCTGGCGGGCTCTTGAATGGTGAGCGAGAAGGACTACACATTTTATTGGCAAGGGAAAGATCTTAATAAAGCTAGAGAACACGGAGTAGGTTTTGCGGTCAAAAAATCGCTAACTAAAATGGTTGAACCAGGCGAGAATGGATCAGAACGCCTGTTAACGCTCCGCCTGCAAACTAGCACAGGTCCCATCACCCTTGTCAGTGTGTATGCTCCTACTCTGTACTCTGCCTCAGAAGCTAAAGATGAGTTCTACGAGAATCTAACAGCAATTATCAAAAGCATACCTAGGCAAGAACAGCTTGTTCTCCTTGGTGACTTTAACGCTAGAGTGGGTGCCGATAATGTTTCATGGCCTTCATGTCTGGGCAGGTTTGGTATTGGCAAGATGAATGAAAATGGACAACGGCTCTTAGAGTTGTGCGTCCACCATGACCTCTGCGTGACCAACACCTACTTTCAGACAAAACCCCAGCATAAGGTGTCATGGAGACACCCACGATCCAAGCACTGGCACCAACTTGACCTGATTCTCGTCAGAAGGCCACTCCTCAGGTCTGTGCTCTCCACGCGCTCGTACCATAGTGCAGACTGTGATACAGATCACTCCTTGGTTTGCTGCAAAATCAGAGCACAACCAAGAAAACTCTATCGTGTCAGACATGAAGGGAAACCACGCATTGATACCAGCAAGATGTCAGACCCTTTCATGATCGCTCAATTCACTGCGACCTTCGAGAAAGTGCTCAGTAGCCCTCAGCATGGTGATACTATTACAGAGAACTGGGAGCATCTACGGAACACCATTCAAAGTACTGCACTTGCCACCTTTGGTAAGAAAACAGCAAAGTCAAATGACTGGTTTGATGCTTCATCAGATGTGATGGCACCTGTCATTGAAGCTAAGCGCAGTGCTATGAATGAATACAAACGTTCACCGAGTGCCAGAACCCTACAGATCCTGAGGGCTACGAGAAGCAAAGTTCAACAAACTGCTCGACGCTGTGCAAATGACTACTGGCTCCAGCTCAGTGAGAGCATCCAGATCGCAGCGCAAACAGGCAACATTAGACAAATGTATGACGGTATAAAGAAAGCACTTGGCCCCCATAAAAGTAAGACGGCACCGCTAAAAACCATCAGCGGAGAGAAGCTAACCGATAAGGGTAAGCAGATGGAGAGGTGGGTCGAGCACTACTCTGAGCTTTACGCTAGAGACAATACCGTTACGCCTGCAGCCCTTGATGGTGTCAACAGTCTGCCAACTATGGAGGAGCTGGATGCCGAACCAACATTAGAGGAACTCAGCAAGGCCATTGATAGCTTGGCCTCTGGCAAAGCACCAGGCAGTGATGGGATTCCTCCTGATTTAATCAAATGCTGTAAGAGCACGCTATTACATCCCCTGCATAGGATGCTGTGCCAGTGCTGGGAAGAGACAACTATTCCTCAAGACATGCGAGATGCCAAGATTGTAACACTGTATAAAAATAAAGGAGACAGAAGTGATTGCAATAACTACAGAGGCATCTCTCTTCTTAGTATTGTTGGTAAGGTTTTTGCCAAAGTCATCTTAATGCGACTACACAAGTTAGCTGAGCGCATATATCCAGAGTCACAGTGTGGATTCCGAGCTGGCAGATCAACAACAGACATGATCTTCAGGAAAAATCAAGAGAGCAGAAAAGACCATTATATATCGCCTTTATAGACCTCACAAAAGCATTCGACCTGGTTAGTAGGGATGGACTCTTTAAAATCCTCCTGAAAATAGGCTGCCCTTCTAAAATGCTGGAAATGATAAAGTCATTCCATGACGGCATGAAGGGAACAGTCCAATATGCTGGAAGCACGTCACAGCCCTTTGATATACGAAGTGGCGTTAAACAAGGCTGTGTTCTGGCTCCGACCCTCTTCGGAATCTTCTTTGCCTTACTCTTGAAACATGCATTCAGAGATGCAACTGAAGGAATATGCCTTCACACTAGGTCAGATGGCCGTCTGTTTAATCTTTCAAGGCTGAAGGCAAAAACAAAAATCAGAAGGGTCACTATAAGAGACTTGTTGTTCGCTGATGATGCTGCAGTCGTCACTCAAAGCCAACAGGAGCTTCAGAGCTTGATGAATCGCTTCACTAAAGCATGCAAGGACTTTGGCCTCACAATAAGTCTAAAGAAAACGAATGTGCTGAGTCAGGATGTGGGTGCTGCACCAGTTATCACTATCGATAACTATGAATTGGCAGTGGTGCACCACTTCACATACCTAGGGTCTACCATCAATGACAAACTCTCACTGGATACAGAAATCGACAGCCGCATTGGCAAAGCTGCAGCTACCTTTGCCCGCCTCACATCGCGTGTTTGGGGAAACTCTAAACTCACAATGAAGACCAAAGCTGCGGTATATAATGCCTGCGTCACCAGCACACTCCTATATGGCAGCGAGACCTGGACGACCTATGCTAAGCAAGAAAGAAGGCTCAATACCTTCCATTTGCGGTGTCTACGCCGCATCCTCGGCATCTCGTGGAAAGATAAAGTGACAAATGTCGAGGTGTTGTCACGTGCTGGCCTTCAAAGTATGTATACGCTTCTTAGACAGCGCAGACTTCGCTGGCTTGGCCATGTTCGCCGCATGGAAGATGGTCGCATCCCAAAAGATATCTTCTACGGACAATTAGCAGATGGCAAGAGAACAGTTGGGCGACCACAGCTGAGGTTCAAAGATGTGTGCAAGAGAGATATGAGGGCACTGGACATGGATCCAGCAACATGGGAGGATGAAGCTGCCGATCGCACTGAGTGGCGATGCTATTTACGGCACCACCTCAGATTGGGCGAAGAGAGGCTCACACAAGAAGCAGAGGTGAGGAGAAAACGTCGAAAGGAGCACCAGGAAAATAAGCAGCTGAGGGCTGTCACCTCAGAGGCGCATTCCCATAGTCAATTATGACTGAAGGGGCTATTATTATTATTATTACTGTTCAAAAAAAGAAACGCAACTTTTTTGGTGCTACTTTTATAAAAGATATTCGCTGATTGGATATCAGTCAACCTATCGACTGTATCCAACTGGTCATTAACTTCTCGTGGTTACCTGAATTGTACTCACCTCATGATTCGTGAGGTCATGAAAGAGGTCAAGGTCAAAACCACATTTTTGACAATAACTCGTGACAGGTTCATGAGAATCCCGTGAAACTTACTGAACACAAAACTCTCTGACCATGTTATTGAATGCCTATAAAAGATTGACGCTCCTCGAATAAATTCAGTTGAAAATTCAATGCGCAAGTATGGCTCATCTCACTACAGAACAACGACTCATCATCATTGGACGTTTACAGACTGGACAGTCACAAAGTGTAGTGGCCAGACAATTTAATGTGGTTAGAAGCACCATTAGTCGCCTTTGGAGGCGATTTCAAGAAACTGGCTCAGTGGCAGACCGGCCGCGCAGTGGAAGACCCAGAGTCACAATTCCTGCTGGAGACCGCTTCATACGGCTTCGTCACCTCAGGAATCGACTTGCATCTGCGTCCTCCACAGTCCAGTCAATGTCAGCAGCTTGTCGAATTTCAGATCAAACGGTCAGGAACCGGCTGCACGACTCTGGTTTTTGGGCTAGAAGACCCTACAGAGGTTCTGTTCTTACGGACCGGCATCGCCAGAACCGACTGCAGTGGGCGAACCAGCATCGTCAATGGACCGTTGGGAATGACTGGAGACGGGTTTGGTTTAGTGATGAATCATTTTTTGTGCTCCAGCGACACGATAGACGGAGAAGATTTTACCGCAGAGTCCATGAGCGCTACGCCCAGAACAGCGTTGATGAGGCTCCTCCACATGGTGGTGGAGGTGTACTAATGTGGGGGGCGATCAACTTCATGGGAAGAAGTGACCTGGTAAAAATTGAAGGACGCCTGAATGCCCAACGATACGTCGCTGAAATTCTTCGTCCTCACGTCCTTCCACTTCTGGCTGCACGAGGGTCGATTTTTCAGCAGGATAACGCTCGACCTCATGTGGCACAACTCACCACCCAGTTCCTTGCTTACAACAACGTCCAGACCATTCCGTGGCCAGCCATGTCATCAGACATGAACCCCATAGAACACTTATGGGATGAACTCGACGGACGACTCCGCCAGCGAGACGTGGCTCCAGCCAATCTCCGACAGTTGTCTCTTGCACTGCGGGAAGAGTTGGCAGCCATCCCACAACAACAGATCCAACGGCTAATCGGATCCATGTCAAGGAGATGTCGTTCTCTGATAGAGGACAGAGGAGGCCATACACCTTACTGAAACGGAGGCCTCAGTCGCAAAGAATAAAAGTCCAAACCAAATTTAATGAACATCATTTCATTGTTAAAGTCTGAAAGTTTCTTCATGCCAAGATTGAAACATTAATTCCGTAAAATAAATTTTTGGTACAAGTTTGAAATTTGGTGTCCATTACTACTGCAATAATGTTGCGTTTCTTTTTTTGAACAGTATATGACAAATCGTAACTGTTTATGTGTTATTATAGATTGGCATATGAAATTAGTTTATCACAAACGAAGGAATGCGATCAACGTGCTTCATTCCGAATCGGACGACTCCAATAAGTTCACAACAGTTATTGGTTGGATAAACTGCAAGCCATCTCGCTGCCAGTAATCTTCTTCTTCCTGTAGCACGTGTTCTTTACATTTAGCCCAGTACTCTGTGCCTATTCGTGAAAGGGTCTCACGAGTCATGTCTTTAACATCGCACATTTTAAAAGTGGTGTTTTGGGCGGCCACTTGCCCTTTAACTCTAGCCCAAGCCAGCTCTATTGGGTTAAGTTGAGAATGGTAAGGTGGGAGTCGAAGAGAAACATGACCCTGCTCTTGGATGATTTTATCAATCAGATACACTTTTGTCTTATTCCTCTGTCTCACAAGCTGAAACAACTCTGGTTTTAAATAGCTGTTGTCAGCGAAGATATTTTCATTCACAAGCCACCTCCTGATTTCGTCTTTCGTGCTTGCCAAAGTGGGAGCTTTATCCTCCTGCGCTAGAACATTATGATAGGACGCATTATCCATCACCAGGCAAGACGGCCTATCTAGAGTCGGGAGGAGTGTATTCACTATCCAATCTCGAAAAATTTGCCCATTCATTTCACTGTGGTAGTCCCTACCATCTACAGACTTTGATTGAATAATAAGCTCTGCATCACGGACAAGCCCATTCTGTCTGCTGCCAGCATGTGCTAATATAATTCGTTGACCTTTGCTGCTGGGAATTTTCCTTCTATGGTCTCCGTCAACAGATTGCCATTCTTTCTCGTTTGTATGATGAGCATTAACCCAAGATTCGTTCAAATACACTATATCATAGCCGTCTTGCCTTCTCTCACGAATCTGCCTAAGGTATTTGCTTCGAGCTGCAACCAGATGTGGTTTTTCACATAAAAAAATTCCTTCCGCCAGACGTTTTTCTAAAAGTGAAGCCGACACTTCTGACAAGTTGCCAAAGAGTTGTTTTTGAGACGTTAATATCGCATTCTGCTTGCAGCCGACTTTTCAGCATGCGGAGAGTAACAAGTTGATTGGCATTAAACATCTTCAAAATCAAACGTCTAATGTCATCCTTGTCAAAATCATCAATTTTTTCTTCCTTCCTTGCTTAACCGCAGCCTCTGTACAATCACCGTCTTGTTGTACCCAACGTCGAAAAGATCTTCTATCCACACACAGGGCCTTTCGTGTTCTCCTACATGTTTCTTGGATGTCGTGGTATAAACAACCATCTTAGCCTCTCTGCGAAAATGCCTGTACAATATAACAGTTACCTTCTGCAAAGTAATAAATTTGCATTTCAGATTCATTGCACTTTTCATAATTATGCAGTTTAGTTTATTAATATATTATACGCTGGTGTCGTTTTGTTTCGTTGCAGCCAACTCATTGCAATTAGCATACGCCGCTGAAATAATTACTCGCGACTGTGTACAATAGGTGCGCACACGTGCGGACATGTAATTACTACACTAATTCAAACCCAAAAAAATATTGAATAGCACATTTCATCGCTTGTGCTGTGCTGTAACAAACATTAAATGCGCAATTTTTGAACGGATCTTGTAACTTTCCTGTAGAACTAATAAAAATTAACCCAGACAACGGTAAGAGTTTTTTATATAACTTGAAGAAGAAAATTCGAACATGACATGAGTTTTGTAAGGGCAAAAAATATATTAATAACTGCATTGATATCAGTAGGGCACGTAGCAAATTTCAATAACATCCGTCAAGGGGTTGCAAAGTTACAACGTTCAATGTGTGGGCACGAATTTCCGAACGGACTATAACATAAGAAACCCTTTAAATTTACAGAACCCCTTGTCAAGCATTATTTTCAATTTTCAAAAAAAAGAAGAAAAAAAAAAGAGAAGGACGAAACTTGAGAGCCATGACCCTAGCGTGACCGCTGCCATAAAATGTCAAGGACAATCAGATGATCAGAGTAAAGGATATAATATTTCTACAGAATGACTGACCAGTGAATCTCTTTTTTTTTTAAATGTTATTATCAGCACTTATAATTACTGGATAAACATGAGATATGTATCAAAACAAGTATCAATTAAGGCAATCTGACATTTGACAAATACGTTGTAATTTTATTTTATTTATTTTTTTTTGTTTTGCAAAAAAAAAAATTAACTAAAATCTAAAATAGCTCTAATAAAGTCAAAGTAACAAGAGAGACTAAAAATTGCCACGCTATCAGTGTAGCGAAAGGTTTTTATGAGTTTAGTAGTCAGTAGTAGTTACTGAAAGAACAGGAGAAGAATTCTGTCTGACAAGAATATAGTCCCAGTGTCAGAGAAGAGCACTGGTATCACAGGATAGTCACGGCTGTGAAGGTCTCTGCTTCAGATAGTATTCAGGGTATAATCGGATCCTAAGTTGCGACAATGGTTTGTAATTAACTGGTGATAATTTAATAATTTAGTAAAACTCAAAAATGCAACATTATAAATGTGACAAGCCAGAAAGTTACAATTATTTAATCATTATTTATTTACATCTATCTTGTTTAACTTTCTTGTACAATGATTGGATGATGAAATGATGAATGAATGAATACAAGTTTAATTACAAATGTACTTGAGTTTCTCTCAATAATAAATTTAAGAAGTCCTTTCTTGAATCTTCAGAATGCATAAAATTGTCAGGCAACTATTCCTTTATTTCTAAAGTTATATCTTGTCTCGACTAGTATTGCAGTTTTCTACATCAATTACTTAACATATAAATGGTGTGGCTGTCCTCTGGGATTGTACACAGCATTGTTACTTGAAAGTATTTCACTAGACCACCAAACACTAATGGGCACTAATGGGGCCTAGGATGTGAATCTAGATCATACTAATCTGAAGTTCCTGTGTTTCTCCAAGACTGCACTTATTAATCTAGTATTCAAGACTACATGTGTAGTATGACATGTATGAAACTGGGGATAAATAGTGACATGTGGCTAGCCTTTGGTAATAGGGTCTACAAGCCTGTGAGTTCATGAATGAGAGTGTTCAGATGTTTGCATTTAAATGAATGTTACATGGTTCAGTTCTGATAAAGAATAGCGAGACAAGATAGGTGTCTAGCTGCAGAACATTTTCTAAAATAATATTTTACATGAAATAAATATAATACATGTATACATGATGATGATGTTACCGACGATATTCACATTATAGACAGCCGTCCATTATTCCTGTATAATAGTTTCAAATAAACCTCTTCTTGATAATTATGCTAAACGTTGGTAAGCATCGATTTCCTTTATACATCCATAGTTAAAATTCAGTTCAGTCCTCTGGCCTGATCCTGATGCAATTATAACACAATAATCTGCAATAAAACACGTTATTATTCATAAATTTACATACCCTGGTAGGATAGATGAAAACACAGAAAAGACTCGATTTGGCGATGCAGAACTGCTAGGTCAACAGATGGTAAATGATAGCCTTAACGAGCGTCTCTCTTTCACTTCGTCTATCTGCTTCTACTGTGACACTCACATACATATAACACTCTATAAGACTATCTTAAATGAGGCAAGTGTTAACGTTTAAAAATATATGTATTAATTCCTGTCAATAATAGATATCCTGATTCAACTACAAAGTGAACAAGGAATCACAATCAAATGTAATCACAAGTTGTATGTACACAATTTATAGATAGAATCTTTGTATTGACATATATTATTATTGCAATTTGTGTGTAAGGTGTGCTGTAGTACTATGAGGTAATACTGGCTTTTCAAGCTAAGTTGTTGTTTGTCATCATGACTTCAAGTGTCTGTTTCTGGTGGAACTAATATTGGAAAGGTTCACAGTTTCTTTTTATTTGAAACAAATAAATGTCCCTCTTGATTTAAGGTAAAGTCACATTTAGAGGGGGGTATACACAAGATTGAGCTGCTCTGGCCACGAACTCTTAACTTCTGTGTGGGCGGCAGGAAACAGTCTCCACTGCTCGCTTGCTTCACCGTTTCCTTGAGAACAAACACTGGTCGATAACTTGACCAAGGAGTATGCTACCAGCCTCTGGATTCAGCAAAACTCAGACCATGTGCTGCTTCAATACGTTATTACCACGGTCCCACAATTCATGAAATATTAAACAAATACGTTGACTGGCGATGAATTATGGCACAATTCCGATCTGCCTCTGTCCCAGGCTTTCATTAGAAAAATATGAGCTGGATCTCAATGCACTTGCTTCTCAGTAAGTTTATTTTCAAAATGTGGCATTGAACAGACGCTCCTAACTGACTATATCAACTGGTCTAGCCAATAAGACCATGTTTACAAAAGTATTTGAAAAAAAGGACCCTTCCTACCGTTTCCCGTAACAACTAAAAATAGTATTTGTAATCGACTAATCATGTTTCGCCTTACATATTCTTCTAGCCAATCAAATCGGATTTAACTTGTTGGCCTATTTCCCGTAAAAGAATGGTTTTAAAACATGCCACTGAGCAAATATGATCGGGGCTGTCAGACAACCTCACTATTTTATTTTGGCTATAATTTGTTAATTCCTAGACTATTTGCGTAACACTTAACATATTCTTTGTCAGCAAGTCCTAAGGCACCCAAATATATAAGTTTTAATGGAGCTAAGTGGCTGCGTTCAAAATATGCATTTTCTTCTAGGATAGTCGTGCTGTTACCACCTCCTCATTTCCATACTATGGGGTGTCTTCTGTACTGTCAGGCTAATGTCAGGATTTCAGACGTAAAACAGTATTGGGTCATGTTTCCTAATAAGCATTAACCATGTTTTTAAAACCTAACCGTGTATTGGTAGTGTTTTTTGTCCCTGTTTATTTGAAAAAAAGTTAGTGCTTCATGCCTTACGCGTGGGATTGGCGTTACTATTAATCGCGAGACTGTGGTAGTATTGCATGCGTTCCTCCGTTCAGCCCTCTCTCTCTCTCTAAGTCCGTCTGTCGTTTAGGTTACACAGTGTATATAATGACATTAATGCTAGTATTAATCTAGGTCATTACGCAGTGTGTCTATCTCAAGGTTTTCTAAGAAATACAGTACACGTTTTATTTTTGAACCGCGTGTAGTTAATGCAGTAGACTTTACTAGCAAACGTGAAAGCGTTACAATTATGCAGACGGAGCATAAAAAGGGGTTTTTCTTGTTCAGCCATTACGGAGGTATACACGCTGGCGTATGCCATTTAGAAAGCACTGGTCTTTTACCATTCTTCTTTCCTTTTATTGAATTTATTCGCTAGGCTTTACATTTACTTTTTAATTTAGATATGTGGATTTAGAATGTTTCACGACAAATTCTCCCCACTTAAAACAGACGTTATATGTCAGTCTATAATTCTATATACACATAGAGAAACTTAATATTATTCCTGGGGCTTACGGTTATTTTCATCACACGGATGGCGGCTTAGAAAATCCGCTCCAAGGTTGGTTTTTCCAGAAATATATTCTATGCTGAACTGGAATGGCTGCAAAAACAGGACCATCTGAGTAACCTTGAATTTTCATGCCTAGCCTGCGCTTGAAACGACAAGGGTTTGTGATCCGTTTGCAACTTGAATGCCTTCCCATACAGATAAATATTGAATTTCTTGATCGCCCATATTAGTGCAAGACATTCTTTTTCGCTAGTTGAATAATTGGTTTCAGCTTTATTCAACTTTCTACTAGCATATGCCACTGGGGTTAATTCCCCATTCAGTGCATCTGATTTCTGTAACAGGGTCGCGCCCAAACCGATATTACTTGCATCCGTTCTCACAATGAATTCTTGACTTAAGTCAGGTAATTTCAAAATAGGTTTGCTTGTGAGCTTTTCCTTCAATTCCTGGTAGGCCAATTCACACTGTGCTGTCCAGGTAATTCGATCTGGATTTCCTTTGCGTGTCAAATCAGTTAACGGTGCACATATGGAATTAAAGTTTTTGATATACTTTTGGTAGAAACCACATAATGAGACAAAGGATCTCACGTCTTTCTTGGTTTGTGGTCTCTGGGCTTTCTTTAGTTTCTCTAAATTCTTGGGGTCAGGGGTCATGTTTCCCTGATGGACTGTGTGTCCCAAGAATTCTAATTCTTTACATCCAACGCAACATTTGGTTGGTCGGGCTGTTAAATTCGCTTCTCTAAGTCGATTAAACAGCATGTTCAGAGAGTCAATGTGTTCCTCAAATGTTTCTGTTGCTATAAGGATATCATCCATGAAATTTGTGATGCATGGATTATTCAGGGGATCCAACAATTTGCTCATCATTCTATAGAAGACACTAGGCGCATTCTTCAATCCAAATGGCAATCTATTAAACTCATAGTGTCCCTCTGAGGTACTAAAAGCTAGGTACGGTCTAACCTCAGGCTTTACTGAAATCTGATAGTACCCTTTGCTCAGATCCACTTTTGAGAAATATTTAGCTTTATTTAGCCTGGCAAACAACTGATTTGTATCCGGCAATGGATCCACCTGACCTTCGGTGATAGCATTCAGTCTCCTGTAATCTATACAGAGTCTATGTTCTCCAGAGGGTTTCCTTAAAAGTACCACACTGGAACTATACGAAGATTCACTGTGTGAAATTATTCCCTCCTTCAACAAATAGTCTATCTCTTCCTTCAAGGCTTTCTCCTTAGCAAAAGGAATCGAATAGGCTTTCATACAGACAGGTGTTGGGTCTATCAGCTTCATATCATATTCCAATAAGTTTGTATGCCCCGGTCGGTCTGTTAACACCTCTGTATGATCATCTAAAACCTGTTGCACTCTCTTC